>JAUJYZ010000309.1:0-272500 GCA_033675265.1 Actinostola sp. cb2023
CCTTTTTCCAGACCCCCCCCACCCCCCCCCCCCCCCCCCCCCCCCCCCCCCCCCCCCCCCCCCCCCCCCCCCCACCCCCCCCCCCAGGGGGAAATTTGGTTTAGGGTATGGCCCCCTGCACCAGTCCTACAAAATCTATTCCAAATATGTTTCATATATCAGTGTAATTCTGACTTTTACCTGGTAGCCCTGTGTTTGTTTGACAAAACATTGGGACATAGTGACTGCGGGAGGGATTGTTTAATTAAATCAGGCCCTGGTGACAGGGTTCTTCCTGGGTATTGAGATGCAATGGAGTTGCTTTTCATAGTCACTGGTGGGTCAAATTCAAAAAGTCATTTCTGAAAAACATCAACGATAGAATGAAGCTGTTTAAAAAAACAACAATTTCCAATCAACAATCAATCAAGGAGTTCAAGTTCAATGGTTATGCACTTCAGATTTAAACCCTTTATTACATAACATATTAATTTAAATAAAAATTAATTTTACGAAAGAATTGTTGGACGATTTTTACTGTGTTTTGATTACAAGAAGGAACAAGGTTATGGAAGTGTGCGGTTTGTCAAAGGAAAACGCCGTGCTGTCGGAAGGCTGACCCAACCGCGGGGCCATATATGTGTTAAAAAAACAACTAAATTTGTTACGGGTTGACCTCTTCGGGGTGGCTAATTCAATCAAATTCAATTCCTAGAACACCAATCCTAGGGGGAAAGGAGGCTGCCATACCACTAAGTGGAAAAACAGGAAAGAAATTTCAATTATTATTAAGACAATGAGGAAAGAAGAAACAAAATCTCCGACTCCCGGATGGAAATTCAAAACCCACAACTCAAGAAAAACTGATCACGGACTCTACTAGCTGAGTAACCAAGGGGCCAGACTGGAAAGCAGGCCTGGGTAATTTATTACAGTTTTACATGTAGGATGTTGCTGTTGTCAAAGCATTGCCACCTCTATACCCCCACCTATGGACGTTCAACATCAAAACAATCTTTATTGTTTAAACGCTAAGGATTTCATGGTCGGCTAGAGGGGGGACCAAAAACCAGGCAACAACACAAAAGGGGATTTCCCAAAAATAAATGTATTTTTACAGGTGGGGGGGGGTGGGGGGGGGGGGGGGGGGGGGGGGGGGGGGGGCCGGTCTGAAGCGATAAAAGCACAAAACACCAAGTACAATATTGTTCGCTTTGGAAAAACAAGTATCGATTGGGAACATAATATTCTGGAAAAACTAGCCCAATTTGAAAAATCAAGCGAACTTCCCCCCAGTCCCCAGAAGGGGCCGGATTTCAGTTCAAAATTTCTAATTTGCTTCTTCCCCCCTATGATTCTGTCCCCCTGCATTAAATAAAAGCCGTTTACGTCATTAATGGGTATAGGGCAATTGCCAAGGGTCCATCATTTAAGGGGAAAAACATATTCAAGTTTCTTTCTAGTGCAATCGATTTAAAAAAAATCCCTGAAAAAACCCCGATTTTCAGGTACTTCTAAGCCAGAGGTGTATTTTGGAAGCAATAATAAAAATAAAAAAAATTAAAAAAAAAAACCCCAAACAATAATTAAAATAATTAATCAAATAAAAATTAATAATAACTTTAATAAATAATAAATTAAACATAAAATAAATAATAATAATAAAATTTAATCTTAATAATAAATACTTAAAATAATAATAATTAATAACAACTAATAAATAATAATAATAAAAATACTAATAAAAATAATTTTAATAATTAATAATAAATAAATAATCAATAATAATTAATTAATAAATAATTAAAAATAATTAATTATATAATTAATAATAAATAATAATATAAATAATAATTAATATTAATAATTAATAATAAAAATTAAATAATAAATAATGAATAATTAATAAATAAATAATTTAATAATAATTAAAATAATAATAATAATAAATAATAATAAAATAATAATAATTAATAAATAATTAATTAAGGTAATAATAATAAATTAATAATAATAAATAATAATTAATAAATAATTAATAATAATAAATAATAATAAATAAATGGGATTTTATGAGCAAATTTACTGAGGAAAAATGAGCAAAATTTTTTTGCAAAACATAAAAAAAAAAATCCAATCAGAAAAGTCACCTGCTGTAGCCATTTTTCATTCGTCCACCCATTATTATTTGAAGGTTACAATTTTTTGACAACCCACCTGGAATGGGGTCTAAAAAACTCCGGGAAAAGTTCAATTCTCCCCTTCCAGCGGAGGAAAAATAAAATGGCATCACAATCTTCTCAAAATTATCGTTCCTCGGCCCAGAGGAAAAAGTTTCAACATCCTGGATACCAAGGCCTAGAAAACATCCTGAAGCAAAAAAACAATCAAATAAAATAAATTAGGCAAAATGTAAAAAAAAAAAAAAAGAAACCCTGATAAAAAGATTTTTTGTGGATAATAAATATTGGGGTCCAATAAAAAACCGTTTTTATTATGATTATTATTTTATTATTTATTAGTTCTGAATTTGTTTTGGGACCCCACAAAGCTCTGTGTGGGGAGATATCAAAAAAAACTATTAACAGAATTCTAAGGTTCAATGTGACATCATAAAAAAAAAAAATTGAAAGTTTTTCCCTGGTTGGGGAAAAAAAAACAAACAAAAAATACCATTTTACAAACTAGGCTTAAAACAATAGGATCAAAAACTTGCGGGACCTCCGAAATTCGAAAACCAAAGGCAAATTGAACCAATTCCTCCCATGACCCGTAATAACAAATTGTGTTTGATTTCGCGGATTCGTTTTTCTTTTGGATCCATGTTTTCAAACCGTGGGGGGAAAACGGGGGTCCATTCTGATGGGGTTTGGATGTTTTTACAAGATATGTGATTTTCCGCTGTTTTTTCATGTTACATAGGGAGGCATAAGTTATTTGGCCAAGCCCCCGTGTTACATAAAACCACCTGAACTCCAATCGATTTGGGGACATTTAAATTTATAAGCCACCTACGGCTTTTGCTCCGGGACGGCAATTATTATCACTGAAGAAAAAAGGGGACCATTTAGTATTCAATCAATTGGGGAAAAATCAAACATTACACTTTTTTTTTTCTTTATATCAATGTAACGTGACTTTATTCGATTTTTTCAGTATTCATTTGATTTTAACCCACTTACGGAAAACGGTCTATTTATTTGAAGGGCTTATGACCAACCTATGATCCTTGGAAAATTTAGGGGAAAATAAAAGTTTGGTAACGGTGGCGGGGGGGCCCCAACCGATATAAAAAAAAAACGGAAAACGAGTGTTAGGCAAAGGATTAAATTTTTCAGTTGGACAATGTTTCTCTTTGCACTGGATTGGGGGGAACGTGGGTTTCCAAAGAGGTTAAGCCATTTATTTTTTTTTTACGGTAACTGGAATTCGGATCGACTTTTTCTTACTTTATATGTTGGGCGGGCCCACCAAGTGGGGACCAAATTTTCCCGTGCAAACGGGATTAAGCCACAACAACAGGGAAAGCTGAAAAGGGGGCTTAATAATAATAAAACATTTGCCTTTCCCCTCGATTATGTGCTAACTAACTTGGAGGCGGATCGGTAAAACAAAAATTTAAAATGAAGAATCCTTTTAAACCCAATTAATCGGAAGGAAATCGGGATATAAAAAGTACGAAGCAAAAAAAAGGGCTTTCGGAAATCCACCCCCCCCACCCCCCTCTGCCCCCCCCCCCCCCCCCCCACGAGAACCGCGAGTTTTCCCAACCAAAAATGGCCAAAAATGAAAACACGGAGATCGACGGGGGAAAAAAACGTTGGGACCGGATATGAATGGACCGGGAAAACGGTCCGATATATGACGGTCGGGGGCAAAGGTTCCACGTGAAAAAAATCTTTCTTCCACCCACTGAAAAAAACACCAAAAATCGAGAATCCGACGCTGGCCATCTGGATACCACAGGGGGAAGGTCCCAAAAACCAAAGATTAGGTTGCTCCCAGGTTCGCTCGCCTGGGGGCTCGCTCAACTGGGTCCGCCAATAAAAAACCAACAAATTACACCAGGTAAAAATTGAAGACAAATAATGCCATAGTTTACTGTCATTTTCATTTTTAAGGAAAAATGTTACGATTTCAGATTACATTGTTAACATTCCTCAGTAAGAATTTTGGCTACCTGTGTACAAAAAATGAAAATAGAACCAGTGTTTATTCTTATTACAATGACCATTGTGAAATGATAAAAACTATTTAACAAGGCACTCCTATAAGCATTTCACTCGGGCAACGGGGCACTCATCGGCACGGGCTTTCAGCAAGGAGCCTTCGGTTTTTCCTCAGGTGCACAGAGTGCATGCGCCTGGCCTTAATTGGTACCCAAAGTTTGCCGAGTTTTTTTCTCCTCACAACAAAGTAAATACCTTTCTCATGGATTGATATCTTGTATCTTATTTGCACGTCTTGTGTGTACAACTCTTGGGAGCTCAAACGGTATATCATTTTGGTACGAATAGAAAGAAATTTATGCAACTGTGGGAGCTTCGGTAGAGTATATGGCATTTCTCGAAACTCGGAATAGAAAAGGGAAGGCATGTTAAAGGGGCCCGAACATGTGCGGGGGTAATTAGAGATTTTATTATTAGGAAGGAAATGGGCGCTTATTATTTATATTTAAGGGCTATTGAAGGGCTAAACCCTAAGGGCAAAGAAACGAACATAAGGGGACCTTGTGATTGCAAAAACCGCAAATTCCTCCTTTGTGAAAATGTTTCAAAACCCCAAAATCTCCTTTGAAATTCTCGGAATCTCGGGAGAATTTAGGATTTTGATCAGAGAATCACTTACGTTGTTCTTGCAGGGAGCCCTTCAATTATTCCACTGAATCGAGTTGTACATGAGCTGATAGCCAACAAGGCGCTAGCCGAGTTGGCTATCAGCCATGTGCGACAAGATTGAGTGGAATAATTGTTTTATTATATAGACAACCACTGGATTGTTGAGAATTATAAACATTTGTTTTTTATTTTTAGTTTTAGGACGGAAAAACCGGTCTGTGATTGTTGAAAATCTCCAACTTTCTCTACTCGTGTTGGTAGCCAATCAGAGCACGTGCTTGCTTATATCCAGTGGTTGTCTAGTATATAATAAACTAGGCTAACCATAGGTCAAAAATTGCGACCTCCGAATTCGAAAACCAAGACAAATTGACAATCCTCCATGTACGTAAAAATGTTTTGATTTCGCGATCGTTTCTTGTCCATTTCAGCCGTGGGAACGGTCCATTCTGATTGGTTGATTTTTACAGAGATGTGATTGCCGCTGTCATGTTACATAGGAGGCTAGTTATTGCAAGCCTGTGTACTACTGAACAGTTTTAGAAATCTATTGACATAGAATTTATAAGCCATCTACGCTTCGCTAAGACGGCAATTATTATCACTGAAGAAAGACATTAGTATCAATCAATAAAAATCAACATACACTTTTTTTCTTTATCAATGTACGTACTCGATTTTTCAGTATTCATTTTGCTACACAATTATGAAACGGTCTCTTATGAACACCTATATCTTGAATTTAGAATAAAGATTGGTACGGTTGGCGGCACGATATAAAACGAAGGAGCTGTTAGGCAGATAATTCAGTGACAATGTCTCTGCATCTGGGATGACTTGGTTTCCAAGAGCTAGCATTTATACGGTACTAGGATTCGATCGACTACTTTATATGTTGCAGTCCACAGTGACAATCAGTGCAGCGACTTAGCACACAACAGAGCTGAAAGACTAATATAATAACATTGCCTTCCCCTCGATATGTTGATAACTAAAGCGATCGTCAACAATAAATGAAGATCTTTACATAATTCCATCGAAGAATCGGATATAAAGTACGAGCAAAAAGGCTTCGAATCCACTCTGAACACGAGATCGTGAGTCACAAATGCCCAAATGAACGACGGGAACGTACGATATATGACGTCAGGGGCAAAAGTCACGTGAAAAAAAAAATATTTCTCCACCCCACCCACTGAAAAAACACAAATCGAGAATCGAGCTGGCATCTGAATACACAGGAAGCCCAACCAAAGATTAGCGTTGCTCCCAGTTCGCTCGCTGGGGCTCGCTCACTGGTCGCAATAAGGTACAGTATATATCTGTTGTTCCAGTCTCTACTTATCAAATGCAAAAAAAGATTTCACCAGACTGTGCCATTTTACATGATTTTTCATGAGGAATTGTGGTGCTGTTTTAAGGGACGCCATCACGGTCTATTTGCAGGCCCTCTGATATGGTGTGGAAAAAAAAACGTAAATTGTGCGGAAATTGAGTTGGATTGTTCATATTGTGCTATTTTTCATCAATTATGCGGATATCAGTAAATTACGCGATCGGATGCGATTTGAGGCCAAATGTGCGAAATCGCACCATCGTGTAATATCAGAGGGCCTGTATTTGTACTGTAAAACCATATGGAAAAAATGTCATTGTTGTGTACCAAACTCACTTCTGCTTTGATATATTCTAACTTGTCACTGTATTGAAAATGTAGCATACCCTACAACAGTCCCACTGTCAACACCAGTGCAAGCAAGTTCCATATGGAAAGATCTGATGGTAATTAGTTTTGTTAGCTTATACCTTTTACACCCTTCATGATGCTGTCTTTGTAGTTGTTTGTCATGACTGGAATGACTTCTGCTACTTTGAAACAGTGCTGTCTTCTTCTTCTGAATAACAAAGTTAACAATATAATATAGTCAATTCTGACACTCTAAGGACCAACTTTACAAATCTAGCTTAAATTGGGGAAGGGGAGGGGGAGGTGGGGGGGGGGGGCTTGAAAGAGGGGGGGCTTAATAAAAAACTGTGCTTCGAAAAAGGGGGGGGGGGGGGGGGGGGGGGGCTTATTGGAAGGAGGTGCTTTAAAAGAGGATTTACGGTATTAAAACATCATTTTGTTTTATTCTCCCATGTCTTGCAGTGATGGGTATCCCCCCTTGCAGGACCCCTAATGTACATGTAAATCAGTGTAAAATGAAAGCAAATCTATCCAACCAACAAGAGATGAAAGAAAGCTTTCCCTGGTCGTTTAAATAGCATTACGTCAGCTTAATTAGATTAAAGGTGCAGACACACCGTGCAATATTTCGTGCAACATTCCCTGCAACATGTATTGTTGCAGCGTGTGTCCACCTCTGCAAAACATGTTGCGCGCAATGTTGCAGAAGTAGAATCGAGTCCTACTTCTGCAACATTGCGAGTAACAAATTATGTCGTATTAGCGCGCGCTAGTCAATTGTGAGCAATCAGTTTCATGGGGTGGACACACGCTGCAACAAAATTGCCAGCAATATTGTACGCAATGTTGCACCGTGTGTCCGCACCTTAATAATAATTGTATTAAATTACAAATGTACTTTGTACAAACAAAATTACCAATTGTGTACTGAATGTATTAACTGAGCGCGAGGTCCGTACGGGATGCTATGGACTGAGTTTTTTCGCACAGCCTAATGGCCAAAGCACGTAGCGTGCGGGCCATAAAAAGGGGGATAAAACAAGGATCCATAACTTCCCGTACGGACAGAGCAAGCGAGGTTAATAAGATATTTATTATATAGCTTTTGCCTTACATTTCTGTTTTCAGCGGGCCATACGGGAAGCTACGACCCGCTAATTGACCAATAAGAGTGCGCGTAGTATACATGTATGTGCTATATAATAAATATACACTCAATTGCAGAAACGTTGTAGTATACATTTATACAAATATCTAATGAGATGCAAAATGTTAGACATGGTAAAATACAACTGTTTATGCACAAAATAGTGCTGGAAATTATTGTGTTGTCCAAGTTGGATGTGATACTAATCTAAAATTGATGTTTCAGATATATTAGTAGAAAATATGCGATGTTTCGCACTTTGTATCTCATTAGATATCTTGTATCTCATTAGATATTTGTATAAATGTATACTACAACCTTTCTGCAATTGAGTGTACATGTACATGTAGTTATATTATATTATTATAATTATTATATTATTATTATTATTATATTATTATTATTATTATTAACGTAGTAAAACACTCAACAGCACATCTCAAAATACACTGTGGACAATACTGTCAAGTCGTTTTCAACAGCCATAACAGATAAGCATTGACGACTGCCAAAACTCATCAAGTACACTTTCAAATAAGCTTATATAGATTATAGTTCTACAAGTACTATATATTGTACCTTTTCTTTGAACACGAAAACCAAATATAACTCATAGTCAAAGTGGTCCGCTAAGGACTCTCGTTTACGTCTTAGCTGCTCTCTAAGGCGGGTTACAGCGGTAGTCTTCCTCGAGCATGGATCAGTCGAAGAAGAACAACTTGGATTCTTGTTGTTTGGCATTTGAACGAGTTTTGCACAAAAACAACTTACTTCTACACAACCTCTGCTATCTCACAGGCTCCATTGGCTTCATCTTGCACATACTGGCGTAAACAACGATGTGTAGGATTCTCTAGATACATGAAAATAACCTTTTGAAGTTAAGGTACAAAAATACTTCGTTTTTAGTTTGATGGTCACTGAAGACAAGATGGCGGCCAATGACGTCACTTGAATTTGTCTCATTTTCAAACCGAGGCTACGTCTCCCCTCTCCTCCCCTCTCGTGGTAAAAAGTTTACATGGATCATCTTTCTCTAGATTGTTAAGGGGGACTAGTACGTAATTCGTTCAAAATTTGATTTAGCTGAAACTTCACTGAAATAATCTCAAAGACCCATACAATCACTGGTTAATTTTTTTTCTCCAAAATTCCAATGGGAAGTAATGCATTTTTATGAATATTTAGAGGTGTCAGTGACGTCACTTACTCAACCCAAACTCAGCTCCATACATTTCTTTGCCTATTTTGTGATCAAAATATCTGAACGGTTTGTTCAGATAACAGCTCTGCACTGAAGAAAACTAGTCAAACAATCAGTAATGGGCTCCTGGCACATATAAGGTAAGAAAACTCCTTCACAGAAATAAAGAGTAAAACAAGAAATGTATGGAGCGAATCCGTGATGATTGATTGGGTTGAGTAAGTGACGTCACCTCTAAAGATTCATAAAAATGTATTACTTTCCATTGGAATTTTTGAGAAAAAAATTAACCAGTGATTGTATGAGCATCGGGAAAGATTTGTCACAAGTAGTCAGCTAGAATTTCTCTGGCACGCCCCCACATTCTAGTACATACAAACATGGGCTCAAATTCAAGGTTTTTTGCAATTTTCCTCGTATAAATGCATATAACTAAAAAGTTAACGACGGATTTAGTTTGTTTGATCTTTCGTGGACCATATTATTCGTTTATAATTGAAATTCGATGCAAAAAAGTACCGTATTTTTTTAGTTGAATGGGTCTACCTTACAAGAGAATTGGCGTGACATATGACCTCAAACTGGCCTGTCAGCCCACAAAAATAGCTTTTATTGAAACTACACAGGCCTAGTCACGAAATTAACTACGGATTAGCATAGCCCGCTCTTTTATGGACATTTTGATACCAAATACATGTTAGTTCGTAAAATTTTTGCACCGTATTTCGGCCAGTTTTTATAGAGTCCCATACAGAGTATACTCACAACAGCCTCGAAGCTCTTCCTAGTATTTATCAGTCTATTGATCATTGTATTATTTTGACTCGATGTAAACTCCTGGGCATTCAAAAATATGATGTGTCAGGCTTCTCTGGTGTTGTTAGTATGACTATTGATAACAGATTGTGCCTTCGCCGTTGCACAAACAAAACTGATGAATCTGAGGGAACTGATAGCGGTGAAAATACTCAATGCAAAGCAGTGGTGAACCCTTTTTCTGATGCACAATTAATGTAACAAGTAAGTGTTATATATGTCGATGTATTAATCAGATCTAATCACGGCATATAATTATAAAAGCAATAATCTATGACTGATTTGGGGATTTCGTGGGGGGGGGGGGGGGGGGGGGGGGGGGGGGGGGGGGGGGGGGGAGGGGAGGGGGTCAAGCGAAAATATAAATTAAACTGAAGTACATATTGCATATTATACATATAATATTAATATACCGAAGTGTAAAACAATCAGAAACTGACAGAAAAAAAAGAAGAATAAGAATTCGAAGGGATTCGCAGGGGCTAGGACCGAAAAGACCAAATGTTTCCAATTTGTAGGCAAATCTTTTTCCGATGCTTTGAGATTATTTCAGTGAAGTTTCATGTAAATCAAACTTTGAACGATTTACGTAATAGTCCCCCTTTAACTAGTAAAATCTGGAAATCACTAGTACAGACAAATATCGAAATAAACGGAACTCGAAAGACCAAAAAATGAATCCTCAGTTGGACGGCAGCGACCGGCGCCAAGCGGGCAGCGCATGAGTGGTACCGTGAGGGAGAAAAAAAAATATATAAACGGCCTAAAACACATCAGGACAATAGAACAGTAAATGATCAACACTGTGGTGAATTTTCAGTCCTTTATTGACAACGTAAGTGCCGTTGTACGTTATTTTGTAATTCTACATACATTCTCTACAATTATTCATAAAAGTTACAGCTTGCCTGTCTGTGCTCACGTAGAAATTGCTTTCCGAGTGAAAAGAGTTTTGTTCTTAAAAATTACATATTCAAGACAAGTCTTTCTCAAGAGTATAACGAATTTAATCAGTACTGGTTTATGCAAAACTAAGAGTTCGTTCGTTTTCTCAATTAATTAAGATTGAGACCTTTTTTTTGGTTTGACAACGTTCTTTGGTGCAGTTTGATTTGTGTTGTTCCTGGTCGATCGTTCGAGTCTTTTTATCTTGGTTTTATATATTCGCTTTTTGCTAGTTTTGCCGGCTTTATTGTTTTGTGTTTTTGTTGTTGATGAACTCCGCCTTGACTCACGACTCGTGAGTAATGCAAAAGATGGCATTCAATTAATTACTATGTGTTCATGCGTTGACACTGAAGAAAGAAAATAGGTCAGTATTACAGCTGTCTGACTACACCAACCAAGGCCACTCAAACAAATTTTCATACAAATCAGTTATCCAATCACAATTGAGTATTTAAACAATAGAATCTGCACAAATGTCCGCTTTAATTTAGAAGCATATATTTTACTTTATATGTGTATGTATATGATCAAGAGTGAACAAGAAACAGTTTAAATTGTAGAATTAGACATCATTCTGTTATTCAGCGTCACAAATGTGATTAGAAAATGTGATTCAAAATTTGTTTTGGTGGCCTTGGTTGGTGTAGTCGCACTGTATACACTGTAATACTTAATATTGTGTAAACAATATGATTAAACATTAAGACCCGAGTTAATCATGCATAATTATAGTTCTTCGAACAGGTGGACAGGAAGACTTCCCTCGAACAAGAAATAAAACAAGATAAAATACGTTTTACATAATGCAACTGTAACATTCTTAATTATAATCATGATTATAGACTATTAAGGGACTCCATCTTCTAGCTGTACTCAAGTTCTTTTCCCTTGCAGTTGACTAGACCATTTCAAATGATAAAGTCATCAGAACATTTGAGTAAATTATGCATCCATTAAAAGCTGAAAATCGCCAACTTCGCTCATTTATGTACATAACTGTAGCAGTACCTGTCAAGACTGTCATTTTAAGGACATATATACATAATTAAAATATCCAATAACACAGATGTTATAATACTAGAGACTTCATAGAGAGAGAATAGAGAGAGAGAAAATCGGACAAGCCTGTTTGTTTGTGAACTCATGTGCGTGCAAAGGATACTTAATTATATTCATCTAGATCAGTATGAGAGACTAGAACCGATTTGAACAGGAGAACGTTTGCTATGTATCTCACTTTAAAACTACTCGCTTTGGAAATTGATTCATCATTCGCATAATAGCCGCGAGTATGACAAGTGTGTAGCTAGATATAAATATTGAATATTTACAACTTTAGTAGTATATACATATATTTGTTTCCCTTCCCTTGGAAGAAATAGATATGCAATTCAGGCCAACTGCAATGCAACTATCTATCTATCTATCTATCTACATGTATATCTATCTATCTACGATCAGACGGGATCTATCTAAAAAATCCTCTCAATAAATGTCATGATCACTTCATCTTAGCCAATCGAAATGCAGCATTTTTCTTGTGTCATCAAGATATTATAACAAATTAAAATTACACCACCACCAGGTTACTCTAGTTTTGCTGTCAACAGAAAAAGGTCACAACCATGAACTACTCAGCTAACAACACCATGAATGGAGACTGCAATCATCTCCAACCTCACAGTGACATAACACTAACTATTAAAGTAATAGCCATTGCACTGATGAGTGGATTTGGGATTGTTGGCAATATCTTTGTTATTCTACTCGCTTGTAAATACACTGTACGGAAAAACCTGCACCATTTGATCATCAACATGGCCGTGTCAGATACTCTTATGATCCTCATGTTGCCGTTCTATTATGTTCCTGAATTATCTAACTACACATTATCCTTATCTACTGGTGGACTTTTGGGAGACATGTTTTGTAAGATCTGCCATTTTCTTCTCAACGTCTCCATTATGGAATCTGTGGTTTCTCTTTTGATAATCAGTATTGAACGATTCAGAGCAACCAGGCTATTTGCAAGGAGATCACGACCATACACACTAAGGCAACGCGTGGCAGTACTCGTTTGCTCCTGGTTGATTGGCATGATTCCAACAGCGTATTCTCTTTATTTTGCAGAGGTCTCAGTCAGTCAGATTGGTGTGTATATTTGTGGTTATAGAACCCCAATTGAATTGTTTATTTTGAGCAACATTCACTTTGTGTTAATGATCATTGTGCTTTGTACAATTTTCTCATTAAGCATTCTAACTTCACGAAGACTGTTAAAACCTCAAGCCATTGAAGCTAGTCTATCCGAAACACAAAGACAAGTATGGAAAAAACGGATAACTGCAGCAGTGCGTATGGTTTTGTGTTCATTGCTACTCTACTCGTGTTGCTGGCTTCCACATTTCATTTTCAGTCTTTTGTGGAGTCTAAGTGACGTGTTAAATACAGACATTATAGATTATTGTATCAACCAGGATACATTAACTTTTATGACAGACATTATGCTTCCTCTTCTCAACTCTTGCTTCAGTCCTTGTATCTACATCGTTTTCTTGTCTGACTTTCGAGAAGCCGCAAAGAGAATAGTGTGTAGAACAACCAACCGAAGCGTCAACGGAAGACATTCTGTCGAACTAGAACCAGTCCAAGACAGAGAAATACAACTTGATAGAAGAAGAAGAGATTGTCAAGAATCCCAGAATACTGATCCAGGAGAAGCTACTTACTAAGTAAGACAGTGGACAGTAGGAAAATACTATAGTAGATAACACCACACAATGTAGACTGAAACTGGCAAAGCGTGCATCCAAGGCAGCACGTAAGACTGTTAATTATTGTCGATTATATTAATTGTAATTAATTTAGTCAATTTATTATCATCATTATTTTGTATCTACACCTGCACTTGCTTATTAATTTATGTATTTTTATATTAGCACAGCACGTCACGACATTCGCACGATACGCAATGAGGGTTCATCATGTATTTCAAAACTCATAAGACAAAAAAAATATGATTATTATAGCTGGAAAGAGCTCATTGAAATTAGTAAAAATGTGAAGTTTGGAAAAGATCGCTTCACAACTTGCGATCGAAGATATGAATTTTCAAAAATCGAAATTTTATATGAAAACCTTTGGAAATTTACGCTGGTAGGCAACTCTTGCCTCCAACAAAGGTTTTCAAACAAAATGTCGATTTTTGAAAAATCATATCTTCGCAATTTGTGAAGCGATCTTTTTCAAACTTCACATTTGTAATAATTTCAACGAGCTCTTTCCAGCTATGATAATCATTTGTTAGTCCTATGTCTCCTATAAGTTTTGAAATTACGTGATAAACCCAGATTGTCCGTGCGCGCGCTCTTATTGAGACGCACTTGATACAATAAAATGTCCAAAACTCGCCGAGCTCGTGATTCCACTTGAGTTTTGAATATTTTATGGCGTCAAGTGTGTGTCAATAAGAGTAGATGGACCACTATGCTTCCCACACTCTATTTCTGTGGTGGACCGGCTTGTGTCATATTAGATCGGAAGGGTACAATCGCTGGATCCCCCTTTAAGACCAAGTCTCAACATCCAATCAGACTTTATGCGTGAAACATTATGCAAATTTCGAAATAAACTCCCAACATTTACAAGCTTAGAACAATTGTTTTGAACCGTTCATCTGGCTCACTATCGCTTGGGTGTCAACACCGTGCACATAGCCATAACAGCCATAATTCTTATGTTAATTTGCAAACGCTTTAAGACTATTATTCATTGAATTTCTCGTCACTTCACCTTGATAATGGCGTCATGATGACTCCGAAACGTCGGTCTTTATATATTTTGTCATATATTTTTGACTGTCTATGTATGAGCAAATCATTTTTCATCATTATTATTATTATTTTTATTATTATTATTATAATTATTATTATTATTATTATTATTATTATTATTATTATTATTATTATTATTATTATTATTATTATTATTATTATTATTATTATTATTATTATTTTTGCTTATATTACATTATTCATATTTATTGTTTGTATTTTAATATATTTGAAGAGTCCAAGTATATATATATTGTTTATATTTTAATAACATTAGTCAAGTGAACATTATTATTACTATTATTATTATTATTATTATTATTATTATTATTATTATAATAATAACAATTATAATAATTAATAATTATTCATATTTATTGTTTGTATTTTAATATCATTAGTTAATTGTTATTGAACAATCCAAGCGATCATTTTAAATTTTGTAAATAAGGATTTTTATCTATTTTTCTATCTCTTATTTGTAATTTGTTTTGAGGAATAAAGTTATTTAATATTATTATTATTATTATTATTATTATTATTATTATTATTATTATTATTATTATTTGAAATTCAACTGAAAACTGCACTGAGAACAATATACTATTTATCACAAAAGGCAAAGGAAAATTATTGTAGGAAAATGAAAAGATGTTACTAGTCAAATGAATTGTTATCCTTTTTATCGCGTTTATGTCCAAATACCGAATGTGCGGCAGCTGTGCAATGTTTGATGATGATGAAACAATACCGAACTGTTTATTATTATTTTAACTGTGATGGTTTTAAATTTCCATTTCAATCTTCTCTCAGTACTCAAATAAAAAATAAAAAATACATAGATCTGAATGATGGTTTTCTCGTCTAATTTGACATTAATTATATCTCCTGTCAGTGTTGTTCAAAAACCCTATGGCTTCGAGATTTGCCGGATAAGAAAAGATTGTGTGACAACACTGTGTCTCTAGACAGAATAACAACTGCAAACCAGTCAATCAGATTGCGAGATATTATAGTTATAGTATTTTATATTTATATTTATATATTAATTAGGGCTCCCATTGATAGCAGTATGTTTTGTTACTGAAGGGAATACCCTGTTTAAATAAAGGTTTTCATTCATTCATTCATTCACTCTCAAGTGTTGTAAAATATCCTATTTCAAACCTCTTGATAAACAGGTGTTTTTGAGCTAAAACATCGCCCTTTTACTAATTTCGAGCTGCTATATTCATTTCTGGAGTTCATTTTGACACTGCTATTCCATTTATGGGAGTTAGGGTCACGTGACCTCTTAGTGCAAGTCGCCTATTGGACAGCTTTCATAGAACTCGAGTAAGAGGATATTTTTTTACAAACTTGAATCAACATCACAGGTAAAGGCTTAACTTTATCTGTGTTTTTTTTTTCTTTTGATCATTTCTTAACTCATTGTCTATTGTTTTTTTACTGGCTTCACAGCAGTAGCTACCTGCAGTCCTAGACTGCCTATTTTTTATTTGGAGTCGTCAATTGGAAACTGATTTCATTTTTGTTCCTGTCCGAAATTGTCAGATGAAGTGAAGTTTTAGCATAAATATTTATTACAACTATGCGAACGGACAACGTATATTACTATTTTGATTATTTTTAATGTTGAATTAAAAAAAGTTGTGTTTGGTTTTTCGAATCCTACCTTACGTTATTCATTATTAATAGTTCTCCGTATGATTACCTCTTAGTCTAGTTCAGTTTCAAACTTTCATTGGAAATGTCGTGTTTGGTATTCTCTGCTGTTGGTTGTGAATTCGCCCATTCATGTAGAACCGAGTTTTTAATTATCTTGCAATTAATTAATTTATTATTATTATTATTATTATTATTATTATTATTATTATTATTATTATTATTATTATTATTATTATTATCATCATCATCATCATCATCATCATCATCATCATCATCATCATCATCATCATCATTATTATTATTATTATTATTATTATTATTATTATTATAAACAATTGTTTGTTGATGGATTCTGTTTCGTCAATGAGACTTGATCACCAAGCGCCATGTTCACCATCATTGACACTACATTTTGCAATAACAACAACATTTGTATTGCTACATTTAAAAACAATTAATTCAGTTGACATTTATACTAAAAAAATGATTACCAAAACTCTCATTAAACAATTAATATAGGAATAAATGAATCAATGTCATTATCTATCTATCTATCTATCTAACGTAAGCCAATCGAATTGCTGTATTTTTCTTATGTCATCCTGTTATAAACTACGCCACTGTTGGGTTTACTTCAGTTTTGAAGAGACCACGACCATGAACTTAGCTACTCAGCTAACGGCACCATGTATGGAGATTGCAAGTATCTCCAACCTGATAGTGACTTTACACGAACTGTTAAAGTAATAGCTTTCTCACTGTTGAGAGGATTTGGGGTTTTTGGCAACATCTTTGTCATTCTACTCGCTTGTAAATACACTGTACGGAAAAACCTGCATCATTTGATCATCAACATGGCCGTGTCAGATACTATTGTGATACTTACCATGCCGCTTCAGTTTGTTACGTCTGAACTATCATTGGTCACCAGTGTCTTGAGCGAAATCATTTGCAAGACTGCAGTATTTGTTTTTTATCTCTCAGCCACCGAATCGCTGTTAATTCTTTTGATAATCAGCATTGAACGATTCAAAGCAACCAGGCTATTTGCAAGGAGATTACAGCCATATACACTAAAACAACGCGTGACAGTACTCGCTTCTTCATGGTTGATTGCCTTATTCCTAACAGCGTATCATCTTTATTTTGCAAATATCTTCAACTATACCGCGTTCGGCAATTTTTGTGGTAGTCCAAACCTTTTTGAAGTGGCAATGTTGACAGACATTTACTTTTCTTTAGTGATCTTTGTGTTTTGTACAATTTTATCGCTAAGCATTCTAACTTCACGAACGCTGTTGAAACCTCAAGCGATTGATGTCAGTCTTCCCGAAGCACAAAGACAAGCACGGAAAAAACGGATTACTGCAGCAGTGCGTATGGTTTTGTGTTCATTGCTACTCTACTCGTGTTGCTGGCTTCCATATATCATTTTCTATTCTATATGGACAATTAGTGTCACTTTCAAGATAGGATACAGTGCTATTTCTGTCTGTCTCGACTGGTCGTTCTTCAAAAAATGACATTGATCAAGATTCTAAGCACCTGGAACAAATAGTAGGGCCAAAAATGAGAAACACACGATTTGTGCCATACATTTACTGTAATGAAATTGCTGCGCCATGTATTAATTTTGATACAACCGTCTCCAAAGTCGTAGATTGTCCAGATTTTTTGACGCACAATTCATGGCTTTCTTCAAAAAATGACATTGGTAAACATTCTAAGCACCTGGAACAACTAGTAGGGCCAAAAATTAGAAACACACGATTTCTGCCATACATTTACTGTAATGAAATTGCTGCGCCATGTATTTCTGATGGAACCATCTCTGAATTCGTGAAATGTCCAGATTTTTGGACGTACCATCCTTGGCTTTCTTCAAAAAATGACATTGATCAAGATTCTAAGCACCTGGAACAACTAGTAGGGCCAAAAATGAGAAACACACGATTTGTGCCATACATTTACTGTAATGAAATTGCTGCGCCATGTATTTCTGATGGAAACATCTCTGAATTCGTTAAATGTCCAGATTTTTTGACGTACAATCCTTGGCTTTCTTCAAAAAAATGACATTGTTCAAGATTCTACGCAACTGGAACAAATAGTATGGCCAAAAATTAGAAACACACGATTTCTGCCATACATTTACTGTAATGAAATTGCTGCGCCATGTATTTCTGATGGAGCCATCTCTGAATTCGTTAAATGTCCAGAATTTTTGAGGTACAATCCTTGGCTTTCTTCAAAAAAATGACATTGTTCAAGTTTCTAAGCAACTGGAACAAATAGTAGGGCCAAAAATTAGAAACACACGATTTCTGCCATACATTTACTGTAATGAAATTGCTGCGCCATGTATTTCTGATGGAACCATCTCTGAATTCGTTAAATGTCCACATTTTTTGACGTACAATCCTTGACTTTCTTCAAAAAATAAGATTAGAAAAGATTCGCAGCTGCAACATCATCTAATAAGTCGAAAAATTAGTAAAATCGATTTCTCCCATACATTTACTGTATTCAAATTTGTTACGTTATGCAATTTTGATACAACCTTCTCCAAAGTCGTAGATTGTCCAGATTTTTTGACGTACAATCCTTGGCTTTCTTGAAAAAATGACATTGGTAAAGATTCTAAGCACCTGGAACAAATAGTAGGGCCAAAAATGAGAAACACACGATTTATGCCATACATTTACTGTAATGAAATTGCTGCGCCATGTATTTCTGATGGAACCATCTCTGAATTCGTTAAATGTCCAGAATTTTTGACGTACAATCCTTGACTTTCTTCAAAAAATAAGATTAGAAAAGATTCTGAGCTGCAACATCATCTAGTAAGGAAAAAAATTAATAAAATCGATTTCTCCCATACATTTACTGTATTCAAATTTGTTTCGTTATGCAATTTTGATACAACCTTCTCCAAAGTCGTAGATTGTCCAGATTTTTTGACGTACAATCCTTGGCTTTCTACAAAAAATGACATTGGTAAAGATTCTAAGCACCTGGAACAATCAGTAGGGCCAAAAATTAGAAACACATGATTTCTGCCATACATTTACTGTAATGAAATTGCTGCGCCATGTATTTGTATAGGTAATAGCATGGTTTGTAGTGATATTTGGGATAAATACCACGAGTGATATTTCAAAATTGTTAACAAAATTTCACGAGCCTCCGGCGAGTGAAATTTGTGACAATTTTGAAATATCACGAGTGGTATTTATCCCAAATATCACGTACAAACCATGCTATTATTTGTTTATACCACTATCTGAAAAATAGGTTTGCAAGCAACAGCTAGTAGTAGTAGTAGTACACGCTCGACTGAACTAACACAACACAGCAGTCAGCTGTGAATAAAACATAGCAAATCTGTGTTCTTATGACGATCGTTTTTCGAAGTCAGACAAAGAATGAAAACAGAGTAAAAAGTGATCTAGGCTTCATTTATTACCTTTTGTAGTGATCTTTCTTTGATTTTGACAATGGCTAAAAACACATCACTCAATCGTCAATCTTATATCGATCGTTTTCCGCTGCCTTCTGCAGAGTCATCCAAAGAAAAGCTTCTTGAAATGCTAAAACATCGTCCATGTGTATGTACGTTTGGCTTTTGGTGCTTTTGGGACTTGTTTATGGTTCATTTTTTGTCTTTTAGCAGCTGAAAATATCCTTTGGTTTCGTCCGCCATTTTGTTTGAACCATGAGGCAGAAGGGTGGTTACCATGGAAACTGTAATTTTCACATGTGGTATTGCAAATTACGCTGAAATACCACTGCTCTCAACCAATCAAATCGCTGAAATTTTTCAGATAGTGGTATAACTGATGGAACCATCTCTGAATTCGTGAAATGTCCAGATTTTTTGACGTACAATCCTTGGCTTTCTTCAAAAAATAAGATTAGAAAAGATTCGCAGCTGCTACATCATCTAGTAAGGCGAAAAAATAGTAAAAACGATTTTCTGCCATACATTTGCTGTATGGAAATTGCGGCGCCATGTATTTTTGATACAACAATCTCGAAAGTCGTTGATTGTCCAGATTTTTTGACGTACAATCCTTGGCTTTCTTGAAAAAATGACATTGGTAAAGATTCTAAGCACCTGGAACAAATAGTAGGGCCAAAAATGAGAAACGTACACGATTTCTGCCATACATTTACTGTAATGAAATTGCTGCGCCATGTATTTCTGATGGAACCATCTCTGAATTCGTGAAATGTCCAGATTTTTTGACGTACAATCCTTGGCTTGGCTTTCTTCAAAAAAATGACATTGTTCAAGTTTCTAAGCAACTGGAACAAATAGTAGGGCCAAAAATTAGAAACACACGATTTCTGCCATACATTTACTGTAATGAAATTGCTGCGCCATGTATTTCTGATGGAACCATCTCTGAATTCGTTAAATGTCCACATTTTTTGAAGTACAATCCTTGACTTTCTTCAAAAAATAAGATTAGAAAAGATTCGCAGCTGCTACATCATCTAGTAAGGCGAAAAATTAGTAAAATCGATTTCTCCAATACATTTATTGTATTCAAATTTGTTACGTTATGCAATTTTGATACAACCTTCTCCAAAGTCGTAGATTGTCCAGATTTTTTGACGTACAATCCTTCGCTTTCTTGAAAAAATGACATTGGTAAAGATTCTAAGCACCTGGAACAACTAGTAGGGCCAAAAATTAGAAACACACGATTTCTGCCATACATTTACTGTAATGAAATTGCTGCGCCATGTATTTCTGATGGAACCATCTCTGAATTCGTGAAATGTCCAGATTTTTTGACGTACAATCCTTGGCTTTCTACAAAAAATGACAATGTTCAAGAATCTAAGCAACTGGAACACATAGTAGGCCAAAAATTAGAAACACACGATTTCTGCCATACATTTACTGTAATGAAATTGCTGCGCCATGTATTTCTGATGGAACCATCTCTGAATTCGTTATATGTCCACATTTTTTGACGTACAATCCTTGACTTTCTTCAAAAAATAAGATTAGAAAAGATTCGCAGCTGCTACATCATCTAGTAAGGCGAAAAAATAGTAAAAACGATTTTCTGCCATACATTTGCTGTATGGAAATTGCGGCGCCATGTATTTTTGATACAACAATCTCGAAAGTCGTTGATTGTCCAGATTTTTTGACGTACAATCCTTGGCTTTCTTCAAAAAATAAGATTAGAAAAGATTCTGAGCTGCTACATCATCTAGTAAGGCGAAAAATTAGTAAAATCGATTTCTCCCATACATTTACTGTATTCAAATTTGTTAAGTTATGCAATTTTGATACAACATTCTCCAAAGTCGTAGATTGTCCAGATTTTTTGACGTACAATCCTTGGCTTTCTTGAAAAAATGACATTGGTAAAGATTCTAAGCACCTGGAACAACTAGTAGGCCAAAAAAAAATTAGAAACACACGATTTCTGCCATACATTTACTGTAATGAAATTGCTGCGCCATGTATTTCTGATGGAACCATCTCTGAATTCGTTAAATGTCCAGAATTTTTGAGGTACAATCCTTGGCTTTGTTGAAAAAATGACATTGGTAAAGATTCTAAGCACCTGGAACAAATAGTAGGCCAAAAATTAGAAACACACGATTTATACCATACATTTACTGTAATGAAATTGCTGCGCCATGTATTTCTGATGGAACCATCTCTGAATTCGTTAAATGTCCAGAATTTTTGACGTACAATCCTTGACTTTCTTCAAAAAATAAGATTAGAAAAGATTCTGAGCTGCAACATCATCTAGTAAGGCGAAAAATTAATAAAATCGATTTCTCCCATACATTTACTGTATTCAAATTTGTTTCGTTATGCAATTTTGATACAACCTTCTCCAAAGTCGTAGATTGTCCAGATTTTTTGACGTACAATCCTTGGCTTTCTACAAAAAATGACATTGGTAAAGATTCTAAGCACCTGGAACAATCAGTAGGGCCAAAAATTAGAAACACATGATTTCTGCCATACATTTACTGTAATGAAATTGCTGCGCCATGTATTTGTATAGGTAATAGCATGGTTTGTAGTGATATTTGGGATAAATACCACGAGTGATATTTCAAAATTGTTAACAAAATTTCACGAGCCTCCGGCGAGTGAAATTTGTGACAATTTTGAAATATCACGAGTGGTATTTATCCCAAATATCACGTACAAACCATGCTATTATTTGTTTATACCACTATCTGAAAAATAGGTTTGCAAGCAACAGCTAGTAGTAGTAGTAGTACACGCTCGACTGAACTAACACAACACAGCAGTCAGCTGTGAATAAAACATAGCAAATCTGTGTTCTTATGACGATCGTTTTTCGAAGTCAGACAAAGAATGAAAACAGAGTAAAAAGTGATCTAGGCTTCATTTATTACCTTTTGTAGTGATCTTTCTTTGATTTTGACAATGGCTAAAAACACATCACTCAATCGTCAATCTTATATCGATCGTTTTCCGCTGCCTTCTGCAGAGTCATCCAAAGAAAAGCTTCTTGAAATGCTAAAACATCGTCCATGTGTATGTACGTTTGGCTTTTGGTGCTTTTGGGACTTGTTTATGGTTCATTTTTTGTCTTTCTTTTAGCAGCTGAAAATATCCTTTGGTTTCGTCCGCCATTTTGTTTGAACCATGAGGCAGAAGGGTGGTTACCATGGAAACTGTAATTTTCACATGTGGTATTGCAAATTACGCTGAAATACCACTGCTCTCAACCAATCAAATCGCTGAAATTTTTCAGATAGTGGTATAACTGATGGAACCATCTCTGAATTCGTGAAATGTCCAGATTTTTTGACGTACAATCCTTGGCTTTCTTCAAAAAATAAGATTAGAAAAGATTCGCAGCTGCTACATCATCTAGTAAGGCGAAAAAATAGTAAAAACGATTTTCTGCCATACATTTGCTGTATGGAAATTGCGGCGCCATGTATTTTTGATACAACAATCTCGAAAGTCGTTGATTGTCCAGATTTTTTGACGTACAATCCTTGGCTTTCTTGAAAAAATGACATTGGTAAAGATTCTAAGCACCTGGAACAAATAGTAGGGCCAAAAATGAGAAACGTACACGATTTCTGCCATACATTTACTGTAATGAAATTGCTGCGCCATGTATTTCTGATGGAACCATCTCTGAATTCGTGAAATGTCCAGATTTTTTGACGTACAATCCTTGGCTTTCTTCAAAAAAATGACATTGTTCAAGTTTCTAAGCAACTGGAACAAATAGTAGGGCCAAAAATTAGAAAACACACGATTTCTGCCATACATTTACTGTAATGAAATTGCTGCGCCATGTATTTCTGATGGAACCATCTCTGAATTCGTTAAATGTCCACATTTTTTGAAGTACAATCCTTGACTTTCTTCAAAAAATAAGATTAGAAAAGATTCGCAGCTGCTACATCATCTAGTAAGGCGAAAAATTAGTAAAATCGATTTCTCCAATACATTTATTGTATTCAAATTTGTTACGTTATGCAATTTTGATACAACCTTCTCCAAAGTCGTAGATTGTCCAGATTTTTTGACGTACAATCCTTCGCTTTCTTGAAAAAATGACATTGGTAAAGATTCTAAGCACCTGGAACAACTAGTAGGGCCAAAAATTAGAAACACACGATTTCTGCCATACATTTACTGTAATGAAATTGCTGCGCCATGTATTTCTGATGGAACCATCTCTGAATTCGTGAAATGTCCAGATTTTTTGACGTACAATCCTTGGCTTTCTACAAAAAATGACAATGTTCAAGAATCTAAGCAACTGGAACACATAGTAGGCCAAAAATTAGAAACACACGATTTCTGCCATACATTTACTGTAATGAAATTGCTGCGCCATGTATTTCTGATGGAACCATCTCTGAATTCGTTATATGTCCACATTTTTTGACGTACAATCCTTGACTTTCTTCAAAAAATAAGATTAGAAAAGATTCGCAGCTGCTACATCATCTAGTAAGGCGAAAAAATAGTAAAAACGATTTTCTGCCATACATTTGCTGTATGGAAATTGCGGCGCCATGTATTTTTGATACAACAATCTCGAAAGTCGTTGATTGTCCAGATTTTTTGACGTACAATCCTTGGCTTTCTTCAAAAAATAAGATTAGAAAAGATTCTGAGCTGCTACATCATCTAGTAAGGCGAAAAATTAGTAAAATCGATTTCTCCCATACATTTACTGTATTCAAATTTGTTAAGTTATGCAATTTTGATACAACATTCTCCAAAGTCGTAGATTGTCCAGATTTTTTGACGTACAATCCTTGGCTTTCTTGAAAAAATGACATTGGTAAAGATTCTAAGCACCTGGAACAACTAGTAGGGCCAAAAATTAGAAACACACGATTTCTGCCATACATTTACTGTAATGAAATTGCTGCGCCATGTATTTCTGATGGAACCATCTCTGAATTCGTTAAATGTCCAGAATTTTTGAGGTACAATCCTTGGCTTTGTTGAAAAAATGACATTGGTAAAGATTCTAAGCACCTGGAACAAATAGTAGGCCAAAAATTAGAAACACACGATTTATACCATACATTTACTGTAATGAAATTGCTGCGCCATGTATTTCTGATGGAACCATCTCTGAATTCGTTAAATGTCCAGAATTTTTGACGTACAATCCTTGACTTTCTTCAAAAAATAAGATTAGAAAAGATTCTGAGCTGCAACATCATCTAGTAAGGCGAAAAATTAATAAAATCGATTTCTCCCATACATTTACTGTATTCAAATTTGTTTCGTTATGCAATTTTGATACAACCTTCTCCAAAGTCGTAGATTGTCCAGATTTTTTGACGTACAATCCTTGGCTTTCTACAAAAAATGACATTGGTAAAGATTCTAAGCACCTGGAACAATCAGTAGGGCCAAAAATTAGAAACACATGATTTCTGCCATACATTTACTGTAATGAAATTGCTGCGCCATGTATTTGTATAGGTAATAGCATGGTTTGTAGTGATATTTGGGATAAATACCACGAGTGATATTTCAAAATTGTTAACAAAATTTCACGAGCCTCCGGCGAGTGAAATTTGTGACAATTTTGAAATATCACGAGTGGTATTTATCCCAAATATCACGTACAAACCATGCTATTATTTGTTTATACCACTATCTGAAAAATAGGTTTGCAAGCAACAGCTAGTAGTAGTAGTAGTAGTACACGCTCGACTGAACTAACACAACACAGCAGTCAGCTGTGAATAAAACATAGCAAATCTGTGTTCTTATGACGATCGTTTTTTCGAAGTCAGACAAAGAATGAAAACAGAGTAAAAAGTGATCTAGGCTTCATTTATTACCTTTTGTAGTGATCTTTCTTTGATTTTGACAATGGCTAAAAAACACATCACTCAATCGTCAATCTTATATCGATCGTTTTCCGCTGCCTTCTGCAGAGTCATCCAAAGAAAAGCTTCTTGAAATGCTAAAACATCGTCCATGTGTATGTACGTTTGGCTTTTGGTGCTTTTGGGACTTGTTTATGGTTCATTTTTTGTCTTTTAGCAGCTGAAAATATCCTTTGGTTTCGTCCGCCATTTTGTTTGAACCATGAGGCAGAAGGGTGGTTACCATGGAAACTGTAATTTTCACATGTGGTATTTCAAATTACGCTGAAATACCACTGCTCTCAACCAATCAAATCGCTGAAATTTTTCAGATAGTGGTATAACTGATGGAACCATCTCTGAATTCGTGAAATGTCCAGATTTTTTGACGTACAATCCTTGGCTTTCTTCAAAAAATAAGATTAGAAAAGATTCGCAGCTGCTACATCATCTAGTAAGGCGAAAAAATAGTAAAAACGATTTTCTGCCATACATTTGCTGTATGGAAATTGCGGCGCCATGTATTTTTGATACAACAATCTCGAAAGTCGTTGATTGTCCAGATTTTTTGACGTACAATCCTTGGCTTTCTTGAAAAAATGACATTGGTAAAGATTCTAAGCACCTGGAACAAATAGTAGGGCCAAAAATGAGAAACGTACACGATTTCTGCCATACATTTACTGTAATGAAATTGCTGCGCCATGTATTTCTGATGGAACCATCTCTGAATTCGTTAAATGTCCAGAATTTTTGAGGTACAATCCTTGGCTTTGTTGAAAAAATGACATTGGTAAAGATTCTAAGCACCTGGAACAAATAGTAGGGCCAAAAATTAGAAACACACGATTTGTGCCATACAGTTACTGTAATGAAATTGCTGCGCCATGTATTTCTGATGGCACCATCTCTGAATTCGTTAAATGTCCAGAATTTTTGACGTACAATCCTTGACTTTCTTCAAAAAATAAGATTAGAAAAGATTCGCAGCTGCTACATTATCTAGTAAGGCGAAAAATTAGTAAAATCGATTTCTCCCATACATTTACTGTATTCAAATTTGTTACGTTATGCAATTTTGATACAACCGTCTCCAAAGTCGTAGATTGTCCAGATTTTTTGACGCACAATTCATGGCTTTCTTCAAAAAATGACATTGGTAAACATTCTAAGCACCTGGAACAACTAGTAGGGCCAAAAATTAGAAACACACGATTTCTGCCATACATTTACTGTAATGAAATTGCTGCGCCATGTATTTCTGATGGAACCATCTCTGAATTCGTGAAATGTCCAGATTTTTTGACGTACAATCCTTGGCTTTCTTCAAAAAATAACATTGATAAAGATTGTAAGCACCTGGAACAACTAGTAGGGCCAAAAATTAGAAACACACGATTTCTGCCATACATTTACTGTAATGAAATTGCTGCGCCATGTATTTCTGATGGAACCATCTCTGAATTCGTGAAATGTCCAGAATTTTTGACGTACAATCCTTGGCTTTCTTCAAAAAAATGACATTGTTCAAGTTTCTAAGCAACTGGAACAAATAGTAGGGCCAAAAATTAGAAACACACGATTTCTGCCATACATTTACTGTAATGAAATTGCTGCGCCATGTATTTCTGATGGAACCATCTCTGAATTCGTTAAATGTCCACATTTTTTGAAGTACAATCCTTGACTTTCTTCAAAAAATAAGATTAGAAAAGATTCGCAGCTGCTACATCATCTAGTAAGGCGAAAAATTAGTAAAATCGATTTCTCCAATACATTTATTGTATTCAAATTTGTTACGTTATGCAATTTTGATACAACCTTCTCCAAAGTCGTAGATTGTCCAGATTTTTTGACGTACAATCCTTCGCTTTCTTGAAAAAATGACATTGGTAAAGATTCTAAGCACCTGGAACAACTAGTAGGGCCAAAAATTAGAAACACACGATTTCTGCCATACATTTACTGTAATGAAATTGCTGCGCCATGTATTTCTGATGGAACCATCTCTGAATTCGTGAAATGTCCAGATTTTTTGACGTACAATCCTTGGCTTTCTACAAAAAATGACAATGTTCAAGAATCTAAGCAACTGGAACACATAGTAGGCCAAAAATTAGAAACACACGATTTCTGCCATACATTTACTGTAATGAAATTGCTGCGCCATGTATTTCTGATGGAACCATCTCTGAATTCGTTATATGTCCACATTTTTTGACGTACAATCCTTGACTTTCTTCAAAAATAAGATTAGAAAAGATTCGCAGCTGCTACATCATCTAGTAAGGCGAAAAAATAGTAAAAACGATTTTCTGCCATACATTTGCTGTATGGAAATTGCGGCGCCATGTATTTTTGATACAACAATCTCGAAAGTCGTTGATTGTCCAGATTTTTTGACGTACAATCCTTGGCTTTCTTCAAAAAATAAGATTAGAAAAGATTCTGAGCTGCTACATCATCTAGTAAGGCGAAAAATTAGTAAAATCGATTTCTCCCATACATTTACTGTATTCAAATTTGTTAAGTTATGCAATTTTGATACAACATTCTCCAAAGTCGTAGATTGTCCAGATTTTTTGACGTACAATCCTTGGCTTTCTTGAAAAAATGACATTGGTAAAGATTCTAAGCACCTGGAACAACTAGTAGGGCCAAAAATTAGAAACACACGATTTCTGCCATACATTTACTGTAATGAAATTGCTGCGCCATGTATTTCTGATGGAACCATCTCTGAATTCGTTAAATGTCCAGAATTTTTGAGGTACAATCCTTGGCTTTGTTGAAAAAATGACATTGGTAAAGATTCTAAGCACCTGGAACAAATAGTAGGCCAAAAATTAGAAACACACGATTTATACCATACATTTACTGTAATGAAATTGCTGCGCCATGTATTTCTGATGGAACCATCTCTGAATTCGTTAAATGTCCAGAATTTTTGACGTACAATCCTTGACTTTCTTCAAAAAATAAGATTAGAAAAGATTCTGAGCTGCAACATCATCTAGTAAGGCGAAAAATTAATAAAATCGATTTCTCCCATACATTTACTGTATTCAAATTTGTTTCGTTATGCAATTTTGATACAACCTTCTCCAAAGTCGTAGATTGTCCAGATTTTTTGACGTACAATCCTTGGCTTTCTACAAAAAATGACATTGGTAAAGATTCTAAGCACCTGGAACAATCAGTAGGGCCAAAAATTAGAAACACATGATTTCTGCCATACATTTACTGTAATGAAATTGCTGCGCCATGTATTTGTATAGGTAATAGCATGGTTTGTAGTGATATTTGGGATAAATACCACGAGTGATATTTCAAAATTGTTAACAAAATTTCACGAGCCTCCGGCGAGTGAAATTTGTGACAATTTTGAAATATCACGAGTGGTATTTATCCCAAATATCACGTACAAACCATGCTATTATTTGTTTATACCACTATCTGAAAAATAGGTTTGCAAGCAACAGCTAGTAGTAGTAGTAGTACACGCTCGACTGAACTAACACAACACAGCAGTCAGCTGTGAATAAAACATAGCATAGCAAATCTGTGTTCTTATGACGATCGTTTTTCGAAGTCAGACAAAGAATGAAAACAGAGTAAAAAGTGATCTAGGCTTCATTTATTACCTTTTGTAGTGATCTTTCTTTGATTTTGACAATGGCTAAAAACACATCACTCAATCGTCAATCTTATATCGATCGTTTTCCGCTGCCTTCTGCAGAGTCATCCAAAGAAAAGCTTCTTGAAATGCTAAAACATCGTCCATGTGTATGTACGTTTGGCTTTTGGTGCTTTTGGGACTTGTTTATGGTTCATTTTTTGTCTTTTAGCAGCTGAAAATATCCTTTGGTTTCGTCCGCCATTTTGTTTGAACCATGAGGCAGAAGGGTGGTTACCATGGAAACTGTAATTTTCACATGTGGTATTGCAAATTACGCTGAAATACCACTGCTCTCAACCAATCAAATCGCTGAAATTTTTCAGATAGTGGTATAACTGATGGAACCATCTCTGAATTCGTGAAATGTCCAGATTTTTTGACGTACAATCCTTGGCTTTCTTCAAAAAATAAGATTAGAAAAGATTCGCAGCTGCTACATCATCTAGTAAGGCGAAAAAATAGTAAAAACGATTTTCTGCCATACATTTGCTGTATGGAAATTGCGGCGCCATGTATTTTTGATACAACAATCTCGAAAGTCGTTGATTGTCCAGATTTTTTGACGTACAATCCTTGGCTTTCTTGAAAAAATGACATTGGTAAAGATTCTAAGCACCTGGAACAAATAGTAGGGCCAAAAATGAGAAACGTACACGATTTATGCCATACATTTACTGTAATGAAATTGCTGCGCCATGTATTTCTGATGGAACCATCTCTGAATTCGTTAAATGTCCAGAATTTTTGAGGTACAATCCTTGGCTTTGTTGAAAAAATGACATTGGTAAAGATTCTAAGCACCTGGAACAAATAGTAGGGCCAAAAATTAGAAACACACGATTTGTGCCATACAGTTACTGTAATGAAATTGCTGCGCCATGTATTTCTGATGGCACCATCTCTGAATTCGTTAAATGTCCAGAATTTTTGACGTACAATCCTTGACTTTCTTCAAAAAATAAGATTAGAAAAGATTCGCAGCTGCTACATTATCTAGTAAGGCGAAAAATTAGTAAAATCGATTTCTCCCATACATTTACTGTATTCAAATTTGTTACGTTATGCAATTTTGATACAACCGTCTCCAAAGTCGTAGATTGTCCAGATTTTTTGACGCACAATTCATGGCTTTCTTCAAAAAATGACATTGGTAAACATTCTAAGCACCTGGAACAACTAGTAGGGCCAAAAATTAGAAACACACGATTTCTGCCATACATTTACTGTAATGAAATTGCTGCGCCATGTATTTCTGATGGAACCATCTCTGAATTCGTGAAATGTCCAGATTTTTTGACGTACAATCCTTGGCTTTCTTCAAAAAATAACATTGATAAAGATTGTAAGCACCTGGAACAACTAGTAGGGCCAAAAATTAGAAACACACGATTTCTGCCATACATTTACTGTAATGAAATTGCTGCGCCATGTATTTCTGATGGAACCATCTCTGAATTCGTGAAATGTCCAGATTTTTTGACGTACAATCCTTGGCTTTCTTCAAAAAAATGACATTGTTCAAGTTTCTAAGCAACTGGAACAAATAGTAGGGCCAAAAATTAGAAACACACGATTTCTGCCATACATTTACTGTAATGAAATTGCTGCGCCATGTATTTCTGATGGAACCATCTCTGAATTCGTTAAATGTCCACATTTTTTGAAGTACAATCCTTGACTTTCTTCAAAAAATAAGATTAGAAAAGATTCGCAGCTGCTACATCATCTAGTAAGGCGAAAAATTAGTAAAATCGATTTCTCCAATACATTTATTGTATTCAAATTTGTTACGTTATGCAATTTTGATACAACCTTCTCCAAAGTCGTAGATTGTCCAGATTTTTTGACGTACAATCCTTCGCTTTCTTGAAAAAATGACATTGGTAAAGATTCTAAGCACCTGGAACAACTAGTAGGGCCAAAAATTAGAAACACACGATTTCTGCCATACATTTACTGTAATGAAATTGCTGCGCCATGTATTTCTGATGGAACCATCTCTGAATTCGTGAAATGTCCAGATTTTTTGACGTACAATCCTTGGCTTTCTACAAAAAATGACAATGTTCAAGAATCTAAGCAACTGGAACACATAGTAGGCCAAAAATTAGAAACACACGATTTCTGCCATACATTTACTGTAATGAAATTGCTGCGCCATGTATTTCTGATGGAACCATCTCTGAATTCGTTATATGTCCACATTTTTTTTGACGTACAATCCTTGACTTTCTTCAAAAAATAAGATTAGAAAAGATTCGCAGCTGCTACATCATCTAGTAAGGCGAAAAAATAGTAAAAACGATTTTCTGCCATACATTTGCTGTATGGAAATTGCGGCGCCATGTATTTTTGATACAACAATCTCGAAAGTCGTTGATTGTCCAGATTTTTTGACGTACAATCCTTGGCTTTCTTCAAAAAATAAGATTAGAAAAGATTCTGAGCTGCTACATCATCTAGTAAGGCGAAAAATTAGTAAAATCGATTTCTCCCATACATTTACTGTATTCAAATTTGTTAAGTTATGCAATTTTGATACAACATTCTCCAAAGTCGTAGATTGTCCAGATTTTTTGACGTACAATCCTTGGCTTTCTTGAAAAAATGACATTGGTAAAGATTCTAAGCACCTGGAACAACTAGTAGGGCCAAAAATTAGAAACACACGATTTCTGCCATACATTTACTGTAATGAAATTGCTGCGCCATGTATTTCTGATGGAACCATCTCTGAATTCGTTAAATGTCCAGAATTTTTGAGGTACAATCCTTGGCTTTGTTGAAAAAATGACATTGGTAAAGATTCTAAGCACCTGGAACAAATAGTAGGCCAAAAATTAGAAAAACACACGATTTATACCATACATTTACTGTAATGAAATTGCTGCGCCATGTATTTCTGATGGAACCATCTCTGAATTCGTTAAATGTCCACATTTTTTGACGTACAATCCTTGACTTTCTTCAAAAAATAAGATTAGAAAAGATTCGCAGCTGCTACATCATCTAGTTAGGCGAAAAATTCTCCCATACATTTACTGTATTCAAATTTGTTACGTTATGCAATGTTGATACAACCTTCTCGAAAGTCGTAGATTGTCCAGATTTTTTGACGTACAATCCTTGGCTTTCTTGAAAAAATGACATTGGTAAACATCTAAGCACCTGGAACAACTAGTAGGGCCAAAAATTAGAAACACACGATTTCTGCCATACTTTTACTGTAATGAAATTGCTGCGCCATGTATTTCTGATGGGACCATCTCTGAATTCGTGAAATGTCCAGATTTTTTGAGGTACAATCCTTGGCTTTCTACAAAAAATGACATTGTTCAAGAATCTAAGCCACTGGAACACATAGTATGGCCAAAAATGAGAAACACATGATTTCTGCCATACATTTACTGTAATGAAATTGCTGCGCCATGTATTTCTGATGGAACCATCTCTGAATTCGTTAAATGTCCACATTTTTTGACGTACAATCCTTGACTTTCTTCAAAAAATAGGATTAGAAAAGATTCGCAGCTGCTACATCATCTAGTAAGGCGAAAAATTAGTAAAATCGATTTCTCCCATACATTTACTGTATTCAAATTTGTTACGTTATGCAATGTTGATACAACCTTCTCGAAAGTCGTAGATTGTCCAGATTTTTTGACGTACAATCCTTGGCTTTCTTGAAAAAATGACATTGGTAAACATCTAAGCACCTGGAACAACTAGTAGGGCCAAAAATTAGAAACACACGATTTCTGCCATACATTTACTGTAATGAAATTGCTGCGCCATGTATTTCTGATGGGACCATCTCTGAATTCGTGAAATGTCCAGATTTTTTGACGTACAATCCTTGGCTTTCTACAAAAAATGACATTGTTCAAGAATCTAAGCAACTGGAACACATAGTATGGCCAAAAATGAGAAACACATGATTTCTGCCATACATTTACTGTAATGAAATTGCTGCGCCATGTATTTCTGATGGAGCCATCTCTGAATTCGTTAAATGTCCAGATTTTTTGAGGTACAATCCTTGGCTTTCTTGAAAAAATGACATTGGTAAAGATTTCTAAGCACCTGGAACAAATAGTAGGCCAAAAATTAGAAACACACGATTTCTGCCATACATTTACTGTAATGAAATTGCTGCGCCATGTATTTCTGATGGAACCATCTCTGAATTCGTGAAATGTCCACATTTTTTGACGTACAATGCTTGGCTTTCTTGAAAAAATGACATTGGTAAAGATTCTAAGCACCTGGAACAAATAGTAGGGCCAAAAATTAGAAACACACGATTTCTGCCATACATTTACTGTAATGAAATTGCTGCGCCATGTATTTCTGATGGAACCATCTCTGAATTCGTTAAATGTCCACATTTTTTGACGTACAATCCTTGACTTTCTTCAAAAAATAGGATTAGAAAAGATTCGCAGCTGCTACATCATCTAGTAAGGCGAAAAATTAGTAAAATCGATTTCTGCCATACATTTACTGTAATGAAATTGCTGCGCCATGTATTTCTGATGGAACCATCTCTGAATTCGTTAAATGTCCCGATTTGTTTACCTACAATCCTTGGCTTTCTTCAAAAAATAACATTGATAAAGATTGTAAGCACCTGGAACAACTAGTAGGGCCAAAAATTAGAAACACGATTTCTGCCATACATTTACTGTAATGAAATTGCTGCGCCATGTATTTCTAATAGAACCATCTCTAAATTCGTTAAATGTCCAGATTATTTTACCTACAATCCTTGGCTTTCTTCAAAAAATAACATTGATAAAGATTGTAAGCACCTGGAACAACTAGTAGGGCCAAAAATTAGAAACACACGATTTCTGCCATACATTTACTGTAATGAAATTGCTGCGCCATGTATTTCTGATGGAACCATCTCTAAATTCGTTAAATGTCCAGATTTGTTTACGTACAACCCTTGACTTTCGTCAAAAAATAACATTGATAAAGATTGTAAGCACCTGGAGCAACTAGTAGGGCCAAAAATTAGAAACACACGATATCTGCCATACATTTACTGTAATAAAATTGCTGCGCCATGTATTTCTGATAGAACCATCTCTAAATTCGTTAAATGTCCAGATTTGTTTACCTACAATCCTTGGCTTTCTTCAGAAAATAACATTGATAAAGATTGTAAGCACCTGGAACAACTAGTAGGGCCAAAAATTAGAAACACACGATTTCTGCCATACATTTACTGTAATGAAATTGCTGCGCCATGTATTTCTGATAGAACCATCTCTAAATTCGTTAAATGTCCAGATTATTTTACCTACAATCCTTGGCTTTCTTCAAAAAATAACATTGATAAAGATTGTAAGCACCTGGAACAACTAGTAGGGCCAAAAATTAGAAACACACGATTTCTGCCATACATTTACTGTAAAGAAATTGCTGCGCCATGTATTTCTGATGGAACCATCTCTGAATTCGTTAAATGTCCACATTTTTTGAAGTACAATCCTTGACTTTCTTCAAAAAATAACATTGATAAAGATTGTAAGCACATGGAGCAACTAGTAGGGCCAAAAATTAGAAACACACGATTTCTGCCATACATTTACTGTAATGAAATTGCTGCGCCATGTATTTCTGATAGAACCATCTCTAAATTCGTTAAATGTCCAGATTATTTTACCTACAATCCTTGACTTTCTTCAAAAAATAACATTGATAAAGATTGTAAGCACCGTCCTGGAACAACTAGTAGGGCCAAAAATTAGAAACACACGATTTCTGCCATACATTTACTGTAATGAAATTGCTGCGCCATGTATTTCTGATGGAACCATCTCTAAATTCGTTAAATGTCCAGATTTGTTTACGTACAATCCTTGACTTTCTTCAAAAAATAACATTGATAAAGATTGTAAGCACCTGGAGCAACTAGTAGGGCCAAAAATTAGAAACACACGATATCTGCCATACATTTACTGTAATGAAATTGCTGCGCCATGTATTTCTGATAGAACCATCTCTAAATTCGTTAAATGTCCAGATTATTTTACCTACAATCCTTGGCTTTCTTCAAAAAATAACATTGATAAAGATTGTAAGCACCTGGAACAACTAGTAGGGCCAAAAATTAGAAACACACGATTTCTGTCATACATTTACTGTAATGAAATTGCTGCGCCATGTATTTCTGATGGAACCATCCCTAAATTCGTTAAATGTCCAGATTTGTTTACGTACAATCCTTGGCTTTCTTCAAAAAATAACATTGATAAAGATTGTAAGCACCTGGAACAACTAGTAGGGCCAAAAATTAGAAACACACGATATCTGCCATACATTTACTGTAATGAAATTGCTGCGCCATGTATTTCTGATAGAACCATCTCTAAATTCGTTAAATGTCCAGATTATTTTACCTACAATCCTTGGCTTTCTTCAAAAAATAACATTGATAAAGATTGTAAGCACCTGGAACAACTAGTAGGGCCAAAAATTAGAAACACACGATTTCTGCCATACATTTACTGTAATGAAATTGCTGCGCCATGTATTTCTGATAGAACCATCTCTAAATTCGTTAAATGTCCAGATTATTTTACGTACAATCCTTGACTTTCTTCAAAAAATAACATTGATAAAGATTGTAAGCACCGTCCTGGAACAACTAGTAGGGCCAAAAATTAGAAACACACGATTTCTGCCATACATTTACTGTAATGAAATTGCTGCGCCATGTATTTCTGATAGAACCATCTCTAAATTCGTTAAATGTCCAGATTTGTTTACGTACAATCCTTGGCTTTCTTGAAAAAATAACATTGATAAAGATTGTAAGCACCTGGAACAACTAGTAGGGCCAAAAATTAGAAAAACACGATTTCTGCCATACATTTGTTAGAACGCAGTTTCCCATAACTAGGGTTAGGAATGGTAATGAGTTTGCTAATATGCTAATGAGCTGTATGCCGTACTGCCAACAATAATAATAATAATCTTTAATGAGGATGCCTAGATCACTAATTAAAAGTGCTCTTCACTAAGGTCCTAAAAGAAAATAACAATAGAAAATAAAATAATATACAAAAGTATACCACAATAGACCTATTCGGCTAACGCAATGTTTACATTCTTTATCCCAATTCAAAACCTTTGGGAATAAGAGCTTTTTGTTCCAAACATTTCCATGTCAATGCTCTATTGAAATCGAAACTACAACAGACAAAGAACCGTATTCCCAAAAGGTCTGAATTGGGTACAACATTTCGTTAGCCGATTCGGTCTATAATCTACTGAACGTACTACACAGAAATACCCTTTTCAGTTTCAGTTCAGTGTAGGCTTCTCTGCCAGAACATTCAAATGTAAGCACGCCGTACTATGATTGGATTAGCGTTAGTTTTGTTAAGCACGTTCTAGAATGGAGAGTTCTTTTACGTTAAAAAATCATTTACATGCAGATAATTATGTCAAGTTCACAGAAAGTCCAATAAGAATAACACTTTTAAAATTAGAACGTCTTCACGCAGATTATCTCGGTATAATTTAGTTGGCAGTAGGCATACAACTCATTAGCATATTAGTATTCCTAACCCCAGTACTAGTTATGGGAAAACGTTCTAAGCTGAACTACTCTTGTTTGTACCACCAACATGGCCGCTGCGTCTTTGTACTTTAAATCTCCAGGGACTGTTTCGGCAAATCAGCAATTGATAACAATAGCTCAATGCTACAGTGGCCATACCCTTCTCCCTTCTTAGGTAGTCGGGTCTTTCGTTGACGTCATAAATAAAACCAGATGTCGCGGGTTCGGATTACTGTTGGGGGTTCGGATATCTAAAGGTCACCAGAAACAAATACAGACAGACAAATACAGCTTCGGAGAGCTTATAACCAATACGGAAAATACAAATATTACCCAAAATACTGACTTTACGTGACCTGTTGCCCGTGGTCCAACAGTGTTGTGTCCAATAATGTTGCATGGACGATGCTGCATCCGTTTGAACAGTCCTTAAAGAATTACGCCATTTTTTAAGCATATAATCTTATATAATCGCAATATCGATAAAATATTGCTGGTTTTCACGTGACGTCATAGCGGCCATGTTGGTTCCTGATAACAAACATTCCTCATTAACTTCTCTTGTTTGTTCAACCAACATGGCCGCTGCGTCTTTGTACTTTAAATCTCCAGTGATTGCAACCCAGCTGGTTTTCACGTGACGTCATGGCGGCCATGTTGGTTCCTGATAACAAACATTCCTCATTAACTTCTCTTGTTTGTTCAACCAACATGGCCGCTGCGTCTTTGTTATTTATTTCTCAAGGGATTGATTGCAACCCAGCAATTGAGTAAATGAAAGAAAAATGCTGCATTTCGATTGGCCGAGATTTATTTATAGATTGTCGATGGTTGTTCGTTATAAGTGGCCCGAGTACGCACGCACTTTAAGTAATGTTAACATATGAACTAGACAACTGAACGGCAATGCACGATGGAATGTTTATTTTTTTATGTTTAAAACTGATACGTGATCTCATTAGCTTAAACATTAAAATTGCCAAAAAGGTATAATATTTCCGTTTTGCTTAGATGTCATGTTTGTCTGATATCCATTGGCATTGACAAATTGTATCTGGGCGCAATCTAGTAAAATAAGCAACATTCTTCGCTATTGTCTTGGGCTGTTCTGATTGGTTAGATATCAAACATTTTCCATAAAAATATCCGAAATATTTGCTTTCCTTTATTTTTACATTGAAATATTATTATGTGTCATCCACTCTTTCTGTAGTCTTAAAATTAGAGATAGTATTCTATGTGGGACAGAGCAGCCCTCATTTGACCGACTGCCTTCTAATTTGTAGACATATTAACTTGGATTTTCTTATCCAACTTATTGAAATAGTTTAGACTTTGCCGAAAATGTGAAAACGTGTCGTGGTTTCAATATCCGATGAAACACTTGCTCGTTAAAGTGTCTATCGCCCCTGTGAGATTGTTTAAAAAAAATATATCTCAATATGCAAATTTGATGACGTCTACTAAGACTTCATTTATTATACAAAAACGCCCTTGTGCTGATTATTGACATTTGAAAACTTACAGAATATTTTCACAGTCTTTATAAATGAATCTATAACTTTTTTGCCCATTTAAAAAAATAAGTTCTTCTTGAAAAAGTCTAAATAAGTTATGGCAAATTCCTTAGTAGACGTCATCAAATTTGCATATTGAGATTTCAAACCTCTATAACTCATAAACGCAAGAGTTCAAATCACAAAATACTGAACCCACCAACTATTCAGCTTATGTTGAATATATTTTTAAAACAATTTCATAGGGGTGATAGGCACTTTAACGTTGGAGATACTTATGAAATTCATGAATAATTAATGAGCACAATTACAATAGAAATCATAAGCGGAACGAGTATCTTTAAATCGACAAGAGATTCGTTCTGATTTGCATTAAGCTTTAACTTTGATTTTCTCAGTCAAATCAATTTGTTTCTTCAAAATTATAGCAAAACATGGAGTGATACATCGTTGGATTTGATAAGTGAGTAAAAGTATTCGCGTCCGACATTGATGGGCATCAAAAAGACTCACCCGCGGCTCGCCCTTTGAAGTGTCCATAAAGGCCTCTCACTAGTATTTTAACTATCACATAAAACACCGCGTAGGTGAAACATCCAGCAGTGTTTTATATCAGATAAAACACGTACTGCGAGTTTATTAAACGGCTTAAAAAATCCGTACCTTCATTTAATATTTTCTGAAAAAATATTCAAGATTGAAATAATTTTGGCCAAGAAAATCCAAGTTAAACTAGTATGCAAATAGGACGAATCTATCTCAAAAATATAGACATTGTCACGATTATGATTTTCATTTTAAAAAGAAATTAAACACATCTTCCGTGCTTTCACACGCTTATGAAAACCGAGGTACGTTTGGGAGAATTCGATCGAGAGCACATCAGTTTAAACACGAGACGTAGTCGAGTGTTTGGACCTGCTCGAGAATTCTCCGACCCAAACGTACGCATAAATGACCCCAAAAATGATCAGATTGAATTTTTATGAAAATCCCAAAACTGATATTAGTTTGTTCTTCTCTTGATAACAACACTAAAATCGAAAACCGTTTTAAAATTGGACGAGGGAACTAAAGTTATGTATATTTTTAACTTGATTTTTTTCCCGGGAAAAATTGGCGGGAAATAATTCATACAAAACCATGGGGTAAAACAAAAGTGAAGGAAATAGTTCTTTTTGAAAGCAAAAACGTCGACTATTCGTGATCGTGGTTCTCAGTGCTGAACGAAACGTGGACAGAACCGATCGATGGAGCAACCATGCTTGTACAAACTCGCTCATCGCCAGAAATTCCGGTCATCCTGAGCCGGCATTCACTCAGCACAGCAGTGACTTCTATTACAAGCGAAGTATGTAATAAAAAACACAAAATCTTAATTTCTACTTCTCCTGAGTTCAGTGTTCAAAATGTTCCGGTAGGGATAGAAAGCAGGACATGTAATAAAGACAATGACACACAAATCAGCGATCAGTTGTTTAATTTGATGTGTACTTTCTAAATGTTAAAGCAAGCTCCAGAAGCTTAAATCATTACAATTGCAAAGCTTAAAGAAGAAATAACCCACGTTACAACACACTTCAACCACTACAGAAAAATCTGAGCCCCAGGTGGGAAACGAACCCACGACCTGCCGATTTTCTAGACGGTTGCTCTACCACTGACTACTGATTATCTGAGGGTTGAGTGTGATAACCGTCAGTTATTAAATGTCAGAATTTATGTATTACAAAGCTTGTATGGAAGTTTCGAAAAAACATCAAGACTATACGATATTAGAATTGAGAGTTTTAGTATGAATTTGAAGTGTTTGGAAAAATGCTTCCCTCATACCTTGAACATGACCCGGCCGGAAAGCAAGCGATGAAAATCGATGATCGGAAACCAATCGAACAATCGATATCAATCGATGACAATTAATCGATTGATATCGATTGTTTTTGGGCAATCGATCACCAATCGATAGTCACATAAGAACAACAACAACAACAACAACATTTTATTTATTTATTTAGCACCTGAATTGGATACAGTATTATACAGTACTACTACTAGAAAAATACCAATCGATTGTTATCTTATCGATGGAAAGCCGTTGGAAAAGCCACGAAGTCAATGCTGTTCTTTCCAAGTCCAACAAGGAGAAAACTTAGTATTTCTAGCTCATAAAAAGAGAGGCAGGCGTGGAAACGCTTTCAAGAAGCGCAAATATTGTCTTATCTTATCTCTGATCTAACCGCTAATTGGAGGATGGCGAGACAAAAGTATGTGAAAACATTACTAAAGACGGTCCGGTCCGCGCTGTAATGACCGAATTAACGCAAGCAACTCGATGAAAATCGAACTCAGTATTTTAGGGCGATAACAATCGATAACAATCTATCAAAGGTCACAGATGTTTGCTTCATCGATTGGCCATCGATTATCAATATCAATCGATTAATTGATATTGATTGTTATCGATTGATACGATTTCATCGATTGCATCTGAGCCGGGACATGAATAGCTGAAGACTCTAATTCGCTTCCATTTGAGCCGCTACAACTCAATAGACCTTTTTACCAATACGGCGGCCATTTAGGTTTCTATTGTTTTGGCTAAAACATTATGGGATGCTCAGGGTGCAAATGACCCAAAAACTCCCAAAAACTGTACATGTGGAGTCGCGTCAATATATTATTTTTCTATTTCACTCTAACCATAGTGTTGTATGGCTTACTATCTATACTACATGTGTTGTGTATTGTTGTATAATTTTGTACAAATTCATTTCTTTAAAATAGGTTTTCGTAGTTTTTCATGGACAAATGGTTACTAGCTTGCACCCTGGGCATCCCATAATTCAAGATGGCCGCCGTATCGGTAAAAAAGTATATATTCGATGTATCTTTTTTTTTATTCCTTTTTGACCTTAAACTTGACTCTGTTTGGGAGTTGTAATGGAGTCATACAGTTTGGCAGTTGTTTCAATGTCGAATGGTGTTTAATTCACTAAAGGAGCCTTATTGAACGTGTTTTGGAGTGAATTTGACTGATACGTGACTGCCGGCTCAGGATGACCGGAATTTCTGTCGATAGTAAAACTGTTTTGAATACTGTGCAGTGTCTGAGTAGTAGTGCTTTGAATTTGTCTCGGTGCTTCCTTCAATAATTGTTTTGGCAGCTGGGAGCGAGTGCCTGGGCGAGAACAATGACATTGCTGCTCTGTTGGAGCTTAGCTTGTTGGAAGATGACCGGGAGTTGTAGCTAATTGCAAGTGACTGCTCGTTTCAGTGATCCGAAATGCCTGGCTATTATGTGGCGGAAGGATATCCCAGCGTTTGACCAAATAATGATAGCAGTTGCCGGCCCTAACACAATGATTTGTATAGCTCTTGGAGAGATTCTCGTTGACACTCAATTATTTCATCACATTTCCAAGCTTGTTTTACGCGCGGTATTCATTGGTTTTCATATCATCGAAATCAGAAGGTTTTTTTTCTTTTTAGTGGTTCACGCGTAAGTTAATTTCAAAGTTTTGAACGTCATCATCAGCCATTTAAGTAAATATTGCTTGCGAAAATGTCGTAAACAGAACAAAATTAGGTAGTTTTAGGTCAGAGAAAGTCGAACATTCTCGGTCATTAATTATTCATCAATTATTTTTATGCAACTCTGATTAAAAGTTCCTTGAATTGAATGACAGCTGTGACTGGCATGTTGGCGGGTTTGAAAATGGGCTACTCAACTCCAAGGGCCAAAAAAGAAGAAGAATATATATATATATATCATATATATCACTTTTTTAACGTGTCAAATAGGCCAATTCAAGGTTAATTCCGCCATTTTGTAGGGGGTGCAAACACGGCTAATTTCAGTCAAAACATTGTCACTTTGAGGTCCAATACCTCCAATCGACTTTGTTCGATTTTCGAATTGAAAGTTGTTTTCAATTAATATTAGCTAAAATATTGTTGTGACTGAAAATGAGACTATAAAGAGCATTTAAACTATATTTACAGCTATTTTAAATCTGCCCGTAGTTCTTATAATTTTTTTACTAATTATATAGCATATTCTCGTATGTATATCACAGCGTATATACCTTTTAAAAGAAATATAGATTTTGAAAAGCCGAAAAGATCGAACAGCCGGTTATAACAGCTCTGTGTGTCCATACTACTGAGAAATTAGCCGTGTTTGCACCCCCTACAAGATGGCGGAATTAACCTTGGATTGGTCTAATGGAGACACGACTCTCACACTCACTAATTCTTTCCACGTACATTCTATATTCTATACACCCAGCACTCATCTCACTAGTGTGGACCTCTCACACTAGTTTGGACACGACTCTCACACTCACTTCTTACTACATTATACATTATGATATTCTATACACCCAGCACTCATCTCACTAGTGTGGACACGACTCTCACACTCACTTCTTACATTCAGATATTCTGTACACCCAACACTCATCTCACTTCGTTTTTATTGAGGGAGGAAAACCGGAGTACCCGGAGAAAAACCCTCGAAGCAAGGGAGAGAACGAACTGACAAACTCAAATCAACATATGATCCCAGGTCCGGGAATTGAACCAGGCACCACAGCGGCGAGTGGCGAGAGGCACAGCCACTCGGCACCCAAGCTTCTACGGCTAGAAGATGGAGTATCTCTTACATAATCATCACTGACAAGAATGTATCAGTTCCATTTTGTAAAACGGTGTTTGATCATGTTGCGGCCTAATTCTTGTTCGAGTAATAAAGCTGTTCCTTTCCAGCTGACCGAAGAACCATAAACTCAGACCATTTCCTATACGTATTTTGTTAACGCATTAACAAAACATAGACATTGAACAAACAATGTTAATCTCAAGAGGTTTGAAATAGAACACTTTACCACACTTGAGAGTAATCTCGCAATCTGATTGGCTGGGTTGCCGTTGTAAATAAAATTACTGTCTATTTTCTTATCCTGTAATTGTCGGCAAATCTCAAAGCCGTAGGGTTTTTGAAAAACACAGGAGATATGTGATCTATGGGAATAACATAAAATCCTCCAAGCATCTCGCTCATATCATTCTGATGATGACGGTAGTCGAAAACGTTTAAGAGGATATTTTTTTACGAACGCGCGTATCGAGCGCCAAAAACCAATAGGATGGAAAATACTTTCTGTACAAGGCTAAAACTGCTTTAGAAAAGAGTTCAAGTTATTTGTTTGTTGGACAGATGAAGAGCCACTTCGGTGGAAATACTGTCATTAAACCGTTATTATTATTATTATTATTATTATTATTATTACAGTCAACTCTCCGCTAACGGACACTCTCGTAAGCGGACAGCTCTACTTACGGACGCCTTTTCAAATCCCCGTTTTACCTCCCAGTCAAACTCTGTATTTACACATTCCCGTAAGCGGACACTCTCTCGTAAGCGGACGCGGACACTTTTGAAAATGAAAATTGGATTTTTCTTTTGTTTTCGCTCTCTCGCCGAGCGGACACCCCATATAATAATTGACTCTCGGCAATGAAATTTTCTTGAATTTGCAATAGATCAACAAAAATATGACCAACAGACATTTGACATCGATAAATAGTTTCGCTTTATATCTTCAGTTGCTATTTTTGTCTACCAAATAAAACATAATTAACACCCGCTAATTAACTATCCCGTAAGCGGACATCCACCCTATTTTTCTTTGGTGTCTGCTTACGGGAATAATTCTCGTAAGCGGACAGCTCTACTAACGGATACTTTTTTCAATTTCCGAGGGTGTCCGCTTACGAGATTGTATTATTATTATTTTTATTATTATTATTATTATTATTATTATTATTATTATTATTATTATTATTATTATTATTATTATTATTATTATTATTATTATTATTATTATTATTATTATTATTATTATTATTATTATTATTATTATTATTATTATTATTATTATTATTATTATTATTATTATTATTATTATTATTATTATTATTATTATTATATTTATTTATTTATTTATTTATTTATTTATTTATTTATTTATTTTATTTTTTTATTTTTTATTTTATTTTTTTGACCAGTAAAAGTGAAATTAGAGTGTTAATCCAAAGTGAAATTTTGATTTGAAAACTGTCCACATGGGCTAGATCTGTATAATTGCTAGTATTGCTGATACTTTTCCTCTTAATTACCTCAAATTTGAAACAAAAAGCAGGAAAATGGCTTTGTACAACGCTAAAATCGAAATTCAAACTGTCCAGAAGGGCTGTTTTTTTTGGCGCTTTTTGCGGATATTACGCGATGTTGAAGTTAATATCCTCTTAATTTATATTTTGTCGTAATACTTATTAGCCTATGTCCTACAATACAGGAGATAAACTTAATCCCAATTAAATGCAAATTACACGAGAAAACCATCATTCAGATCTATGTTTTTATTAATTTTTATTTGAATACTGAGAAGATTGAAATGAAAACCATCACAGTCCTGAACGTGCTTTTTCATAATCATCAACAGGGGCGTAGCGTGCTTTTTTCCCAATGTACGCACAGAGCAACGAGCGCCGAAGGACGGTGAGTTTCTAGGCGGGTGAGGGGGCATGCCCCCTTCTGGAAATTTAGAATTCTAGAGTCTTGGAAATACCATTTTCTTCGTTTTCCAGCGGACTTTCTCGCTACATAAAATACATAGTAAAATGCATCTATCACTCAGTTTTTTTGGGATTTATGTAAAGGATTTATATAAAGCTTATATACTGTTACCGAGATCTATTAGCGATATAACAACCCGATAGGCGATGCCGGGTTTTTTGGTATTTATTTTGTTTGAGACTCAGTTAATAACAATAATAACACTTTATTTAATGAGGATGTTTTTATGTAATGAGGAGTTCACTGGGGCTGCTACATGTTTTCTCCGGGATTTTCACTGGTCGAGACGACTACGTCGCTGCAGATAACTTTGACGAGCGGCGAACGGGAGAGCTGATAGGGGGTGCGGGGGCATGCTCCCCGAAAATTTTTGAAATATAGGGTCTCTGAAATAGCATTTCCTGCCTTCTGAGAGTAGTTTCCAGGAAGTTTACACTGAGTCAGCTGTTAAGATTTGGTCTTAGATTTCATTTTTATTTTAATATTTTTGTTTTTTATAATATTTATATTTTAAGGATTTTAAATTGTACGCACGTGCGTACGTGCGTATATGCACGCTACGCCTCTGATCAAACATTGCACAGCTGGACACATTCATAAACATGGACGTTTATCGTCAGCACAAGGAGTCCAAATATAGGTAGTACGTGTTGTGCTTCTTGAATACCGGCTAAAGTCTTGTATACGTTAGGCACGTGCATATGTTCATTGATGGAATTTGTGTTCTTAACAGAGTGCCAAGCCTCTAAAAATACTAGTCGTCTAGATCATTGTTGGCATCGGTCTATGATTCGCGTTTTCTCAATATCAAATTCGTGTTGTATACTTTTTTGGTTCTCTTCCAATAGGGAATTCTGGTCTCCAAGAAAAACTGCTCTTTTTTTGATCAAAAGATATTTGACTATAAATAATATCTTTGTATATATGTTCCTAGCTACATTATTTCCCTCTAAATTAACTACTTTTGTGATAAATAGTTAATCAGTAGTGCTGTTTCCATTCGAATACCAATGTGGTGCCGGTGGGCAACCTTGAGTAGTTGATCTCTTATCTACTCTAGTGTTTTCCTACTGTCCACTAAGTAGCTTCTCCTGGATCGGTATTCTGGGATTCTTGACAATCTCTTCTTCTTCTTCTATCAGGTTGTATTTCTCTGTTTTGGACTGGTTCAAGTTCGACAGAATGTCTTCTGTTGACGCTTCGGCTGGTTGTTCTACACACTAATCTAATTGCGGCTTCTCGAAAATCAGACAAGAAAACGATGTAGATACAAGGACTGAAGCAAGAATTGACAAGAGGAAGAATAATGGATACCATGAAAAATAAAGTGGACCAGTCGAGACAGACAGAAAGAGCACCGTATCCTATCTTGAAAGTGACACTAAGTGTCCATTCAAAATAGAAAATGATATATGGAAGCCAGCAACACGAGTAGAGTAGCAATGAACACAAAACCATACGCACTGCTGCAGTAATCCGTTTTTTTCGTGCTTGTCTTTGTGGTTCGGGAAGACTGGCTTCAATCGCTTGAGGTTTTAACAGTCTTCGTGAAGTTAGAATGCTTAGCGAGAAAATTGTACAAAACACAATGATCATTAAAGAAAAGTAAATGTCTGTCAATATTGCCACTTCAAACAATTTTGGACTAAAACAAAAATTTCCGAACGTAGTAGAGTAGAAGACATTTACAAAATAAAGATGATAAGCTGTTAGGATTACGGCAATCACCCAGGAGCAAGCGAGTACTGCCACGCGATGACTTAGGGTGTATGGTCGAGATCTCCTCGCAAATAGCCAGGTTGCTCTGAATCGTTCAATGCTGATTATCAAAAGAGTTAAGAGCGATTCGGTGGCTGAGAGGTAAAAAACAAATACTGCAGTCTTGCAAATGATTTCGCCCAAAACATTGTTGACTAGTGATAATTGAGCATGGGACGTAACAAACTGAAGAGGCATCGTAAGTATCACAAGAGTATCTGACACGGCCATGTTGATGATCAAATGATGCAGGTTTTTCCGTACAGTGTATCTACAAGCGAGTAGAATGACAAAGATGTTGCCAGAAATCCCAAATCCACTCAATAGTGAGACAGCTATTACTTTAACAGTTCGTGTAAAGTCACTCTGAGGTTGGAACAACTTGCAGTCTCCATATATGGTGCTGTTAGCTGAGTAGTTCATGCCGGTTGTGATTTCTTGAAAACTGAATTAAACCCAACAGTGGCGTAGTTTATATCAGGATGACATAAGAAAAATACAGCAATTCCATTGGCTTACGACAATGATATTCTCATCAATAATGATTTGCTAATACATAGACAGAAAAAAAATTATGACCAAATATATGACCGACGTTTCGGAGTCATTATGACACCATTATCAAGGTGAAGTGACGAGAAATTCAATGAATAATAGTCTAAACGTTTGCAAATGAACATAGGAAAGTTATGTAAACAGTTTGGCACGTATAGAGTCTGATTGGACGTTGAAACTTAGTCTTAATTGTTTTATTAGCAGCATTTCGTGCACCAAACGTAACAATCAAATTTGTTTTCGCACTTCTTAAGTACACGAAAGTGCTTATGAATGTCTCCTGGGGCCATGTCGTGCTTGGCGCGATAATGTTTGTATACGTAGATGGAAGAAGATTGTTGCTTGTGTGCAGCTCACGTTCATGCAAATAATAATAATAATAATAATAATATTTAATCTTTAAGGAGGAAGCGCCCTTCACATAACGTGGTTTTCAGGGAGGTCCTCAAATAATATACAATAGAATGAAAATAATAAAATGTAAAAATGGATTAATATCAAACAACACATGCCCGCGTGTGTAGCCTACATATCCTGCATATATAGGCTACACACGCTGGCATTTGCATGAACGTGTGACTGGACGACACAAGCAACAATGCCAAACTGTTTACTTAACTTTCTTATGCTAATTTGCAAACGATTAAGACTATTATTCTTTGAATTCCTCATCACTTCACCTTGATAATGGTGTCACATGATGACTCCGAAATGTTGGTCATATATTTTGTCATATATTTTTGCCTGTCTATGTTAATTATTGTTAAGCGCTATTGGTTTTTTTTTAGAAGAAATAACGCTATATAAATAAAGATTATTATTATTATTATTATTATGACATTTATTCATTTATTTCTAAATTAATTGTTTAGAGCTTTGGTAATCATTTTTTTCGTATAAATGTCAAATCAAATGTGTTTATAAAGTAGCAATAATAATGTTGTTGTTATTGCAAAATGTAGTGTCAATGATGGTGAACATGGCGATGGGTGATCAAGTCTCATTGACGAAACAGAATCCATAAACAATAAAACAATTGTCTAAAATAATAATAATAATAATAATAATAATAATAATAATAAAAATAATAATAATAATAAAAATAAAAATAATAGAAATAATAAAAATAATAAAAATAATAATAAAATTAATAATAATAATAATAATAATAATAATAATAATAATAATAATAATAATAATAATAATAATAATAATGATAATAATAATAATAATAATAATAACAATAGTTTTTAATAATAATAATGATAACTTTATTTCTCGAAACAAATTACAAATAAGAGATAAAAATAGATTTAGAAATCCTTATTTACAAGGTTTGAAATGATCGCTTGGCTTGTTACTTGGACTGTTCAATAACAATTAACTAATGATATTAAAAAAACAATAATAATAATAATACTTTGATACTAAAATTAAACACTAATAAATTCTTAAAACCCATTAAGAGGAAACCTAGTAAAAACTAGTTAAAAACAGACGACGTTTCGACGCTTACTTAACGTCATTATCAAGTCAAGCTAAATGAAAAAGATAAGAATATATAAGGATAAATTACACGAAAGAATGTAGTTACAATGGAGCTAAGGTCCTAGTAGAATACAAAAGAGTGTCACGTAAACAGTTTAGTACGGATAGAGTCACTCTGAGTATTTAAATTAGGCTGAATGTCTTTGATGTATAACATTTCATAGACTAAGCAGTCAAATTTAGTCTTGCATTTCCTAAGGAGTACTTGTGTTCACTGATGCGCTGATGAAGGTGTCGGGTGGTATACCCGACATAATTTGCTTCGCACAAATTACATTCAAAACTATAAACAACAAGCGTCGAAACGTCGTCTGTTTTTAACTAGTTTTTACTAGGTTTCCTCTTAATGAATAATAATAATAATAATAATAATAATAATAATAATAATAATAATAATAATAATAATAATAATAATAATAATAATAATAATAATAATAATAATAATAATAATAATAATAATAATAATAATAATAATAATAATAATAATAATAATAATAATAATAATAATAATAATAATAATAATAATAATAATAATAATAATAATAATAATAATAATAACAATAATAACAATAATAACAATAGTTAAATAACCAAACACGATATTTCCAATGAAAGTTTGAAATAATAAAAATAGCAATATACGTTGTCTTCGGGGACATTTAATCACTAATATCCCTCAGTGTCATGGTATTACATATAAATAAAACACTTGCTCGTTAACGTTGGAGATACTTATGATATTCATGAATAATTAATGAGCACAATTACAATAGAAATCACAAGCGAAACGAATTTGCATTAACCATTAACTTTGATTTTCTCAGTCAAATCAATTCGTTTCTTCAAAATTATAGCAAAAAATGGAGTGATACATCGTTGGATTTGATCAGTGAGTTAAAATATTCGCGTGTGACCTTTATGGGCATCAAAAAGGCTCACCCGCGGCTCGCCCTTTGAAGTGTCCATAAAGGTCTCTCACTAGTATTTTAACTATCACATAAAACACCGCGTAGATGGAGCATCCGTGTTATAAGTACTGTTTAATAAACGAGCAGGAGTGTTATATATCAGATAAAACACGTGCTGCGAGTTTATTAAATGGCTTAAAAAAACCGTACCTTCATTTCATATTTTCTTCAAAAATATTCAAGAAATATTTGGCCAAGAAAATCCAAATTAAAGTAGTATGCAAATAGGACGAATTTATATCAAAAATAAAGACATTGTCACGATTATGATTTTCATTTTAAAAAGAAATGAAACACGCTTATGAAAACCAATGTACGTTTGGGAAAATTCGAGAGCAGGTCAGTTCAAACATGCACGAGACTGACGTAGTCGAGTGTTTGGACCTGCTCGATAATTATCCCAAACGTACCGAGGTTTTCATGAGAGCGTGAAAACACGGAAAACGTACTTCATTTCTTTGATAAAATAATTATTTTTTCGAAATAAAACTAGTACAAAAACAAAAGATAAACAGAAGAAAAAACATAAATCCTTTATTGTAGAAATCGTAATTCTTAATACATTGCACCAGCCAATCAGAAAGCTCGATATATGTGACTTTGATGAAAATTTTGGTATTTGAACCGGCAAACTGTGGGCAAGAAAATGTGTCATTTTAATATATTATGGTTGATCAGACATCAAATCAAAGTTGAAAACCAAGCGAAAAGTTAACAGTTATACATATTGTGTTAAAAAGAGCAGCCTGAATACAAAAGTGGAGGAAAGAGTTCTTTTTGAAAGCAAAAACGTCGACTATTTGTGATCGTGGTTCTCAGTGACAGTGCTGAACAAAACGTGGACATAATCGATGGAGCAACTTAACCATGCTTCCAAAAACTCGCTAAAACTGTTTGGGATGCTGTTTGAGTAGTATAGCTTTGAATTTGTCTCGGTGCTTCCTTCAATAATTGTTTTGGCAGCTGGGATGGAGTGCCTGGGCGAGCACAATGACATTACCGCACTGTTGGAGCTTGTTGGAAGATGACCGGGAGCGGTAGCTGATTGCAAGTGACTGCTCGTTTCAGTGACCCGAAATGGCTATTATGTGGCGGAAGGATATCCCCAGCGTTTGACCAAATAATGATAGCAGTTGCCGGCCCTAACACAATGATTTGTATAGCTCTTGGAGAGATTCTCGTTGACACTCAATTATTTCATCATATTTCCAAGCTTGTTTACGCGAGGTATTCATTGGTTTTCATATCATCGAAATCAGACGTTTTTTTTCTTTTAAGTGGTTCACGACACTAGCATGTATTCTGCTATTCAATTAAGGTGATTCCCTTGAAAAAAAAGCAAATCCTAGAATTTTCTATAACTTGGCATGGTGATACATTACGGTATGGAGTTTCAAAAAATGCAAAAAAAAGAGGGGGTCACATTGCTTATTTTTGCGCTACACTGCTTTGAAATTATGGTATTTTAGGGTTTCCGGTCGAGTTTCGCATGGCATCGGGATCGGATAAATAATTTCCATAACTTAAAAGACAAACTATTAATAATGAAATGATGTGTTTGTTATAGCTTTTGTATCTCTAGCCTACCGTCTGATAGTAAGAAAATGCTCGAATTTTGCATAGTTGTCGAAAAATAGAATAAAAAAAACAGATGTTCGAAGCACCGAAAGGGTCTAAAAATCGATACTCACTATGCTTTCATTCAATTTTTTTTATGTTTGAAATCCTAACTTTTTTTAATACTTTGCTATATACTAGAGAACTATAGTGTGGTGAAAGTTATTGAATAAAAAATGGGGGTCACCGTGCTCGTTGGTGAAATATTTTGCAAAACGTTCAGTTTTGGCACGTACTTTTGATAATTTCCGCGTGGAAACTGGGTAGAGATTCTTCCAAATTAAAATAGACATTTTCTCTTTCGTAGTGAAAAGAAACGTGCTTATTAATGTGTGGAAACTTTGTTTGTTACATTTTGGGTCTTGTTTTGTTTGTTTTGTTTTGCTCGCATTTGTAAAAAGGCCGTTTTAAGCCTGTTTATCTCAGTAGACGCCATCTTGAAAATGTTGCGATCTCAAATTAAATGTGCGCGAGCTCGCGCGAGCTAGAGAATCGTGCGCAGTAAGCGTGTGCAATGCAAAACAAGTGAATCACCTTAAGTTAATTTCAAAGTTTTGAACATGTATTTAGCAGTATACCGTTAATAGGCCAATCCAAGTTTTTTAATTAAGGTTAATTCCATCATTTTGTAGGGGGTGCAAACACGGCTAATTTCAGTCAAACATGATCACTTTGAGGTCCAAAAACTCGATCAATCGACTTTGTTGGAATTTCGAATTGAAAGTTGTTCTTATAATGTTTTACTAATTAGCATATTTTCGTACGTATGTTTTTAATTTCACATAAAAACCTGATTTATATACTGCAGCTGTGGCCTTCGCTTTGCCACCATATTTATAGACAGCAATAACAGAGTATATACCTTTTAAAAGAAATATAGATTTTGAAAAGCCGAAAAGATCGAACAGAGTTATAACAGCTCAAAGTGATCATGTTTTGACTAGAAATTAGCCGTGTTTGCACCCCCTACAAGATGGCGGAATTAACCTTGGATTGGTCTATTGGGGACACGGCTCTCGCACTCACTTCTTACTACATTCTGATATTCTATACACCCAACACTCATCTCACTAGTGTGGACACGACTCTCACACTCACTTCTTACTACATTCTGATATTTTGTACACCCATGCAACACTCATCTCACTAACTAGTGTGGACACGACTCTCGCACTCACTTCTTACTACATATCATTCTGATATTCTGTACACCCAACACTCATCTCACTAGTGTGGACACGACTCTCACACTCACTTCTTACTACATTCTGATATTCTGTACACCCAACACTCATCTCACTAGTGTGGACACGACTCTCGCTCACACTCACTTCTTACTACATTCTGATATTCTGTACACCCAACACTCATCTCACTAGTGTGAACACGACTCTCACACTCACTTCTTACTACATTCTGATATTCTATACACCCAACTCTCATCTCACTAGTGTGCACACGACTCTCACACTCACTTCTTACTACATTCTGATATTCTATACACCCAACACTCATCTCACTAGTGTGGACACGACTCTCACACTCACTTCTTACTATACATTCTGATATTCTGTACACCCAACACTCATCTCACTAGTGTGGACACGTCTCTCACACTAACTTCTTACTACATTCTGATATTCTGTACACCCAACTCTCATCTCACTAGTGTGGACTCGACTCTCACACTCACTTCTTACTATACATTCTGATATTCTGTACACCCAACACTCATCTCACTAGTGTGGACACGTCTCTCACACTCACTTCTTACTACATTCTGATATTCTGTACACCCAACACTCATCTCACTAGTGTGGACACGACTCTCACACTCACTTCTTACTACATTCTGATATTCTGTACACCCAACACTCATCTCACTAGTTCGTTTTTATTGAGGGAGGAAAACCGGAGTTCCCGGAGAAAAACCCTCGAAGCAAGGGAGAGAACGAACTGACACACTCAACTCACATGAAGCGCCCGATCCAGGCATTGAACCAGGCACCACAGCGGTGAGAGGCGAGGGCACCCAAGCTTCTACGGCAAGAAGATGGAGTATATCTTACATAATCATGACTGACAAGAACTGTATCAGTTCCATTTTGTAAAACGGTGTTTGATCATGTTGCGGCCTAATTCTTGTTCGAGTAATAAAGCTCTTCCTTTCCAGCTGACCGAAGAACCATAAACTCAGACCATTTCCTATACGTATTTTGTTAACGCATTAACAAAACATAGACATTGAACAAACAATGTTAATCTCAAGAGGTTTGAAATAGAACACTTTACCACACTTGAGAGTAATCTCGCAATCTGATTGACTGGGTTGCCGTTGTAAATAAAATTACTGTCTATGTTCTTATCCTGTAATTGTCGGCAAATCTCGAAGCCGTAGGGTTTTTGAAAAACATGACAGGAGATATGAGATCTATGGGAATAACATAAAATCCTCCAAGCATCTCGCCCATATCATTCTGATGATGACCTCGGTCGAAAACGTTTAAGAGGATATTGTTTTACGAACGCGCGTATTGAGCGCCAAAAACCAATAGGTTGGAAAATACTGACGTTCTGTACAAGGCTAAAACTGCTTTAGAAAAGAGTTATTTGTGATGGTTTTTGACCGGTAAAAGTGAAATTTTGATTTGAAAACTGTCCACATGGGCCAGGTCTGTATATTTGCTATTGTTGCTGATGTTTTCCCCTGAATTACATATACCTCAAATGTGAAACAAAAAGCAGGAAAATGGCTTTTTACAACGCTAAAACAGTTTTAGGCAGGCATTTTACTTTGTTTTTAATAGGTTGTGCTTAGTTAAAATAAAATTAGAGTGATAATGCAAAGCGAAAATCGAAATTCAAACTGTCCAAAAGTGCTGTTTTTTGGCGCGTTTTGCGGATATTACGCGCGATGTTGAAATAAATATCCTCTTAATTTATATTTTGTCGTAATACTTATTAGCCTATATCCTACAATACAGGAGATAAAATTATTCCCAAATTACACGAGAAAACCATCATTCAGATCTATGTCTTTATTAATTTTTATTTGAATACTGAGAAGATTGAAATGAAAACCATCACAGTCCTGAACGTGCTTTTTCATAATCATCAAACATTGCACAGCTGGACACATTCATAAACATGGACGTTTATCGTCAGCACAAGGAGTCCAAATATAGGTAGTACGTGTTATGCTTCTTGAATACCGGCTAAAGTCTTGTATACGGTTAGGCACGTGCATATGATCATTGATGGAATTCAGTTGTGTTCTTAACCGAGTGCCAAGCCTCTAAAAATAGTTTTCTAGATCATTGTTGGCATCGGTCTATGATTGGCGTTTTCTCAATATCAAATTCGCGTTACAATACAATACAATACAATTGATTGGAAATCCTGTACAGGTTTTTTGTTCCAATAGACCTTTTACCGATACGGCGGCCATCTTGAATTATGGATAAATTATGGGATGCCCAGGGTGCAAGCTAGTAACCATTTGGCCCAATTTGGCCATGAAAAACTACGAAAACCTAATTTAAAGCAATGAATTTGTACAAAATTATACAACAATACACAACACATGTAGATATTAAGTCATACCACACTATGGTTTGAGTGAAATAGAAAAATATTATATTGACGCGACTCCACTCTCTACAATTGTTCGGTCATTTGCACCCTAGCATATCTCATAATGTTTTAGCCAAAACAATAGAATCCAAAATGGCCGCCGTATCGGTAAAAAGGTCTATTGTGTTCTTTTTTGGTGTTCAGCCAATAGCGAATTCTGGTACATCTTTGTGTGTTCCTAACTACATTATTTTCCATTAAATTATCCGCTTTTGTGATAAATTAATAGTTAATCAGTCTGAGTGCTGTTTTCATTCGAATACCAATGTGGCCTGGGCAACCTTGAGTAGGTGATCTCTTATCTACTCTAGTGTTTTCCTACTGTCCACTAAGTAGCTTCTCCTGGATCGGTATTCTGGGATTCTTGACAATCTCTTATTCTTCTATCAGGTTGTATTTCTCTGTTTTGGACTGATTCTAATTCGACAGAATGTCTTCTGTTGACGGATCGGTTGGTTGTTCTACACAATCTCTTTGCGGCTTCTCGAAAGTCAGACAAGAAAACAATGTAGATACAAGGACTGAAGCAAGAGTTCACAAGAGGAAGAATAATGAATACCATGACAATTAAAGTGGACCAGTCGAGACAGACAGAGAGAGCACTGTATCCTAGCTTGAAAGTGACACTAAGTGTCCATACAGAATAGAAAATGATATATGGAAGCCAGCAACACGAGTAGAGTAGCAATGAACACAAAACCATACGCACTGCTGCAGTAATCCGATTTTTCCGTGCTTGTCTTTGTGGTTCTGGAAGACTGGCATCAATCGCTTGAGGTTTCAACAGCTTTCGTGAAGTTAGAATGCTTAGCGAGAAAATTGTACAAAACACAATGATCACTAAAGAAAAGTAAATATCTGTCAACATTGCCACTTCAAAAAGTTTTGGACTACCACAATAATTGCCGAACGCGGGAGAGTTGACGATATTTGCAAAATAAAGATGATACGCCGTTAGGAATAAGGCAATCAGCCAGGAAGAAACGAGCACTGCCACGCGTTGTTTTAGTGTATATGGCTGTAATCTCCTTGCAAATAGCCTTGTTGCTTTGAATCGTTCGATGCTGATTAACAAAAGAGTTAATAACGATTCGGTGGCTGAGAGATAAAAAACAAATACTGCAGTCTTGCAAATGATTTCGCCCAAAACATCGTTGACTAGTGATAATTGAGCATGAGACGTAACAAACTGAAGCGGCATCGTAAGTATCACAAGAGTATCTGACACGGCCATGTTGATGATCAAATGATGCAGGTTTTTCCGTACAGTGTATTTACAAGCGAGTAGAATGACGAAGATATTGCCAGAAAGCCCAAATCCACTCAACAGTGAGAAAGCTATTACTTTAACAGTTCGTGTAATGTCACTCTGAGGTTGGAGATACTTGCAGTCTCCATATATGGTGCTGTTAGCTGAGTAGTTCATGGTTGTGAATTCTTCCTGCTTACAATTCAAAACTGAAGTAAACCCAACAGTGGCGTAGTTTATATCAGGATGACATAAGAAAAACAGCAACTCGATTGGCTTACGATAATGACATTTACTCATTTATTCCTATATTAATTGTTTGATGAGAGTTTTGGTAATCAATTTTTAAGTATAAATGTTAAGTTCAAATGTTTTTAAACGTAGCAATAAAAATGTTGTTGTTATTGCAAAATGTAGTGTTAATGATGGTGAACATGGCGCTGGGCGATCAAGTCTCATTGACGAAACAGAATCCATAAACAATAAAACAACTGTTTATAGTAATACTAAAAATAATAATAAACTACCACAACTGAGCTCAAAACTCATCTTCAGACGCCTCCTCAATAATGTTACCAAGAACACAGTTTTCAGTTTCAACGACCGCCTCTACAAACAGATTGATGGATGTGGGATGGGTAATCCATTATCACCAGTCCTCGATCGCCAACATTTTCATGACAAAATTGGAAACGGATGTAGTCCGCCCACACAATCCTGTCTTCTATGACCGCTACGTCGATGACTGCTTCTCAAAAAAGGAAAAAGGAAAACCAGACCAACTCTTTTATCGTCTCAACGACTACCATCCTAACATCAAATTCACTGTAGAGGAAAACCCTGATCATTTTCTTGACACCGCTTTCAGTTACAAAGACAACAGCTTCGACTGCAAAGTCTACAAGAAACCAGGTCAACTACCAACACATTGATCTTCGGCAACCCCAACCAAGTGGAAAGGAACTGTATCACTGGAGCTCTACATAGAGCTAAACGTATCTCAACAAATCTTGATCGTGACGTTCAAGAAATAAAGAACCGACGTTCCTGAATGCTGGATATCCCAAGCGGTTCGTTTCCAGCACCATTAACAACTTCATGGACAAGACAGTTGAAGACGAGCCTTTGATTCCCGACTTTTTGTTCGAGGAGCGTAAAAAGATTTACCGATAACGTTAACCCTCCCGTACTGCAAAAAGAACGAAGAAACGAGCAAGAAATTCATCTCCAAGCTGAATACCTTTACCAACTCCAAGTTCATCTTCATCATCATTTGGAAAACAAGGATATTCAGAAGCCTTTTTAACCTGAAGGATAAGAATTCCCACAAATCCAACGTGGTATGCATAGGCGAATGTACATGTGGTGAAACCTACATAGGGGAAACCATGCAGCACGACACCTTAGGGAGAACCCCAACCATGTTTTCAATTGGTCCATTCTTTGCTCCATAAACAACTCATTCAAGAGAAAGATCACAGAAGGCCTCATTATTCAAGCAAGAAACCCAACACTAAACAAACAAACGCAATGCTTTATTGTTCAGTTATTCCCTCAGGGAATTACTTAGTTTTATAACCACTGAACATCACGGCATTCCTGATGATCATGATGAGTTCTTAGTCGAAAACGTTTGAACAAACAAAACGACTTTTAAAGCCTTGTAAACTTTTCAACAAAATAAAATTAAAATTAAATAATAATGATAATAATAATAATAATAATAATAATAATAATAATAATAATAATAAAATCAATCGTATATTACAATATAATAAAGTAGCTACTAAATAAATCACAACCAAATGTACAGCAGAGAATACCCAAACACGACATTTCCAATTCCAATGAAATAAGTAGACTAATGATGAATAACGGTAAGGTAGGATTCGAATAACCAATGCAAACACACAACTTTTTTAATTCAACATTTAAAATAATCAAAATACAGTGGAACCCCGGTATAACGGACACCCCGGTATAACGGACAGTATTATAGGTCCCGGCGGAAAGGTGATACATTTTCTGTTAAAAAGACCCCGTTATAACGGACACCCGTTATAACGGACAACGGACACTTTTTTACAGCCCGAACAGCAAAATTTAATACAAAATCAACCCCGTTATAACGGACAGTTTGAGTACAATTAATCTTTCGTCACACCATTGTTCGTGAAGATTTATTCTTGATTAGAGACGAATGGAAATGAATATTTGCAAGAGGATAAACATTTTGTTAGAAAAAGAACAAAGTTTGTATTATCAAGGTTTCATGTTTTGTTTTCATTTGAGCCGTATCAAATGTTGCGTTATTAAGAATGACGTAATCTGTAAGAAACCCCGTTATAACGGACACCCCGTTATAACGGACACTTTCTCTGGTCCCTTCGGTGTCCGTTATAACGGGGTTCCACTGTAGCAATATACGTTGTCCGTTCTCATAGTTGTAATAAATATTTATGCTAAACTTCACTTCACAAAAATGAAATCCATTTCCAAATGACGACCCCAAATAAAAAATAGTCATGAGTCTAGGACAGTGTAGCTACTGCTGTGAAGCCAGTAATAAAATGAATAGACGATGAGTTAAGAAATGACCAACAGCAAAATATATATACACCTATTATGTCAGTCCCCCTAAAAGGGTGAAAGATGCGACCCTGAAGGATCATGGGGGTTTCTATTTTGCAGCCATATTCTTCATGAACGTCTTGTACTAAACAAGAACATTGCGGTGAAGCAAATTCAAGTGACATTCAAAATGAGATGCCCGAATATTTTGTCGAGATGTCAGGGAATTTGGATAGAAAGACTTGGTAAACAGTATCTCCCATGATTCTCTGGGGTCGCACCTTTGTGAGTCAAGGCCTAGGGTGACTAACTTAATTGAATTAGGTGTATATAAAGGAGAGAAAAGAAGGAGATAGTTCACAAGTCTAAACGAAGAGACAATAACTACGAAAACAAATGTCATAAAATCAACAAGAACATTTAGCAATAATAATAATAATAATTTATTAATTTATATTGCGCACTTTTCATAAAATGATCAAGTGCGCATTGCAGTAGCTATAACTAATTACAAAAATAAAATAAATTATATATATATATATATACTGTACAAATTAAAATATAGAATTAAAATTTAGATTAAAATATGTACACAAAATAAAAGACTAATCATAAGCTTGTCTGAAGAAATAAGTCTTTAAACGACGTTTAAAAGTATCTACGCTGTCGATGGCACGAAGTTCATTCGGTAACGAGTTCCACAGTTTTGGCGCGCCAACAGCGAATGCCCTATCACCAAGAGTAGCCCTATTTCTTAATGTAGGCGGAGGAAGCTGCAAACTATCAGAGGATCGTAAATTGTACCTTGATGATTTGATCTGAATTACCTGGCTAATATAATCAGGTGCAAGACCATGAATTGCCTTAGATGTAATTGCCCTATACCACTATGACGTCAAATCAAAACAATCTATTGTTTAAACGCTAAGGATCATGGTCGCCTGAGGGGGACAAAACAGCAACAACACAAAGGATTTCTCAAATAAATGTATTTTACAGACGGTCTGAAAGCGATAAAAGTCACCAAACACAGTAAATATTGTGGGAAAAGTATCGATGAATATAATATCTCGAAACTAGGCAATTTGAAATCAAGCGAACCTCAGCAGAGCAGATTTAGTTCAAATTTCTATTGTTCTTCACGATTCTGTCCCCCTCATAAATAAGCCGTTACGTCATAGTGGTATAGGGCAATTCAAAGTACCTTAAAATTTTAAAATGCGAAAGCTGACAGGAAGCCAATGCAAGTCACGTAGTTGCGTCGCATTGCAGTAACTAGGGGCGTTACAGATGAACCTGGCAGAAGCATTTAATACGCGCTGAATCTTATTCAGTTGACAGGCCGGCAACCCATACAACAAACTATTAATATTGCAATAATCAATGCGCGACATAATGAAAGCATGAACAAGGGCCTGTGCGGCGTCTAAAGATAAGAACTTGCGAATGCGCCTGATATTATGCAGGTGATAAAACGCAGCGCCACAAAGCTTACTTATATGAGATAACATGGTTAACTGTGAGTCGAACCATGAGCCTAAGTTTCTAACAATAGAAACAGGGCGGACCTCAGAGTATCCCACTGTAATGCTATCAAAATTAACCTTAGCAAGCTGCTGCCTAGCACCAATCACTACAAATCCAGTCTTATTGTCATTCAGCATGAGTTTATCAGTAATCATCCAGTTCCTTTTTATTTAGGCTGTTTTGTAAGTAGTTTTTAAATTAGATTTTAAGTTTATATTATTGTTATATTTAGATTAATGTTCACATTATTAGTCGGGCTTCCTGTGGAAGACCCGACTCTAAAAATGCAGAGTTCTACAGCGCATGCGCCCTGTGCCGGCCGCTAAGATAATCACCGAAGGCTCAAACCACATGGTTTATCAAGACGAGACATCGCACATCGTCCTCTTTCGCTTCTTCGCAAACCTTGTCGAAGGAAAGTGATGTCGTCTTGTGATCGTGAGGAGTAAATATCGTCATTCTTTTGTTTTGTTTCATTGTGTTAAATGCTAGTAAAATACGGTTAGATTTTGTTTGTGCAATCAGTATTATTATTGTAGAAACGATCGTTTACTGATCTCGTAACGTCCTGTGTATGGAATTTCATGTATTCAGTAGAAGACATGGTAAATACTCTTGATGATTGTGATGTTCTAGAGAAAGTGATGGATCTAAGCAATGTACACAAGTATAATGATGTTATGGTGACAATAAATGTACAGCAATTCAGATCGCGTTTAATGCAAAGTATGTCCATTATAGTTATACTCGTGTTGTGTGTGAATGTCATGGCTCTAGTTAGTATTGTAGAAGCGATCGTTATCTCGTCACGTCCTATGTATGGAATTTCATGTATTCAGTAGAAGACATGGTAAATACTCTTGATGATTGTGATATTCTAGAAAAAGCTATTCTTGTGCTGGGAGATTTGATTATTGTACATATACAATACTTTATGATCATTCTAAACCATAGTGCGTTAATGAATTACCTTGCTACGTGTTTGATGCATTAGTCTACGGCGCGCGGGCTCAGTCTTGCTCGAGCTTTATTGCCATTGACAATATTTCATTGACAATGGATATATGGTCGAGAGCAAATCAGATTCAGTCGAGATTACCGATCGCAGCAACCACTGCTTGCTCCAAGAAGCCGACTTAACGCTACAAGAGCGTCTAGTTATATTTAGATTATTAGATTATATTTATTTTACTCATTGTAAAGCGCCATTGGGCTATAAGGAAATGGCGCTATATAAAATTTTTGATTATTATTATTATTCCTTATGTCTCGGATGCAGTCAGACATCGACCTCAAAGCAATCATGACATCGGTCTTCAGCTTCAAAGCAATCATGCTTTTAAACAATCATTTATCTGAGAGAACAGATATTATAGAACTGTAACTAATAAATAGCAATGTCTGTTTAGATAATGCTCAGTGAAACATTATAAACAACTGAACTAAAGTACAAGACGCTCCGTACTAGCGTGAACTTGGGTTTCATATATAATAAAGCTATTTTGAAAACCTAAAATCTTATTTGTTTGTCATCGTCAAAGAAAACGAGTTGCTGCAAAGAAAACGAGTTGCTGCAAAGAAAACGAGTTGCTGCAAAGAAAACGAGTTGATGCAAAGAAAACGAGTTGTTGCAAAGGAAAGCAGTTTTTAAAATCGTCAAACTAAATTAATATATATAGACATCGCTGCGTTCGTGATTCCACTTGAGGTTTGAACATTTAATGACGTCATGCATGTGTACAGCAGTCTCCCTCGCATCCGTCTTTAGTTCCGTCACACAACGCTCTCGGGAACTAAAGACGGATGCGAGGGAGACTAGTGTACAGCTAGCTGTTTTAATTTGCTAAACGTTTCTGGTAATAACAACTCAAGAATAGTTCACCTGCCAAATTTTTACATTCAATTGCAAATTGAATCAAAAGATGGAAAGCCAAAATGATTGTAGTCCAATTCTTGCTATTAGTACCGCTAGACTTGAGCCACACATTCTCAATATACAAATCGTCTGCGTGACAATGCTCAGTCCCCCAAAACTTGCCCAAATCCCAAAGTCGCTGGCTTCCAGAGCTATTTTTATGCAGTGTTTCGCATAAATCGCAAAGCCAGTTACTCTCAGGAACAACTGTATATATATTTCTTCTTCCATTCAAAGTACTCGTCATAAGCAGTTTTGTTGGAATCCAAGTAGATCAAGTACTTCGCTAGTGATTCAGCGTTGGGGAAGTCGAGGATGTCAATGTACGAACCTGGAATCATGATGTCCTTGTTATAACTCCCAGCAACAACTACAGGAACAACATTCCTGGCTAAAGCGTTGTTCCAATACTTCTCTGTAACATAGTCTTTGCAGTTATAATTTTCAAAAGCCAAGTAAAATTTGTATCGTTTGCTCCAAGTATCGCATGATTGACTCCATCGACCACAAACACCACGTTGATTGAAGTACTTTTGACATCTTCCATATACATCGACATGTATATACTTTGCGATGGCTTTGACTAGACTCAATCTAAGTAGAGGGTCACAATTACTTTTGACATTCCAAAGCAGTCGAAGCGATCCTTTGCGATTTTGACTAGACTCATCTAAGTCATGTTGCCAAAGCATAAGCGACTTTTTTGATGTTATAACTGAAACTTCTTCGCTTTTCGGAGAACTTTGTATCACTTTGTAGTAACCGTACGGTTCAAATACGGTCGAATCTCAACTTGTGCAGCTATAGAGTACTAAAGTGATGACGTCATAAAAAATAATGTTTGCTTTTATAAATTTTTGATTTCCAGTTCAGATAGAATATCATGAAAGAAGTTCACACACCAATTTTTATGACAATCGGTTAAATAGCGGTCAAGATATGGCCAGTTGAATATATAATTTGCCTGTTAACGGAAAGGAGCCGAAAATACAGTGATTTGTTAAGGCAAATTATATATTCAACTGGCCATATCTTGACCGCTATTTAACCGATTGTCATAAAAATTGGTGTGTGAACTTCTTTCATGATATTCTATCTGAACTGGAAATCAAAAAATTTATAAAAGCAAAATTAATTGTTTCGTGACGTCTGAAATAGCCAGAATACGTCAGAAACAGACCCTTGCGAATCCACGATTTATCTTAGTGGGCGCCTTATTTGCATGTCCATGAGAAGGAAGATTAGGGATTTATCATAATACAATGGCCTTGTCATGCATGATAAAGACGAGGCACATGGTCAAATGTTTCGCTTTTCTAGTAGTCGCAACGTTAGCTACACTTCTGCTTTCTTACGAACCCGTAAAAAAGCAATTGTTCTACCTTGCTGAGATGTTGGAATTACTTCCAGTACCGTGGAGCTCGGAACCATTAACAAACGTTCCTCCAGGATATAAAATCATCCTCTTTTATACTCCATATTTTAGAACGATGCCGTGGCCGAAGACTAAAGGTAAAGAAACGCATCTAACAGATCCCAATAGGGAAAAGTGCAGAGTTTCATCATGCTATATTTCTTATCATCGAGAAGACTTTTCCAAAAGCGATGCCGTGGTTTTCCATGGCTCTGCAATGCCAACCAACAGAAGACTCTCGTCAATCCTATGGAGGAAGCCAAAGGGACAAAAATGGGCCTGGTACTCAGCTGAAAACCCTGAGACAATTGGAAGCTATTCGTACATCAAAAGCATGAATGACATGTTTGATATTACTATCACCTATCGCAGAGACTCGACCGTATTTGAACCGTACGGTTACTACAAAGTGATACAAAGTTCTCCGAACAGCGAAGAAGTTATTCAACAAGTGCATAACATGAATGCGAAAAAGGATCGCTTACTGCTTTGGCATGTCAGTAATTGTGACCCTCTACTTAGATTGAGTCTAGTCAAAGCCATCGCAAAGTATATACATGTCGATGTATATGGAAGATGTCAAAAGTACTTTAATCAACGTGGTGTTTGTGGTCGATGGAGTCAATCATGCGATACTTGGAGCAAACGATACAAATTTTACTTGGCTTTTGAAAATTATAACTGCAAAGACTATGTTACAGAGAAGTATTGGAACAACGCTTTAGCCAGGAATGTTGTTCCTGTAGTTGTTGCTGGGAGTTATAACAAGGACATCATGATTCCCGGTTCGTACATTGACATCCTCGACTTTCCCAACGCTGAATCACTAGCGAAGTACTTGATCTACTTGGATTCCAACAAAACTGCTTATGACGAGTACTTTGAATGGAAGAAGAAATATACAGTTGTTCCTGAGAGTAACTGGCTTTGCGATTTATGCGAGACACTGCATCAAAACAGCTCTGGAAGCCAGCGACTTTGGGATTTGGGCAAGTTTTGGGGGACTGAGCATTGTCACGCAGACGATTTGTATATTGAGAATGTGTGGCTCAAGTCTAGCGGTACTAATAGCAAGTATTGGACTACAATCATTTTGGCTTTTCATCTTTTGATTCAATTTGCAATTGAATGTTAAAATTTGGCAGATGAGCTCATGATTTTTGAGTGAGTTGTTATTATCAGAAAAGTAAGACCAGCTAGTGCAGGTAGCCTTGTGCAGAATAATTATGAAGGAGCTAATTAACTAATTAATGGTCAGGGAATCTTGAATTCTGTTTAGGTCCATCTCAGATTCATTAGATTCACTGTGAATGTAATGCATTTGGAATTTGATTAAATAAATAAATAAATAAAACTACTCTTCACGGTGTTTTGAAGAGCATGTAGCGGTGCTGTAGTTAATCGACCTTAATCAAATTCGAACTAAAAGATAAAACTAAAATAGTCCTCCTCTTTCGACTTCGCAGATACTGCTGTAAATGGTTCAGACGGCAGAGACATCTCAATCAATAGACCTCTTTAGCTTCGTATGTAAATTGCCCATTTCAAACCATGTGATGTAAACATGGTGTTCTCTGGAGAATTAGTCCTTTCAATATGAACGAATACATTTCAGAAATATAAAGGAACAATTCTCCAGAGAATATCATGTTTACATCACGTGATTTGAAATGGGCAATTTACATACAAGCTAAAGAGGTCTATTGTTTTATTTACACCATAATTTGTACAAAGAATATATTTACAGGTTTGATATTTAAAAATTAATTGGTGCTAAAGTGCCTGAAATAGTTGGGAAACTAATCAGAATCAGGTGCCCTAGTTCACAGAGAGTTTTATTAAAATTGTATCAAAGTTGGGTCAATATAGTAATTACATATTTATATATACACCTAATTTCAAAAACGTTGTCCAATAATAATCAAAAAAGCCAAATAGGATTTCATTAAAAGACAAAATAAGTGCACTCAAGCTGAACTGTTTCTTTTGTCTTTTTGAATGAATTCGTATTTGGCTATTTGGACAACGTTTTTGAAATTAGGTGTAAATATTTATAGAAAATTGGATGTAAGTAGAATAAGTAGAGTAAGCACGCCGCTTTTATGTAAACCAGTTTTGTACTGATAGAACCTCCGTGTGGAAATAAAATGTATCTATCTATCTATCTATCTAGCAAATATACAGTAATATGCAGAAATTATGATCCTTTTGACTAAAATACATATATATCAAAGACCTACTTAAAATTATGGGATGGCTACGCTGATATTTTTTTCATAAAGCCTCGCTGGCAGACAACTAGAAAAAAATATCAGCGTAGCCATCCCATAATTTTAAGTAGGTTTTTGATATATATATGTATTTTAGTCAAAAGGATCAGAATTTCTGCATATTGCTGTAACTATAGCAATAGAAACATATCGCAATAAGGGAAAAATGAGAAGAAAAAGAAAGATAAAGCAGAACTAAAGGGGAAGGCTGGTAATTCTAAGAAGATGACTAACAAGAACTAATACTTATCTATGAACATATTAGTGAGTCTTTGTTTGAATAGTTTTTTAGAGGTACTGGATTTTATATTTTCAGAGGTAGAGTTCCAAATTTTTGGTCCATTGAACATTGAATCTTAAGCTGAATTTACCATAATTAGTGCGGATATTTGGTAAAGAATAGGACGATCTGGAACCTAATCTGGTGTCAGTAGGAGTGAATCGATGATACTGGAGTAAAAAAGTTGGAAAATGCAGAAGGAACAATATTGTTTATATTGTGGAAATCATATAGGAATAGTGATGTTTCTAAATGTAAGATCACAAATTTTGAGCATGTGCAAAGTTTTAAACAGAGGGCTAGAGTGGGCATCAAATTTGGAAAACTTATAGTTGAGTAACCTTTTTTGTGGAGGATGGAATATCACACAGTGTGATTTTTCAACATTCAAGGAAAGTGTGTTTGTGCACATCCACTCATTAATATCTATTAGTTCATTAATATTCTTTTCTAGAGATAGTAAGCTTTAATGTGAGTAAAAGAGATTCGTGTCATCAGCAAATATAGGTGAAACTTTAATATAGAGGAACATGAGGTGATGTCATTTATATACAATAGGAAGAGAAGTGGTCCTAGAACGGACTCCTGTGGACTCCACAAGACACCCGGGTGTAGTTTGAAGATACATTAGATAGGGAGACATACTGTTTTCTTTTTGATAAATAATAAAGATGTAAACCATTCATTTGGGATAACTAGAAAGATACCACAAGAAAAAACTCCCTCTTCTATGGCTCTCTGAAGTTTGTCAACAATGGGAAGAAAGGCATGAGTAGTAGAATGTTTGGCCGTCTGAGAATCAGAGATAGCTAACTGATTTCAGTTCTAAAAACGTCATTATTTAATCTCTCCTTCTCAACAGGTTTAGTTCCCAACAATCTGAAAATTGCACGGGTTATTCCTGTATTCAAAAAAAGCTCAAGGACTATATTATCGAACTACCGCCCTATATCTCTACTTTCTAACATAAATAAGATCCTGGAAAAACTTGTTTATAGTAGTTGATTCCAAGGGTTTAGAGAGAATGTTTTTGATAATTTTTAGAGCAGATATAGGTATACTATAAGGACCAGTTGTCTTACTGGTAGACAGGCTATCAATAATCTGAAAAAGATAGACTAGATGGACGATGGGGATGATTTTATGAAACTTAATGGGGATTTTAAAGTAGGGGAGAAAGAGCTGCTCATTACAGAACCAATGTTGCCAAAATAATCATTGAAGGCATTTGCTATGTCATTTGGGTCAGATAAGGTTCTGCCATCTTCCAGGATGATTTTAGAAGGAGTAAGTGAATCAGATTTGGATGCAATGATTTGTTTGATTCCTTTACAAGTACAATTCATAATTTTGTAATACTGTTCAATTGCAAAGGAGTTGTTAAAGTGCATTTTCTTACTAAGGGCTATGCTTCTGTAGTTTATTTCTATCTGATACTGAATCTGTAAATAATAATAATAATAATAATACTAATAATTTCTCTGATATTTCTTTTGCCGGCTGAGACCCCAAAGGACTTTGTAAATGTCATAGTACATAAGACGAGGAACTAATGACGGATGCGAGGGAGACTAGGCTTTGCCTGATATAGTTCAGATTTAGTATTTAGATATTTGAAATATAAGTCATTTTTTTACTTTTAGAGATTGTTTTAGACCAGTAGTTATCCAAGGTTTGAGGCAAAAAGAAACCTCTTTATGAGACAGTTTTCTGATGCAGAGTTAAGCCGCATGACACGAACACAGTCTTCCTTGACAACGAAAAATTGACAATTTTTTGTCATCTACACGAACAAGTTTTCCTTAACAAGGAAAAATTGGCGATGTTTTTGTCATCTACACGAACAAGTCTTCCTTGTCGGGCAATATAGAGTTAGAGTAACCCATTGAACTATAAAATAATTTGTTTCTATTGTCCAATGTCAACAACATTTGTTCGCGTTCTCGTTAGTATTTGTGAATAATTTACAAGCTATTCTATTGTTTGCTTTGGCATGTTCTTCAATGAGGGTTTATCATGTAATTTCAAAACTCATAGGACAAACAAATGATTACTGATCATAGCTGGAAAGAGCTCGTTGAAATTAGTAAAAATATTGCCTACCAACAAAGGTTTTCATACAAAATGTCGATTTTTGAAAATTCGTATCTTCGCAATTTGTGAAGCGATCTTTTCCAAACTTCACATTCTTACTCATTTCAACGAGCTCTTTTCAGCTTTAATAATGATAAACACTCATGCATTGTTTATGTACAAATATTCTTTATATATAAACTTCAAGTCGCTCATTAAAAATTGTTGATAATGATGACAGGATGTCATCGAAACGTCCTGCTACTTTGTTAGCGTTTGTTTTCCTAGATAAATGTTTTACCAAAACTTTACTGATAAAATTTACACTAACTCGTGGCTAACCCTGCAGACTAATTCTACACCTCTTCCAACGCATCAATGAACATAAGCTTAAGAACTCGTCTATTGGGACACACTTCAAGGATCAGCACGCTGACCTCGATGATTTCAGTCCGAGCGATTCCAACAATCAAATGAAAACCAAGCTTTTGAATTTTGTTATTTATTATTTTTATTCCTACAGTGACGGGGGGTATGCTCGTCGGAAAGTTTGAAAATGACCCCTAAAAGGTACCTTACCCTAATAGGTACCGACTTGGTGTCTTCAGTTGGTGTCATTTGAATCTGAGACCCCCTAAGCGGTACCAAATCGCGGATTTCAAACCCTAAGCGGTATGACGAGCACTCCCGTCACCTCTTGTATGGGAGTCCATACATGGTACCGTGACACTCAAATGGCTTCCTTTCTGAACCAATCAAAAAGCGTACAGATACATCTCATCCAATCAAACTCTTTCAATACGGCAAGGCGCGGTGCGGTGACGGTGCGGTAACTTTCCTACTCATACGAAAACGACTCTAGCTATTATGACACACAGTAAATAGCTAATTGCATAATCGTTGTCGAGATGAAAATCAATAAAGTTATGACCAAAAGGAATTCTGGGAAATTAAAACTCTCCAATAACACCGTCAAATCATCGACCTTTTTATCCAGACTTGTAGGATCTTAGTTAAATAGCTCATATATCTTCAAAACTACGAGAACATTGAATATATCTGCATGTAATGCGGGCCATGAACTGATTTCCCATCCATCCTTGCGGTCTCAGCTTCTATGATTTATGATTTTCAACCCGACAACGATTATGCAATTAGCTATATATTATATTTACAATCTAATCAGGGCCGTACATAACCCAAAATTCAAGGGGGAACGTACGTATTTAACAGCAAATAAATAAATAAAAATAGTACAGTTCTCAGTACTTTTTGGTATCTTTTTCGCCTTGTTGGGGGGGGGCAACTGCCCCCCTTGCCCCTGTGCTGTGTACGGCTCAGCGATGTCGCTGTTATTCGACGAGAAGGATGCTAATGGTGTGATCGTGAAGACATGCTATCATTCCTTCAGTAGCTTTACCCTCCAGTAGTTCATCCAGCTTTTTGACTGTTTTCTCTGCGGTACAAGAAAAGGAACAATTCATGACTGCATGGTTTATGGATAAACTCTTAACTAATATTCGATATTTTTAAAATTCTATCGACCAGAGAATATTATCATAGTAAATTAAAGATTATGTGGGAGGGTCGGACGGGAAATATTTGGTCATATGAATGCGCAGAATGATAGAATTATATGAAACTAATATGGGTATATCGAGTACTAGAATGATATAATAGTCCCTTTTCGCGTTCACAGATCCCGTTGTAAAACCGCTGTACTTATTGACATGAGACGCATTTGTACAGGGTTAGCCTCGAGTCAGTGTAAATTATTCACAAATATCAACAAGGACACGAACAAATGTTGACATAAAACAATAGAAACATTTTTGAATTGCACGGACTGGTTATTATATGAGTATTATATGAAACTAATATGGGCATGTCGAATACTAGTAAATGTCGAGTATAAAGTCTCGATTGTGTCATATATCGATATATCTTGAGGAAATTTCTTTAGATGCATATGCTTCCGGTAATCCAGAAATATTCTCCTAATAGTGATAGTACTATTTACAACGTAGTTACAGATGTAGTCAAGACTGTTTATTATAGATAGATGTTGTTTTGGTTGAAACATTCTCCTAATAATGATACTACTATTTACAACGTAGTTACAGATGTAGTCAAGACTGTTTATTATAGCTAGATGTTGTTTTGGTTGAAACATTCTCCTAATAATGATACTACTATTTACAACGTAGTTACAGATGTAGTCAAGACTGTTTATTATAGATAGATGTTGTTTTGGTTGAAATATTCTCCTAATAATGATACTACTATTTACAACGTAGTTACAGATGTAGTCAAGACTGTTTATTATAGATGTTGTTTTGGTTGAAATATTCTCCTAATAATGATACTACTATTTACAACGTAGTTACAGATGTAGTCAAGACTGTTTATTATAGATAGATGTTGTTTTGGTTGAAATATTCTCCTAATAATGATACTACTATTTACAACGTAGTTACAGATGTAGTCAAGACTGTTTATTATAGATAGATGTTGTTTTGGTTGAAACACATTCTCCTAATAATGATACTACTATTTACAACGTAGTTACAGATGTAGTCAAGACTGTTTATTATAGCTAGATGTTGTTTTGGTTGAAATATTCTCCTAATAATGATACTACTATTTACAACGTAGTTACAGATGTAGTCAAGACTGTTTATTATAGATGTTGTTTTGGTTGAAATATTCTCCTAATAATGATACTACTATTTACAACGTAGTTACAGATGTAGTCACGACTGTTTATTATAGATAGATGTGGTTTTGGTTGAAACATTCTCCTAATAATGATACTACTATTTACAACGTAGTTACAGATGTAGTCAAGACTGTTTATTATAGATAGATGTTGTTTTGGTTGAAACATTCTCCTAATAATGATACTACTATTTACAACGTAGTTACAGATGTAGTCAAGACTGTTTATTATAGATAGATGTTGTTTTGGTTGAAATATTCTCCTAATAATGATACTACTATTTACAACGTAGTTACAGATGTAGTCAAGACTGTTTATTATAGATGTTGTTTTGGTTGAAATATTCTCCTAATAATGATACTACTATTTACAACGTAGTTACAGATGTAGTCAAGACTGTTTATTATAGATGTTGTTTTGGTTGAAATATTCTCCTAATAATGATACTACTATTTACAACGTAGTTACAGATGTAGTCACGACTGTTTATTATAGATAGATGTTGTTTTGGTTGAAATATTCTCCTAATAATGATACTACTATTTACAACGTAGTTACAGATGTAGTCAAGACTGTTTATTATAGATAGATGTTGTTTTGGTTGAAACATTCTCCTAATAATGATACTACTATTTACAACGTAGTTACAGATGTAGTCAAGACTGTTTATTATAGATAGATGTTGTTTTGGTTGAAATATTCTCCTAATAATGATACTACTATTTACAACGTAGTTACAGATGTAGTCAAGACTGTTTATTATAGATGTTGTTTTGGTTGAAATATTCTCCTAATAATGATACTACTATTTACAACGTAGTTACAGATGTAGTCAAGACTGTTTATTATAGATGTTGTTTTGGTTGAAATATTCTCCTAATAATGATACTACTATTTACAACGTAGTTACAGATGTAGTCAAGACTGTTTATTATAGATGTTGTTTTGGTTGAAATATTCTCCTAATAATGATACTACTATTTACAACGTAGTTACAGATGTAGTCAAGACTGTTTATTATAGCTACATGTTGTTTTGGTTGAAATATTCTCCTAATAATGATACTACTATTTACAACGTAGTTACAGATGTAGTCAAGACTGTTTATTATAGCTACATGTTGTTTTGGTTGAAACATTGTCCTAATAATGATACTACTATTTACAACGTAGTTACAGATGTAGTCAAGACTGTTTATTATAGCTAGATGTTGTTTTGGTTGAAACATTCTGTCCTCATTTGTCTACGCCTTAAGGTGACTGAACACAGTTCTTCTATTTTTACAGCGATTGACTGCGATATAAACACCCTTGGAGATGAAGAGCACTCGAAAAGCAAAATAAATACTCGGCTCCTCCGGGCCTGTGGTGGGGGGGGGGGGGGGTTATGGGTAGTACGGGGGAGCGGCTTAACGTATACATCATACAGTAAGTCTAACCTGCTTCGACCGTCGATGATGGTTTTATGGGTAGTACGGGGGAGCGGCTTAACGTATACATCATACAGTAAGTCTAACCTGCTTCGACCGTCGATGATGCTCTCAAGTTCTCTTCCACAATACGTCCCAACACATCAAGCCATGTCTGAATTATCCTCACTCTCTCCAGGTCTTTTCCTTTTAAAGAACACAGGGATCCCACGTCATTGTAAGTATTCATACGTCAATCAGTCAATCGATATCCGGAACTAACCTTTATTCGTTATGACAAAGTCTGTCACGATCTCGCTGGTTCGGCTTCGTTTTGGCGGGGTAGTAGTACTGCGCATGTCAGGATCAGAGTCAGTATGCTGTATGTGCACCTGAGCAAAAGGGAATGTTTGTTTATTCAAAATATTTAGACCACGCCCAGGTATTAATTAGAAGATTAGATTAGGTTTCAATGTTATATAAGAACTGTGGACTGTGGACTGTGGACTGTGGACTGTGGACTGTGGACTGTGGACTGTGGACTGTGGACTGTGGACTGTGGACTGTGGACTGTGGACTGTGGACTGTGGACTGTGGACTGTCGATAGTATGCGCTTATGCCCACTCTCTATAGGCCGGTTTACACGACAAGGGATTTGGACACGACACTCTTAAATTTGGGGCACGCGGGCCAAGAAATGCGGGCATGCTACTCAAATCAAATCAAATCAAATCAAATCAAAAGACTTTATTTTATGAGGGTGACACTAAACAGTCTCACACTGATAAACTTGTGGCCCTCTAACCTAAACTATATAAATCTATAAATCTACTGTCTGTTTATACGACACAATTCTCTTCATTCACAGGCAAACATGCATTTGAAGAAATCTAATGAAGGCTGAATGAAGAGAATTGTGTCGTATAAACAGACAGTTGCGGGCCGAATTTCTTGGCCCGCGTGCCCAAATTTAAGAGTGCCGTGCCCAAATCGCTTATCGTGTAAACAGGCCTATATCTCTTGTACTTAGTTGCGAACCAAGACTGAGGTTGTAGTTCAGGTCGTGCTTGAAAGTACAGACCTAAGTTAGGTACGTGGACGAGTAAGGAATTCCTTCTGACAACCACACCTACTAAGGAAAGTCTTTATGGTCGGGAATCCCGAAACGTCGAGTTTGGAATCGAGTTCGAGTTCGAGTTACGGTTCGAGTTACGGTTCGAGTTATGAATTCGTTGAAATTTACTTTGTTAAAATCTCTCTTTTGTATATCGGGCATTTTAAGAAACGTTTTGTACTCGAAAAATATAAATTGTGTGAACCTGCAAATAAATAGGTACGTCAAGAACTACACTGAAGGCAGGAAATAGACCGTCTGTATATGTAGGTTAGAATACGCGTATCTTCGTTTTCATAAGTGCAAACTGGAGAAAGGAAAACCCTCAGTACTGACAATGCATTCCTGAAATTCCTGTGCGCTTTGACAAAATATACCCTGCGAGCAGAGGGTTTTTTCTCGCCGTTTCCTGGGCGAGTAGAAAAAAAAAGGCTTATGATCTTTTGCGAAACGAAACGATGCGATACGATGCGAAACGAAACGAAACGATGCGATATATGTTATTGCCGTTGGAGCGAAGCTTAGCTAGAGATGGCTTATATAGTCTATATATTAAAACGTATCACGTATATGACAGCGGATATCACATCCCAATCAGAATGGACCTTTCCCACGGATGAAATGGACAAGAAACGATTGCGAAATCAAAACATTTCTACGTGCATAGAAGATTGTCAAACCACTGGGTGAATCAGTAAAATTCAAGAATCTCTATAACGTGTAACGATGACACAAGTATAACGAACCATTTTCTTCCACTTATCTTCATCCTTTCAAACAGAAAACCCCAATTTTATACAAACAAACATATTTTTAGCATATTTTTACAGTCTCAAATAATAAATTGTTATCATGATATGTCTACTAATTGTGTCATGATGAACATTGCACAATGCTGTAATACTGACTCCCCTAACTGAAACACTTCTCTCGTGTTCTGATCAGTCCCCGCGTGCTATAAATCTGCACATAGCACGCGTGCTCGTTTTCTATTTCTTCATTACGTTTACTTGTTAACTTAAAAACACTCATTGAACAGTGGCGTACACACATTACATCAAGCATTAATATTTGTTGCGATAATCATTTCACGTGATCCGTGCATAACGTGTTCAGTACCTACGGGTCCTACGGCAAGATACCAGAGGAGGTCTGAATAGTATCCCAGAATGCATTGCGTTTCATATTATATTATCGTTTTTTCGTGACGTCATTACTTTCTCACAACCGGCAAGACGACAAGAAGTAATGGCGGCGTTTAGGCCTATTGCTGGTTACTCGGCGCCCTGTCTTCGATGATATTCGGTTATTATACGTTCACTGCGTATCAAAAGAAGAGTTCTCGGTTTCCGTAACCGGCCTGGAAGGGCTTGAAGCTGTTTTTAGGATGGTTCACATCAGTTTTATCGACAAATTCAGCGAGAAACGTGTTGCGTTGGTCCCTTGCTCGACAACAGACCACAACTATTCGATGGACTCTCTCTTAATAATAAGCTTTATTTAAGCAGGGAACACCTTCAGCAAGCTGTTCTCCCAGGTGTCCCTGACATCAATAAATATACAATATACATCAATATAATAATTCAAAGGTGTTCGCAGCCCAGCGCTTGTTCGCCTAACACATCGTAACAGTTTACGTCGAGATGCACCAGTGCTTGTCCTCTTCGCGCGTTTCTCTTTGGGTTTATGTGGCGTATTGCCCGTGCTAACATACGTTCGCTTTGAGCTTTCATCCATAATTCTGAAAAAGTAAAAGTTTATATTAGTTACTGCCTTTTAGCGTATCTATTAGAACACAAGTTATTGATTTCAGCAACGAAAGAGTTGTTTTGTCACATGCCGTGACGCGTTGTCACGAATGCTTCAGAGCAATGAAATACGACCACAAGTGTCAAAAAATGTCTAACTTCGGAGCCAGTAAAACTATCTAAAACGTGGAGTAACTTTGAGTAATTTTATATACAAACGTTCTCCAAGCCTTACAGTACGATAACGTGTTATTAAAATATAAAATACTCAAGTCAGTAATAAGAATAAAGCGGTTTTTGGTGAGCGCCTATCACTCAAATTTTCAAAGCGTAGTGAATACCCTTCGTAAGCTACTGATTTTTTCAAAAGACAGCGAGAAAATCATGAAATAAAGTCTTCAGGGAAGTAGTATTAATGCACTGGAAACATGTAATACAAATCTTACCTTCAATGCTGGCGATATTGCTAAACAAATCTTGCTTGTAAAACACTAACAAATCACATTCTTGAAGACTGGAAGCGTGAACTTCACAACATTTCTCCCGCAATGCATTCTGGGATACTATTCAGACCTCCTCTGGCAAGATACGTAGAAAGTCGAAATTATGGCTCGATATTCGTAAATTTCATGTTCTAAGATGGGAGCCTCGTTGAAGTTGTCTTTCATTGCGTTTTTTAGTTTTATTAAAACTCGAGATTTGTTCGGAGCGTAGAATAATTTTAAAGCATGGCTAGTACTGTGGGTTTTCCCTGTGCCCTGTGTCACGTATTAAAGGCTACGCATCTCACCTCCATATAGTATAGTTGATATATATTAATTTCAGTTCACGAAGTAAATTTCAACGAATTCACGAAAAGTTTTGTCGAAGAACGAATAAACCCTGGGATCCAGGGTCGGACTAGGACGCACCATAACTCGAACTATAACTCGAACCGTAACTCGAACCGTCACTCGAACTCGAACTCGAACTCGATTCCAAACTCGATCATTCATCACTCCCTTTCTGGTCGGCTTGGCTCTGATACCGAAAAGTCATGACTTGTCTTACAAAGCCATGTACCCTTCGTCTACACGAAAATCAGCTAATTTCCCTCGCTAAAATTACAATGTACCGTAGCTATTTAATGTATACGGTCTACTGTGACCGGCTCAACTAATCTGATAATAACAAGGGAATTCCCCGCTGACGGACCATGCTGGTCAACATGAAATATGTAAGGAATGTTGAGCAGCTAGCTTCCACAAATTGTATGACAATAACAATTAAAATTCAAGAAAATAAGCTTCATCTACGCTATTTTTTGACGTGTTTATTCCGAGCTTTCGGGTTCCAGACCCATCGTGGGGGAAATGATCAAAACATCCGTCAAAAAATATCGTAGATGAAGCTTCTTTTCTTGAATTTTAAATGGATCCTACTATGACAATTGTTTGTCATATTGTCATATTATCGATCAATGTTATTAATTAATTAGTTTACCATCAGTATTGTAAACTAGATCTCAAAGACACATTATTATAAAGTTAAATAGTTATTCAACAGCGCAGTCAGCGCCTATGAGGAAGTAACTGTTATATATTATTTATTATAGTGTCCCAATTAGTTGTGTAAACTAAATACATTGACACAGAAATAAAGTTATTATTATTATTATTATAACTGTGTTCATTATATACTGAATAACAAAGGGTAAACAAAATAGGGGATTCCCCCCACAATCCGCTTACAGCCAACTCTCTTAGCCAGACACCCAAGTGATCAACTTTTGATGCTCGGCTTAGCGAGATCTCTGCCAAGAGAGAGTCAATTTATACCAGGCAAAGGTGTCCGTCTTAGAGAGGTGTCCGTCTTAGTTAGTTACAATGTAACACGGCTCTCAGGAAGAGCATTTATTTTAATGATGTGACACCGTGTAGAAATAAAGTTTTATTATTATTATTATTATTATTAGAGAGGTGTCTTGCTTAGAGAGGTGCCCCTCTTAGATAGGTGTCCGGCTTAGAGAGGTGTCCGTCTTAGAGAGGTGTCCGTCTTAGAGAGGTGTCCGGCTTAGAGAGGTGTCCGTCTTAGAGAGGTGTCCGTCTTAGAGAGGTGTCCGTCTTAGAGAGGTGTCCGTCTTAGAGAGGTGTCCGTCTTAGAGAGGTGTCCGGCTTAGAGAGGTGCCCGTCTTAGAGAGGTGTCCGGCTTAGAGAGGTGCCCGTCTTAGAGAGGTGTCCGGCTTAGAGAGTTGCCCGTCTTAGAGAGGTGTCCGTCTTAGAGAGTTGTCCGTCTTAGAGAGGTGTCCGTCTTAGAGAGTTGTCCGGCTTAGACGCCGGGTGTGTTTGTGGACTGTTCTTACTCTGATGAACTAAAGCTTTCACTTTCACTATCGCTCTCTCATCGGTGACACTCACTCAATCAGTCTTCAAGAACACGTACTTACTTCTGTGAGACCAGCATCTCCAATAGTATTAGTTGTTGTAACAGTCACTATATGAGCAGTGGACGGGTTCGTCCAGTATAGCTTTCTCTCCAGCCTTGACGAAAAATCTGATATACATTCATCGACCCAGAACAAGATGTCCACAAGCTTCTCCCACATCACTTTCTTAGGGAAATCTACAGCGAAATGAAACTGAGGCACTGCCCAACCGAGGTCTCTACGAACTTCATCGAGAGTAGATTCCATTACGATGAATTGAAATAGCTTGCAGACGCGAACTGAAACGATTGTTGGATAATTGTTGTGTTGTGGTGAAGCGACCTGGACAGACTATAGTAGAACCAATTGAGGTGAAATTGTTATACTGTAAGGTATTCAATGACGTGAACAGACATGGGAAAACCCCCGGGAAAACCCCGCAACTCAATATGTTGCAAGTAAGCGGTTTTAAACGATATTCTATTTTCTATGCACGACTAGATGCTTCGACGATCGATCGAGGGAATTTCCCGATAATGCTGTAGATCAACATGCAAATATTTGCCGGTTCTAATGCCTGGTTTTGGAAATCCATGTGATCGCTACGATCGACCAAACCCATGTTCAGCGAATCGCAGAGATCCTAGTATCTTTGCCAAAGATAGCAGGATCGCTGCGATTCGCTGAACATCGTTTTGGGCGATCGCAGCGCGATCATATGGAAAGGACAGGCTTGAGCTTTCACCATATAATTATATTTTGACACTTCTGATATATTTTGTCAGCTAAAGCGCTGTTGCCTTTATTGCTATAAAGGATGAGCCGTAAGGTTGTTCGCTTAGTTAGGAAAAGAACTGAAAATATAAGAATCGAAAATGAAAGCAAAACATTTCTGGCTGGGGGAATTCCCTACAATGGGTTTAGAATAAAATGTAAATGACTTTTCATTGACGAACATGTTTATATATTTAATAATAATGATGATAATAATAATAATAATCATAATAATAATAATAATAATGATGATAATAATAATCATAATCATAATAATAACAATCATAATAATCATAATAATAATAATAATAATGATGATAATAATAATCATAATCATAATAATAACAATCATAATCATAATAATAATAATAATAATAATAATGATGATAATTTTTTAATAATAATAAACAATAATAATAATAATAATAATAAAATAATAATATTTTTTTTCAATAATAATAATAATAATAATGATGATAATAATAATAATAATAATAAATAATAATAATGATAATAATAATAATAATAATAATAATAATAATAATAATAATAATAATATGATAATAATAATGATAATAACAACAATAATAATAATAATAATGATAATAATAATAATGATAAGTAGTATACACAATGTGCGTTCTGCGTCGGGTGGATCAGGGTGGATCTGTGGATCGCACCCGGAAGTGACATCATTGCCATTCTGGGTGCTACTACAACTAAAAATAGTGACGTCAGGGCCCAAACGTGATGTCATAGGACGTAAGAACCAATCAGAGACCATTTCAGTAACACTAAAAACTCCGGCTATTTCTAGAACGACCTTTTCGGTTTTTCGCTGACGTTTTTATTTTTATTTTACCAGTATTTTATTTTTTCCGTGAGTTAGCAGTTCGTGACACAAACAAGTGACGTCAGCACAAATAAACAACAGGGGGATTAACACCGGCCTGAACTTGCCCAAGGAACAACAACAACAGCGATGTTTTTCAAAAATATTTTTTTTTAAGAAAACTCACATTATTTAAATTAAACTTTTTTCCATTTTCAAACTTATTTCTATTCAAACTTAAAAACTAACTGAGTAATTATAAACACAATGTTTTGATTGTCAATCAATAGAAACACCCGTCATTTCAAACAATAGAGAATATTGTAAATTTGTTTGCATAAATAAACGTACAACAAAGTCGGTCATACGAATTATTATAAACATCATAAACGATTTCAAATACTCTTGTAAAGTATTACCCTTGAAACAAACTATTAGAAACGTTCAATATCGATGATAGATCTTGCAATGATCTAGTATAATGGCACTTTTAACCCATGCATAGTCTATTTGGTATGGTTCCAATACTGTACTGTATCGATAGGTCAGTATCAATTAATCATTCTAGTTAAAGATGTAGTGCATGTTCAACACAAAAAGTCGATCCATTCCATTCCAGTTTTATAACTGTTCACAGCTCGAAAGTAGAAAATTCAATCCTTCAAACATGTTTCTTTATCAGTCAAACAATAAACGACAACTATTTTTCAGACACAATGACAACATCTTTGATGTCGAGTTGTTGACACACGTTTCTTTGACTTGACTACATTCAGCCTTCGAACTTTATTTGATGAATGAGATCCTTTAGCCTTCCTCGGTGTTGATGGTTGATAGGAGATATCTAATCTTCGAGATGCCATCAGATCTTTTCGACTTCTTTTCGATTTTAAAGTTTTAAATCGTTTAAGCTGAGTGTCTTGATAAATAATCACTTTAACTTTGGGTTGTAGTTTTGCTTCTTGCAGATGATTTCTCCTTTCCACATGATTCAACTGATGAACGTCAGATAAATGATTTGATAATTTAACCAGATATTTCACTCCACATCCTAGAATCGGACAACTGCGACAGACTCTGTTCACCATGATGTTAACAGTTTGATATCCAAGTGCAAATGACGTTCACACATGAAAGTTTATAGCGTTTTATAAACATTTTGGTGAGGACAAGAAGGTCTAAACCAAGACCGTCAGGTCATAAACGGGACACTCTCAAGGAAAGGACAAGCAAGGCATTTTCGACTCATAGTTTAGACCTCACATCTTTCCTTGCTTCGATCCGGGCGATTTTATATTTTACGCCCACTTCAAGATGGCGGATATTTCCGAGATGGCCTGGAATCTACTAATATGAACAGCTCACTTCCGGTGAATCGTCTTCATATTTTCTTCGAGTTCACATAGAGTAATTCTTGGCAATTTCTTTGTTGGCTAAACTGTAATTGCAATAAATGTTGAAGGTTATACATATTTGGCGGAGAAATCGTGTCAAACAAGCCGCAATTGTATGTATTCAGTTATTGTCTGAAATAAAACTATCCAATTGTGATGAAGTTGGAGCTTATTTTCATTCACTTACTGCATGGCTATCTAATGGATTGTTCCCCTCAAAACACTTTATAGAAGATCCAGCTTTATTTGAAAGTTTCTACTTATTATTATACTCATCGATCACTGCGGTAAAACGCTTGTTTTTTAGTGGGCGTAAAATGCGAAGTGAGCTCACACTTTACGCCCACTAAAAAGCAAGCGTTTTACAGCAGTGATCGATGAGTAGAAACTTTCAAATAAAGCTGGATCTTTTTAAAAGTGTTTTGAGGGGAACAATCCGTTGGATAGCCAGTAAGTAAATGAAAATATGCAGTGGCTAAAGTTCGTACGGTAACCGTACGCCGACTCTGATTTTGTTATTCGTACCATTGAATTATTACTATGATTTTATGACAAGTTGAAGAAACGTATTGAATCCAAACTATCCTATCTTTGTTAAGACGTACAAAGCGATTCAGAACAGCTTTATAAATTTCGATGCCAAGTTTTGGTTTACGCTGGGCACAGTATACGAGACTGAATAAATTTAATTCTGGCGTGACACATCAGACTGCCGTACGAGTTATTCGTAGTTATTCGTACGAGTCGAATTTTTCCACGATTTCTGGAATAAAGCGTGTTTATCTTATGCCGCTGTCTTGATGTTTAGTTGTCCTACAATACTTACCGCTTTTACGACTTCGCATTGGCATTTAAAATTCTACTCGCATACGAATACGGTAGCAAATGAGAGTCGAAAATAAAACTCCAACTTCATCACAATGGATCGTTTTATTTCAGACACTGATAAATACCGATACAATTGCGGATTGTTTGCGACGATTTCTCCTCCAAATATGTATAACCTTCAACATTTATCGAAGAAAACAAAGAAAATGACAAGCATAACTCTGTGTGAACTCGTAGCTATAGAAATAGAAAATAATACGATTCACCGGAAGTTGAGGTGCTCATATTAGTAGATTCCAGGCCATCTCGGAAATATCCGCCATCTTGAAGTGGGCGTAAAATATAAAATCGCGATCCGGTCAACTCCATTTCAGCTTTGCTAAGCATAATCTCAAACTTGCTCAGGCATGCCTTCATGACGTCACAATAGGGCTCTTAGGATAGCCAATGAAATACGCGTTTGAGACTTGTTATTGCACCATCAGTTTGAAGATGGTTATAAAAACAGTCGATTTTGCTATTCAGTCATTTACAACCAAACCTTCTAAGCGGGTGGATCAAACTTAGCAGCAGCGATTAATTAAAAAAAAAAGATGACTTTTGTTTGCAATATCTGCAACAAGTCCTTCACCGAAGAAACCAACCTAGTGAGGCATAAGAAAGCTGTTCATAGTGGTCAAACGTTCAACTGTGAACGATGCGGGAAATCATTTAATTGGAACGGATGCTTTAAAACGTCACCAAAAGAAACACTCTCAAGACAAAACACACCAGTGTGAACACTGTAGTCGCAAGTTTTACAGAAAAGACAAGTTATTGGAACATCAGAACGTCTGTAAATACGAAAAACTCTATAACGAAAAAGAAAAGAAAAGAAAATCACCTGAAAAAAACGAAGGACCTCCGAAAAAGCGACAAAAATTAGATGACCAACCAAGCAATGAGGCGGAACCTTGTGACAGCGAAGACCCTTGTGATTTAACGTCTGCTATGCAAGACTCGTTAAAAACCTTCAAGTTTAAACCACGAATTAAAGAAAAATACGACCTGAGACTGTGTTTACAGGGGAAAAAGAAAGCACTTTTAAACCGACTTCAACGAGAACTCGCGTCTAAAAGAGGCATCATGATCAAGTGGTTTGTCAGCGTACAAGTCAAGTTTATCAAACCCAAAGCTGATGGTACTGATATTACTTCAGAACCTCATTTTCGAAGTCTCTGTACGACCACGGTCAACCCTGAAGAAGTAGAAGAGCAACTCAATGAAGTCAATCAAAAGATTTTAAATGTTTTTGCCATTTATCAGAGAGAGGGAAGCGGTTGGATGCTGTCTGAAGTGCTTCATTTGGATTTAAACATCGCCCAATACACTCCAATCAAAGGTTCCAGCTATCTCCCCCTACCTAAACAATTGAAAGATAAGAAAGCTATTGTCAATATCAAGAACAACGACAACCGATGCTTCATGTGGAGCATTTTGGCGGCTTTACACAAAGTCGAGCGTCACTCTAACCCAGAACGTATTCATCATTATCAACCGTACCTCAATCAACTGAACTTTAATGACATTGAGTTCCCTGTGTCCATCAGCAAAATACCCAAGTTTGAAAAGCAAAATCAGATCTCAGTAAATGTGTTTGGATTTGAAGAAGGAGCCTTGTTCCCAGTTCATATCAGCGAGGAACGATACAGTGTCCATGTCGATTTGCTGTTGTATTCCCTGGGACAGCAACATCACTACTGTCTGATCAGAGATCTCAATCGACTACTTTCCAATCAAAGAAAGCATAATGGCAAGATGTTTCACTGTCCCCACTGTCTTCACGGGTTTGTGCGTCAAGATCTCCTAGACGATCACCAACCCCTGTGCAGTCAACATGGCGCGCAAAGGATAGAACTCCCAAATGAGAACAACATGTTTCTACAATTCAAAGATTTTCACAAACAGTTGCGAGTCCCCTTTGCTATATATGCCGATTTTGAAAGCTTGACTACCAAGATTGAGTCAGCTTCCCCAGACCCTACCAAGTCATCAACAGAAAAATATCAACACCATCAAGCCTGTGGGTTCGCCTATGTGATTGTTTCAGAGCGACCTGATTATTGTAAAGCACCAGTTCTCTACCGTGGGGAAGATGCGGTGGACGAGTTCCTAGAATCATTACAGAAAGAAGAACAAAGAATTGAAACACTACTAGAAGACATAGTCCCGATGCAGTTAACTCCTTTAGAAGAAGATCGGTTTCAGCATGCTACTCTTTGTCACATATGCAAAGACGAACTGGGAGCAGACAGAGTGCGCGATCACTGTCACGTGACGGGAAAATTTAGAGGTGCGGCACACAACGCGTGTAACCTGAACTTTCAATTTACGGGGCGTATCCCTGTCATTCTCATCATGCAAGGACTCGGAAAGATCAAAAACAAACCCATCAACTGCATTCCCAACAATATAGAGAAATACCTCTCCTTCTCTATTGGCAACCTAGACTTTATTGACTCTTTACAATTTATGAATACGTCGTTGGAGAAACTAGTTTGCAACTTAGCGAAAGAAGGGGATAATAAGTTCAGCATACTGAAAAAATACATCGAGACCAGCAAAGTACCACTGTTGCTAAGGAAAGGTGTCTACCCATATGATTATATGGATAACATAGAAAAGTTTAAAGAACCTCAACTCCCTCCCAAGGAAGCTTTCTACAGCAAACTAACCAAAGAGCATATTAGTGGTGATGATTATCATCACGCACAAACTGTATTCACTACCTTTCAGTTGCAAAACCTAGGCGAGTACCATGACCTCTACCTACTCTCAGATGTGCTGCTCTTGGCTGATGTGTTTGAAAATTTCCGCAATATTTGTCTCAACTACTATGAGCTCGACCCAGCCCACTTTTATACCAGCCCAGGGTTGGCTTGGTCTGCCTGTCTCAAAATGGTATAACTACATTAGCACATAGTCACCACAAGATCAATAGCCTGTAAAATACATGTATAGTTTTTAATAGAAATAAGTTTGAATGGAAAAGTTTAATTTTAATGTGAGTTTTCTGAATAAAAATATTTTTGAAAAACATCGCTGTTGTTGTTGTTCCTTGGGCAAGTTCAGGCCGGTGTTAATCCCCCTGTTGTTTATTTGTGCTGACATCACTTGTTTGTGTCACGAACTGCTAACTCACGGAAAAAATAAAATACTGGTAAAATAAAAATAAAAACGTCAGCGAAAAACCGAAAAGGTCGTTCTAGAAATAGCCGGAGTTTTTAGTGTTACTGAAATGGTCTCTGATTGGTTCTTACGTCCTATGACATCACGCTTAGCTTTGGGCCCTGACGTCACTATTTTTAGTTGTAGTAGCACCCAGAATGGCAATGATGTCACTTCCGGGTGCGATCCACAGATCCACCCTGATCCACCCGACGCAGAACGCACATTGTGTATACTACTATGATAATAATAATAATAACAACAATAATAATAATAATAACCACAATAATAATAATAACAATAATAACAATAATAATAATAATGATGATGATAATAATAATAATAATAATAATAATAATAATAAGATTTGCTCTGTCTATTCTCATCATAGTTTCTTTACCAAATAATAATAATAATAATAATAATAATAATAATAATAATAATAATAATAATAATAATAACAATAATAATAACTACAATAGGAATTCTTCCAGTCCCTTATAGAGGTCCCTTGGTAACCGTAACTAGGTATCAACTACTTTAGGAATTCTTCCAGTCCCTTATAGAGGTCCCTTGGTAACCGTAACTAGGTATCAACTACTTTAGGAATTCTTACAGTCCCTTATAGAGGTCCCTTGGTAGCCGTAACTATGTATCAACTACTTTAGGAATTCTTCCAGTCGCTTATAGAGGTCCCTTGGTAACCGTAACTAGGTATCAACTACTTTAGGAATTCTTACAGTCCCTTATAGAGGTCCCTTGGTAGCCGTAACTATGTATCAACTACTTTAGGAATTCTTCCAGTCCCTTATAGAGGTCCCTTGCTAACCGTAACTAGGTGTCATACCGGCACATAAATTGACATCGGAATGACGTCAAGGGTGAACCTTTGACGTCACGGTAACTTAGCAATTAATTGGAATCTACCCTCCATCCAATAGCATACTATTCGCGGCAGTCCCTTTCACGCTCGCTTAATAAGAGATGGAGAAATGCAACCGCGCTTGAGTGAGTTGGAAGTGCAAAGGGATAGGGTCAGGGAGGGGAGAGGAAAGAGCACGGTAGCTTTGGGAGGCAAGCGCGAAAGAGAGTGTCAAGCCAGTAGCCAATAGCCGAAGGGTTCTTACGCGAACTGGGCAGTAATTAGATGCATAGCTCTTATTTATACTCGCGCTGCAAGGGACTGGCGCGAATAGCATACTATTCGCGGCAGTCCCTTTCACACTCGCTTAATAAGAGATGGAGAAATGCGCCCGCGCCCAGAAGCTTAGCGTTTGATGCGGTCTAATACCAAGTCACTCGAGACCTTTGCCAATACTCAAAAAGCCAAGTCCAAAACTTAACTAGGCAGGACCCTCCAGCCACCCAAAACTTAGGATGAGTGGCTTACGTGGAAGGCATAGTGAAACGCGCGAGACTGTTTTAGCTAGTGTATGACACTATATATGGAGGCAGCTGCAGCCACAGAAAGGTGGGCGTGAATCAATAATCTACAGGCTGCCAGCCCTTGGGTGGTAAAAGGAGATGGAAATATAAGGTAAAGCGTTTCTGCGCGGGAGTAACCCACCCAAGGGATGACAGCCTGAGCGTCAGTAATCCGACTAGGGCATTAGACATCCTTTCAGGCTACCATAGGAGATAGGGAAAACCCAAATAGCGCGGGAGAGGACACAAAACAAAAACTTCACAAAATGTTAGAGCAACGGAAATAAACCGAAAATAAAACGAACAGGGACAGTATACGTATCTGAGGCACAACACCATCACCGAATTAATAATTCTTGTAGCGCCCACAAAGGGCCAACAGTGAAAATACCGTAAGGCACGCACAATCAATGATATGCGAAAACGGGAAGAACAAAGGGAGACAATAACAAAGGAAAGGAAACAAAGGGAGGTGTGGAGGGAGGGACAACAACAAAGAGAAACAATACAACACCAAATTGGATGCAAATGCGAGAAGCAGCAAATCTGCAAATGTCGAAAACACAAATATACCCAAAACCGAACAACTCAGTCGAATTTGCACCGTCTTGACAATATATAGGGTGCAGAACGCTATAATAATAATAATAACGCTAAGGGAAATCATTGCTCAACATTAACCATGCAACTAGAATGCTTGGACATTACGTCACGGTACGCAAAGGGAAATATCAAGCACAAGCCATACGACAATGTTCAACCTCATACCCCTAAGCATGCAAAACTTATATATAAACGAGGCAAAGGGGAGGGAAAGCATGCATAAAGTAAAGATGACGTTGTATCATGTTGTATAGTACCGACTATAGAACACAAACAAACAACCGAGAAGGGAAACTGAGGGAAATGCAACTCCACAAACCCGGTGTTTGCGAGGCCAGCACGGTAAACAAACACTCACTTGAGAGTTCAACACACGTGCAAACTTGTAGGGAGCCGAGGGAAATGCAACTCCACAAACCCGGTGTTTGCGAGGCGAAGCACGGTAAACAAAAACTCACTTTAGAGTTCAACATAAGTGCAAACTTTTAGGGAGCCGAGGGAAATGCAACTACACAAACCCGGTGTTTGCGAGGCGAAGCACGGTAAACAAAAACTCACTGTAGAGTTCAACACACACGTGCAAACTATTAGGGAGCCGAGGGAAATGCAACTACACAAACCCGGTGTTTGCGAGGCGAAGCACGGTAAACAAAAACTCACTGTAGAGTTCAACACACGTGCAAACTATTGGGGAGCCGAGGGAAATGCAACTCCACAAACCCGGTGTTTGCGAGGCGAAGCACGGTAAACAAAACTCACTGTAGAGTTCAACATACGTGCAAACTATTAGGGAGCCGAGGGAAATGCAACTCCACAAACCCGGTGTTTGCGAGGCGAAGCACGGTAAACAAACACTCACATTAGAGTTCAACACACGTGCAAACGTTTAGGGAGCCGAGGGAAATCGAACGAACTTGAAACCGACCTATAAAACGTTTATACCTGAAAGGACCATGGTCTGGATTCGCAGCAGGTACTTATATACTTGGTTGGGATGACTTCTCAACGCCTGGGCTTGTTCAACAGCAGCTAGGACAGGAATTTGTTCATCGGCCATGACTGAGTAAGGATATAGGTAGCGTAGCGAAGGGTTCTTACGCGAACTGGGCAGTAATTAGATGCAGAGCTCTTATTTATACTCGCGCTGCAAGGGACTGGCGCGAATAGTTGGCGGATCGGCTGCTTTTTCCACATAGTGGTGACTGTGAATGAATTCATGCCGTGACCGTGCGCCGTTTTTTTTCACAGTCATATATAAGTATCTGGTCGTAGCTGCTATATATCTTTGAATCGAAAGTGGCAGAAAGGTTGTATAGATCAAAGTACTACTGATTTAGGTTCGCAAAGAATCATTGTCAAGTATATTTCGTTAATTAAAATGCAAATTGATTGGATGAGAACGTCATAGCTGCATGTACTGTAATCGAGATTCCTCATTTCGTGTATTTCAATTCATAACTCATATTATCGACATCGACATATTTGAGGAAGGTACTTTCAATTTCTAAATTCTGGCACGCGTTGCAATCGGCTTTTGAAGAATTTCGATTAAGTTGGTGATCATTCACACAGGGGTTAACGTCTGGGTCTCCTTGTCGATAATATTCTTCAGTAATTTGTATATAAAGTATAATTAATTTCAAATCATTCAAGCATGTTTCCTGTCGACGGACCGAGCGACGATGAAACGATCGATACATCTGACCACAGTTTTAAAGAGGCAAATGGACGGCAGGACACAACCGTTGGACTCCATCTTAAAAAGAATAAAGAGCATGTCCCACTACAACGTAAAGTGATCGATGCAGTGTTGTGCTCTCAGGATATTGAAATATTACAATGCTTACCATCTCGTGAATCCGTGTCTCACATATTGACATCAATCGGAAGAGAACAGGGTACACGTAATGGCAGCGAACCTCCTCATATCCCATTTCCCAACGTCCATACGGTCAATCGTGCACCCATTCAGTCAGCCTTGGATATCGACTTGTCTTTGTACACACGCCACGGTCAACTACCTCCATTACCAGCACAACCAATACGCCAATCAACTGTTACAGATATGCTATCTGTACCTGTTGTTATACCACCCACGCCAAAAATAACAACTGATCCTTCAAAAAGCGATGGTCCATTAGTTTGGTCTCCTTCAGAAGGTTCTCCGTATATTCAACAATCGTTCCTCGATACTTCATCGGGATATTGTGCATCATCTCCAGGGTGTGTCTCATCACGTGCTATTTCATCGTCGGAACCATCACCGGTGTTGGGAATGGACGATCCTCATCGTCACTTACCTGTACCGCCAACTGCTCCACCCACATGGAAAAATTGTCCACGAAGGAGACGTTACAAAACATCTTCAGCGATGCAATTTCCAGCAGGAACATCTGAATCTTCACAAGCATTGGACAGTAATCAGTGGTACTTACCTGTACCGCCAACTGCTCCACCCATAGATAACAATTGTCCACGAAGGAGACGTTACAAAACATCTCCAGCGATGCTATCACCAGCAGAAACATCTGAATCTTCACAAGCATTGAGCAATAATCAGCCGCACTTACCTGTACCGCCAACTGCTCCACCCATAAATAACAATTGTCCACGAAGGAGACGCTACAAAACATCTCCAGCGATGCTATTACCAGCAGGAACATCTGAATCTGCACAAGCATTGAACAGTAATCAGTGGCACTTACCTGTACCGCCAACTGCTTTCCTAAACAGTAATGTTTCACGACAGATTGAACAACACCAAGACCCTGCATCACACAGCATCACAAGCACAGAACCAGTTGTGAGCAATCAGCTGCCAATCGATCCACCAATCACTCCAGAGGAGCTGCGATTGATACTAGAGTATCGGAAGTGCAGACCAGTTCAAAGAGGAGCAGTGTGTGAAGAATTGGAGAAGGTCATGAATGTGGTGAAATTCAACGGCAAGAAATACAATCTATTCATGCTGAGAAAGGAATACATCGATATGATGCAAGACATGAACGAACGTGAATCTGTGTTGAGGTTTCTTTTGAAACTTAAAGTATTCAGACATTAATTAAGGAATATAAAACGGTTTTCCGTGTTATATAGCCTGATCTAAACACGCGTGATGTTGGGAGAACACGAGAGAAGCGTAGAAAACCATGAGCCGTAAGCGAGTGGTTTCCAGCTTCTCGAGTCTTCTCCGAACATCGCAAGTGCTTAATTAGATCAGGCTATATAACGCGGAAAACTGTTTTATATTTCTTTTAAAAAAACTAGACGCTCTAGATCACTTTGCGAATATCTTAGGCCGTGTCGACGCTGAGAAATGTTCACATCGAAGAAAGCCCCATCGTTGCTGATCTTTCCGCGATTTGGAAATGTACATGTCTCGCGACCATTTATTATTGCTGTTTTTTGTTAAATTTGTAGAAGCTGAGTCACTGGGTTTTCGCGCTGACGTCGATTAACCAATTATTTAATACCTTCGCTGCTTGACTTTAAATCGGAAATCAACCACATTAGATGTAAATGTTTGTATTTGATGTCACAATCATCAAGACTATTTACCAAGTCTTCTACTGAATACGTGAAATTCAATACACAGGACGTGACGAGATAAACGATCGCTTCTACAATAATAATACTGATTGTATAAACATAATCTAACTGTATTTTACTAGCATTTAACACAATAAAACATAACAAGAGAATGACGCGTACGATATTTACTGTGAGGACTGTAACTGTAAGAGCCACATGTGCTGAATAACTAGTTTTCCAGTTGCTTCGTGGACGATCATCTTTCGCTTCATCCAACAAGGCGACATTCAAGTTCAGGTCATCAAGATCAGTCTTGCTCGTGCTTTTCTTGCAATCAGAGTAGTTCTTTTCAGCTTCAGAGTTCGTTGTTAAGTCAATAGTCATTGTTTTGTCATTTTGTTCGTAGTTTGTGTTCACAGTTTTCTCATTTGCTTTTGATATTTCATAACATTTTGGATTTAAGACTTTTTCAGATATGATTTTGAGTCCGCGGAACGACCTGGTCCGAAAACACTTGACATCTTTTAGAGTAGGTCTAACGCTAACGGTGTGTGAGTTTGTATGTGAGATGAGCGTGTTAGACATACTTCCTTCAAATGTTTTTTTTCTCACGATCACAAGACGACAACCTTCCTCCAATAACGTTTGTGAAGAACGAGGACGATATGCGATGTCTCGTGCTGATAAGCCATGTGGTTTGAGCCTTCGGTGATTATCTTAGCGGCCGGCACAGGGCGCATGCGCTGTAGAAACTTGCTGATTTGAGGTCAAAGAATACCGGCCTGCATTTTTAGAGTCGGGTCTTCCACAGGAAGCCCGACTAATAACTACAAGGATTTCTTTTTGAAAAAATGCTTTATTTACGCGAGATTTTACTGATCAAATTTGCAATTCTCCTGAAAAGCGTCAGAAATCGCCCATCGTCCAATCCAATCTCACGAAAGAAATCCGGCGAAATGGCAAGCGACTCGACAACTTTTATCTGTGCCGTTTAGTGTTTTGACAGGAAAAATGTTTTGAAGGAATGCTATTTTCTGTCAGAAAATTACAGAAGAATGCTTCTTACACATCCTTTCGGTCAGTTTCTGTATCCTGTGAACACGAAACATGAAGAAAAATGAGAAAAGCTGAGCTGAGCTGATTCAATGAAAACGAATCGTCAAACTTTCTGAAATATTTGACAACTTGAAGAATGAGCACGAAGTCAAGTAGTTAGCATGTGATTGAGAAAACTGAGCAGTTAGATTTAGTTTTCTTCGTTATTGTGGACAAAAGTGGACGATTCGTCGCCTTTCTTGATGTGTTTCCAGGTCGACTTTGAAGCTCAATCCTTAATTGCACATTTTCGGTTTCAAAACAGCAAAATCTCATCTAGATAGAACTTGAACTTGACTAAACAAGAAAAACTGTAATTCTATGGCTTTTGTTAAAAATGTATTTATTAAATAAAACATGCTTAACACCAGAAAAAATGCATTCGGTATCGATCAAATCCACTGCATTTCTTCAAGGTCTTTCAAGGTCATGAAAACCCCAATACGTAGCGTGCTTAGATACTCTCTTCTCATACTCATTAATTATTCATGAGGTAACGTACCAGCCAATCAAATGCGCAGAATAATACCACGTGATGTACTTTGAAACTAGGGAAAGTACTGGCAAGAATAACTGGATATTTTTCCAGTAACGGCTGGAAAAAAAGATTTCCAGCTACTGGAAAATTTCCAGTTATTCTCCCCAGTACTTATCATAAGGAACGATTAGAACTAATCGCCCCTCATGACTGTAAATGAGTTCTTATCCAGCTCATATAACAATCATCGGGACCTTGAACAGAGTAGAGGCAATACCACTATGTCCAAATTCGCTTTAATCTGAAAGCAGGCTCTACTCCATGCTACTCAAGAGTCCAACACATGTGGGATACGATGTCCTCAACTCTACGCATGAGCAGAGCATATGCAAAGACTCAAATTCTTGCTTTTCCGGGCTAAAATATTGTAACTCTTTATTTATTGCCTTTAGGCCATTGCAAGTATAATAATTAATAATAATAATAATAATAATAATACATTTTATATAGCGCCACTATCCATAACAATGATCAGAGCGCTTAGAATGCTAATTAAAACCTACAAATATATATACATAACTAAAAAATAATAATAACATTAAAAAGATAATATTAAAAGTAACTTTTTTTAAAGAGATATGTTTTTAGCTTCTTTTTAAAAATGTCAATCGACGTGGATGTTTTTATGTCTATTGGAATAGAGTTCCACAAGGTCGGGGCAGCAACAGAGAAAGCTCGTTTGCCATTAGACTTTAGGTTGTAGTTAGGGACTTCAAGCAAACACTTTGAGGCGGAGCGCAGCTTTCTGGATGGAGTATAGTCGATAATAAGATCTTGTAGATATTTTGGAGCCAATTGTGTACGAGCTTTGAATGTAAGAAGAAGAATCTTAAATACAATTCTGTTTTCAATGGGCAACCAATGGAGTTTCGTTAATGCTGGAGAGATATGGCCACGTTTCTTGGAGAGCCCATTATTAAGCGTGCGGCACTGTTCTGAACGTATTGCAGTTTCTGAATGAGGTTCTTGGGAAGGCCAAATAGCAGGGCATTACAGCTATCGAGTCTGGAGGTAACAAGTGCGTGAACAAGAGTTTCGGCTGCGTGCTGAGGCAAATACTTTCTGATTTTCCTAATGTTACTGATATGAAGGAAAGCAGACCTGCAAATAGAAGTGATTTGTCGATCCATGTTCAAATTGTGGTCAAGTACGACACCAATATTCCTTGCACATTCAGATGGTTCAATATTTTCATTCCCGACAGTAATAGAATACAGAGGCGGTGTTTGTCTGTGCTTTGGGTGTACAACCAAAAGTTCGGTTTTATCCTCATTCAATTTGAGGAAATTAGAGTGCATCCATTTCTTGATGGCATTGATGCATTGCTCCATAGAAGACTTTGCAACATCAAGACTTGCTTGATCCTGAGACCGAAATGATAGGTAGAGCTGTGTATATCGTCAGCATACATGTGATAAGATATATTGTGCCGACGAACAAGATCACCAATTGGAGAGATGTACATGGTAAACAAGATAGGTCCCAGGATCGAACCTTGGGGGACACCAAAAGTAAAGTAGTGCCAGGACGAAGTTATGGCGTTGACTACAACAGCTTGACGGCGGTCGAATAGGTAGGACTCAAACCACGCTAGTACTTTCTCCTTGATACCAAACCTATGAGACAGTCTGTGCAGCAAGATGGAATGGTCGATGGTGTCAAATGCAGCGCTGAGGTATAACATGAGAAGAATTACAGAGCTTCCACTGTCAAGAGCCATGAGTAAATCATTCTGGACGCGAACTAATGCCGTCTCAGTACTATGTTGTTTCTTGTAGGCAGATTGGTAGATATCATACAAATCGTTATTTTCAAGATGACTTGAGATTTGCAGAACGACGGCCTTCTACTATCTTTGAAACGAAAGGAAGGTTAGACACAGGTCGGTAGTTCTTCAAAATTTCAGGATTCAAAGACGCCTTCTTTAGTATTGGTGTAACAACTGCATCCTTAAATTGTTTAGGCATAGTTGACGTAGATAAGGAAAGGTTCACGATGTTAGTGATAGTTGGTAATAACACTTGTAGGCACTCCTTTAGAATCCAGGTAGGCAGGGGATCAGAGACGCAAGACTTTGTTGAGAATGACTTAATCAGCTTCTCTGTCTCGGATGAAGTAACAGAATTAAATTCCACAAAGTTCAGGAGAGTAGAGGCTACAGGGATATCTTGATGGTCAACAACACAATAAGTAGATAAGCCTTGACGAATATTTGCAATTTTCTCAATGAAAAAACTAGCAAAATTGTCAGGAAGTTCATAATGAGTATGAGAAGTCGTTCCAAAGCCTTGAATTCTCTTTTGTTTTTAGTAAACTTTTTTATTGTTCTACAGTATGGTCTAATACTAGTAAAAGTAATCTACAAAAACTTCAGTTGGTACAGAATTTTGGGGCTCGCATTGTACTTGGTCTTAGAAAGTTTGACCACATTTCATCAGGCTTGAAATCACTTAACTGGCTGTCTGTCAGTGACAGACTTTATTTGAATGATGCCATTATGGTTTTTAAATGTATTAATAATTTAGTAGCCGACTATTTATCTAATAAGTTTGTCTTACGTTCCCAAATTCATACTAGAAATACTAGGAACACAATAAATAATCAGTTAGATATCCCTCGCTGTCGCCACAGGACAACGATCATTCTCCTATCGTGGATGTAGACTATGGAATAATTTAAGTAATGATCTTAAATCTATAGAAAGTGTGAGCACCTTTAAGCGTAGAGTTATGAATCAGCTGCGTTCGGATTAGCTCTTATTTGCCATGCTGTCTTAGATGTGACTGATTTTTTTAATTTATTACTATAAATATATTTATTACAGTTATTTTTTTACCACATACATGTATAAAGTTTAGATATTATTTAACCATTTTATATTTTTTATATTTTATACAATCACTTTATATTATATATATTATATTATATTATATTATATTATATTATATTATATATATTATATTATATTATATTATATTATATTATATTATATTATATTATATTATATTATATTATATTATATTATATTATATTATATTATATTATATTATATTATATTATATTATATTACAGCAATATGCAGAAATTCTGATCCTTTTGACTAAAATACATATATATATCAAAAAACCTACTTAAAATTATGGGATGGCTACGCTGATATTTTTTTCTAGTTGTCTGCCAGCGAGGCTTTATGAAAAAAATATCAGCGTAGCCATCCCATAATTTTAAGTAGGTCTTTGATATATATGTATTTTAGTCAAAACGATCAGAATTTCTGCATATTGCTGTATATTATATTATATTATATTATATTATATTATATTATATTATATTATATTATATTATATTATATTATATTATATTATATTATACAGCCTTTTGCAAAAATTCTGTCGCGACCAAGTATATAAGTATATAAGTATATCAGTATATCACTATATACCCGTGTGAGTCCCGCATGCCCGAACGCTACCCGTACACGCATTTCAAGATGGTTGACTGTACAAGCGTGGATTGGAGAGTCATGAATACGATACAATCTACACACAAACGTTATTTTCACATTCATTTGATAGTATAAATCTTCGGGTATATAGTGATATACTGATATACTGATATACTTGGTCGCGACAGAATTTTTGCAAAAGGCTGTATTATATTATATATATATTATATTATATTATATTATATTATATTATATTATATTATATTATATTATATTATATTATATTATATTATATTATTATATTATATTATATTATATTATATTATATTATATTATATTATATTATATTATATATATTATATTATATTATATATATTATTATATTATATTATATATTATATTATATTATATTATATTATATATTATATATATATTATATTATATTATATTATATTATATTATATTATATTATATTTATTATATATATTATATGTAACTGAAAAGCCCATATTGGGAGGTACATTAAAACTATGTATGTATGTATGTATGTAATTCGGATTAGACGGGCTTTCCAGTCTTCGGCTTCGCCTCGGCCTAGTCCTCATACTCGGCTTTGAAATACTACATCTAATACGGCGTTTTTGACCAATCACAGCGCGCGTTATATCTAAATTATTTTATAAAGAATCATACAGTCATTTGCAAAAATTCTGGCCGCTATATAAATATCAATATATCAATATATCGGGTGCATTATGGGTAATTAAATAATCTAAAATTCCCCTTAAAGCAGGTTAACGCCAGCAAAGTTGGTAGAAATATTTATTATAATGTTTATTTTAGTCTTACGTTTGTTGTTTGTACATTTTACTTCATTTAATAAGTTAGGAAACTGAAAATAGTAGTATTTAATTACCCATAATGCACCCGATATATTGATATATTGATATATCGTGGCGGCCAGATTTATATTTTTTGCAAATGAGTGTATTTCATTATATTTCATTATATACATATTTCATTATTTTCTTTTTGAGTTTTTGTTAGGGCCACAAGTTTATCAGTTTCTCCAATACTGTCACGTGTCACCCTCTGTAAATAAAGTCTCTTACTACATTACTTACTTACTTACTTACTTACTTACTTACTTACTTACATTTACTTACTTACTTACTTACTTACTTATCTTACTTACTTACTTACTTACTTACTTACTTACTTACTTACTTACTTACTTACTTACTTACTTACTTACATTTTACTTACTTACTTACTTACTTACTTACTTACTTACTTACTTACTTACTTACTTACTTACTTACTTACTTACTTACTTACTTACTTACTTACTTACTTACTTACTTACTTACTTACTTACTTACTTACTTACTTACTTACTTACTTACTTACTTACTTACTTACTTACTTACTTACTTACTTACTTACTTACTTACTTACTTACTTACTTACTTACTTACTTACTTACTTACTTACTTACTTACTTACTTACTTACTTACTTACTTACTTACTTACTTACTTACTTACTTACTTACTTACTTACTTACTTACTTACTTACTTACTTACTTACTTACTTACTTACTTACTTACTTACTTACTTACTGAAAAGTGAAAGTTTTTTTTTTCTCTCAGATGTTCATGGATTTTTATATAGCTGCCAAGAGTCTCAATGCTTCATATTTATCCTATACTATCACTCATTAATTTATATTGTTACTGGAACTCATTTTTTGTTTAAAGACTTCTTTTTTGAACAAATTGACGGAGTGGCCAAGGGTTCCCCCCTTGCACCTGTGTTGGCAACTCTTTTCATGGGACACCATGAAGGGATATGGCTAGAACAGTACAAGGGACCTAAGGTGTTATTCTACCGCAGATATGTCGACGATACATTTTTATTTGTTCAACAACGAAGATGACGCTCTACAATTTTTTGATCACATCAATGCTCAACATCCCAATATAAGGTTCAAGATGGTGAGAAGGAAACTAATCATTGTATTGTCGTTCCTAGATGTTCTAGTAGATAACACCAGTACAGAGCACACTCAAGACGTCTTATTTATCGGAAGAAAACTTTCAAAGGTCTATTCACTATGACTTCCGTAGCTTTTCGCCCATGACCTATAAAATCGGCCTAATTAGAACACTAACAGATAGAATTTTCAAGATCAACAATAGTTGGTTAGGTTTCCATAATGACATCAAGAAACTTATAAGTTTGTTACGTAAAAACTTGTTTCCTGAACATATCAGAGACAAGACTATCGACAATTACATCGCTAAGGCGCTCAGCGTAGAAAAACCTTCTAGCAATAATACAGTGAATGCTGAAGTGTCGGAAGCATCTAAGCGTTATTATAAGCTGCCTTACATTGGCCGTTTTTCCATTATAACACAGAGAAAGTTAAGTACGCTAGCTAGTCAATCGTTATTGCGAGGAAACCAACATTAAGCTTGTGTTTACCACTTTTGAGATCTGCAATACATAGTTATATACACCTATTTCAACATCGCCAGAAATTCCGAATCTAAGTGGGTGGAGCTTAATATTATAAATAACTTGCAGTCAACCATAACGAATTGGCTGCCAATCAAAAGTATTGTCTTATAGCGTATCTGATTGGTCGTAAAGGCAATGCGTTATGCTACCACGGTTTATATAACGGAAATTATTTGCCTGTAATAGCAGGATTCAAAAAATAAATATAATATATTTCTGATTGATGACGATTTGACTGATCTCCGGCTCCATTCAGCCAAAGCAGCGGCAGACTAAGAAAAAATAACTTGAAGCCAAAAAAACTACTTCATTCTCGTTCTTGTGTTGTTCCCTTAAGCTAATACTTGAATTTAAACTTTCGGTAAGGAAAAGTACACGCTTTTTGTAAAGAAGACATAATAAAACAAGTAGTAATACCTAGCTTTTTCGCGCGAAAATTTCAAAACATAGGAGCGCGCGGAGGATTTTGGATAGCAGAATTCAGCTAGTTTCTAGTCTATTTTCGTGCAAAAAAGGAACGCCTGACTGAATTATATGTAAACATGGCGTCGATCGACGTGGAAGCAAGAAATGGCACACAAAAAGGCAATTTTGAGAGCTTATCGGCCATAATGGATTCTAATATAAGCATGGCACCGAGCCTTGATATTGCACAAACTACATGTCCAAAACCGAGCCGAAATTGTTGTAGGATCTATTGGAAACCAGCTGAAATTCTAAGTTAGTTCTTCGTCTTTCGAACCAGAGGCAAAGTAAGTGTATCAGTGCAAGGACAGCCAAACACCAGGGGCCAGAACTCTTTGTAGTTGAGGCATCCGCCATATGTTTCTCTATAACTGGGGTACTTATAATTCAACGATTGAAGAAACGTAAAAACCGAGCCGAGTATTGGAGGTAAGATGTTGTAATTACCGTTAAACTAAAGCTAGAAACTACGTTCGTTAAAATGGAGGCAAAGTAAATGTTCAATTTTATTTTAAAGGGGAATATTGAGATATAAGTATTTTGGCTCCATACATTTATTGTAATGTAATCGAGGTCAATTTTTTCTAAGTGTCGCGTTCAACTGCGCATGTCGATTTGAAATTTCTGGCGATGAATAACGTTGTCGCGTTCGATCAAAGCAACAAGCGTCAAGCCAAGACCGAAGTGAATGCTGGTTATGTGCTGACAATTAGTTAAATCACAATTGTTTCTATAAGGACTAATTATAAAATGTGAACATTTTCACGTGCTTGTTTGCATATCACACTTCGTTCCATAGAAAATAGGTCTGATTTGAATAATTTGCCAACACATAACCAGCATTCACTGCGGTCTTGGCTTGACGCTTGGTGCTTTGAACGCGACAACGTTATTTGAAATAGGTGTATATGTAGAAACCACAGTGTCACATAGTCTTACTGAAGATGACGTTTGTAACGTCGAAACATGTCTAAGCTCAAAACTGTCGTTCTTGTCTTGAAATTTATATTGTTTGTTTATAATATTGGCTTGTGAAAACTACAGATGATTTTCATTACTTGGCGTGCCCTGAATACACGAAATGTTGTTCGCAGTAAAAAAAATAAATGCATCACAGATGTTCATCAACTATTGAACTTAGTTCTTGGCTTTATTTACGAATATCGTCAATATAATACTTAATAATACTTTATTTATTAATCACCTAGGAGCTACAAAGCTCGTTAAAACGTGAACAAAACAAATATATATAAAACAAAAGCATAAATATAATATACCATATCAAACTTATGTCCTGCATCATTGAACATTTGCTTCTGTTGGGATCCAGTATCACGCGGACAACATTTTTGTTAATGCGCTTGCGCAAAATGATTGAATTACAAAGGTGCTTTGTTTACTAAAGCACGTTTGAGGCCTGATTGATCGAGCAATTTGTTCTGTGGCCGCTAAATAAAGCAGATTCGTACGTGACTGGTTTATCATTTCTCAAATCATCTTTTTCCTTTGACTGATGTGTAAAAAAAATATAAAAGAGGATGGTAAGCTGCATATGTTTCCTCAACAGGGGAAAATATATCACAAATTCGAACTTTCTTATTGATCTTATGTGTAAATATTGGAAATTGCCTTCAAAAAACGTCCTTTCCGAGCCATAATGTATTTTCGAATTCCCCTATGTACGGCTACTGCATACAGAGCACCAACTCAGAGCACCAATATGATGTTCACGATAACCAAACAAAGAGTTTTAGATTTCATATCCAATATACATGTATTTTATATCAAAACGCGCGTAACATTACAGAGCATTAGAATCTGGCGGTAGGTTTTTGATTGACACAATTTCCAAGGGATTCAGAGGGATTTTGTGTGTAGCGTATGTCACGCTCTCCTATATCTCTTCAGAGATTTCAGCTCGATCGATTTTGAAGAAACGGAAAATGACGCGGTCAAATATATTTATTTTTGCTTGAATTTCCAGCTTATTCATTCCTTACATATTCGTCTTTTATATTCTGTTGGTAGGTTTTTGATTTGTATTTTAACAATGCAGTAAAAAGCAAAAATGCATCAAAATCATGCGGTTTTTATTGATAATCCGCCGTCGCCTCATCTCCATATGTGAAACAATGACCTTTTGTATAACATAAGTTTGATATGTTTAAAATTTTTAGAAGATATATATAGAAGAGAAAATCTACTTGATACAAAGGAAACAGAAAGTCAATCTAATTACGCATGCATGCATGCTCTACTGAGTCACTCAATTAGTCACGCTGCGATGTCTATATATACAGTATTTTAACATTTTGTTCGATTAAATCTGTTCAAGGTTTTCGCACTATTTTCTGAAATAGTTCCATGAAAGCATGTTTTTCGATTTTACAAGCACTCTTAATTTTGCCGTTTATATCCATTCTGAGCAGCTGATGAGCGTCTAGTTGTTATTAATGTCTTTATAACATGACCTAAGAAAATCCTGCAATTCGATTGGCTGAGAGGAGTAGTATTTCAGCGTAATAGTGGTATTTCAAGCTCTCAGGAGTGGTATTTCAAAATCACCATGGTAACCATTGTTTGAGCACCAAGCATGACATTCAAATCCAAGATGGCGGATAAACCCGACAGAGTTTTTCTCGCTAAAAAGGCTGAAATATACCTAGAAACAAATCTCAAGAACAACAAATTGAAAAAGTACATCAACATGGATATATTGTCGACAAATCAGCAAGGTTTTCTTTGGCTGAGACTGCAAAAATCAGCGAGAAACGATCGACTGTTGATCGTGCTATTAAAGGTTTTCCTGCTTTAGATTGAGAAGTGAAAGAATTATTGCTGAAAAAGGTAAAAATAAAGCTTTAGAAACCTCTTGTTTCTGTTTTCTTCATTTGTTATCTAATTTATGAATGTTTTTCTATGAAAATAATTTACTTGAGAGCATTTTCCATTAGTTCATGGTAAAACTACAAACAACTGATCGAAATTGCAGTATTTTCTTAGGTCATGTTATAAACATTTAATTGCTTGATTTCATTAGACGTCACTTCCGGTCTCGTGAGGAATTTTTATCAGCTGAATTGCACCTTTTCAATTGCTTGATTTCATTAGACGTTATTTCCGGTCTCGTGAGGAATTTTCATCAGCTGAATTGCACCTTTTCAATAGAATACTCTCTGCTTGATAGCACATGGAGGGCAGTGTTTGCCCGTCATTTGAAGCAAATAATGAGATTCAAGGAGTTTTAACAGCTGATTGAAAGCAAGCAATAGCATGTTTTGTACGTGATATTTGGGATAAATACCACTCGTGATATTTCAAAATTGTCACAAATTTCACTCGCCTACATTGGGTGCAGCAGTTGGCGGTACAGGTAAGTGCGGCTGATTATCGCTCATTGCTTGTGAAGATTCAGATGTTCCTGCTGGAGACAGCACCGCTGTCACCTACAATGATTGTAATAAACTTTATAGATCTAGCTAGCTAACGTAGACTTGATTGTGAAATGGCATTACACTGTAATACTAAAAATAAACTTCACAAAACCAGTGAGGAGATGTGGCTATATAAAGAGTGGTATGGTGGGGACGACTCTTCGAAAATCTTGAAAATAACCCATAAAAGGTTCCAGAATCTCAACCTGGTGGGCGTGCCAACAAATATTTTTTACCCCTAAAAGGTACTAAGTCTAAAGGAAAATTTCCTGACAAGTACGTCATCAATTTACTAATTATGGGCAAATGCCCTAAAAGGTGCAAGGATAACTCTAACGGTATACCGGTACACTACGATGTCAACCCCTTAAAAGTACGGGGAGCATCCAAACCCATTCTTTAAGAAGATTTCCCACCGAGCAAGGTGAAGTACTACTCATTATATGTCTGTGTGTGATAATATAAACAAGACGCTCTATTAGCGTTTACTCGGGCTTCTGCTTAATCAATGATGGGCCCGACTAAACGAAACTACAACTGAGTAAAACAAACAACAAGTAATGGGTTCCTAAGAATGACAGAGTAAAATATAAACTCTTCAGTTTATTATGTACACTAGATTTAGCTACCAAAGGTTGTTACAATATATATATATATTTTCTATACGCGAATAGATTGTATTATTTCCATGTACAACATTTTGTTCCTGATACGTGCTGTGGGATCCCTGTGTTTACAGCATATTTCCGCTTGTTAGTACGACTGATTTATAAAGTTCAATGGTTAATGAACATCTGTGAGGCCGGCAGGTGTTGGGTTTCACTTCGACGTAAGACTTATTGACGCTTTGAGGACTAGACGTTGTAGTCGAGCAAATCATGAGTATTCAGAAATGAGGTTGCAAAACATCGAGAGCATTCCTGAGACCTTGGAACGTGTGAAAGAAATAAAGAAAGTTCACTGATTCTGAGAAATGATGGGCGAGGCGGCGCCTTCCACGAAATAAATAAATTAGACGCTTTTGAAGCCAACTCGTGGATTAAAAGCCAATTGCGAAGAATCGCACTGACTATCGAGTAGTGGAACTAACTAAGAGAGATTAGATGTAACACTTTCTAAATCGGATAGAAATGCTATAACGTTGTATGTTAATAGTAGTATTTATACCGATGTACACGTTGGCAAATTTTTCATGTGACTTTTACTAAAGCCCAGAAGCTCGTGGATTTACGGGGTAAAAACGAGAAACAAAACACTCACTTCTAAAAGACAAAGAACGATCCTCAAGAAGAGTTGTTATGAGTTGTTATACCAATGTATTTTTTGTTTTGTTTTAATTAGTATGCACCGACTCGATTGTCAACTCCATAATTCAGCGTCAACTGAATGGATTTTGTGTCGAAGAAAGTTAGATATTATTATTATTGTAAACCAAAACGAGAAACAAAACACTAACTTCTAAAAGACACAGGATGATCCTTAAGCAAACCTCTTCAACGATTTTGGTTGTCATGGCAACATGACGCAATGATATAGCTAGTTCTAACATTATAATACTTCGTTGCAGGACCTCTTACTCCTCAAACCAGAGAATTCACGGACGCGACAAGTACTATTGCAAAATGGAGGGAGACTATATATTTGGTATCTTAAGAGCTGATGTTCGAAACTTAGGAAAAGGTGCGAGACTCACTAATCAAGACGGCATCGTGTCAAGACATCTTGTATGTTTTCTTGACAGTGGAGAGGAATTTCACTTTGGATTCGGTTACAGAAACGGCAGCAATGTTCGTGTCGTCTGCTGGGAGAATGGCGCAAAGAAAAACAAAACTACTACCCGGGGAACGTTCATTATTATATTCGATGATGTGATAACTCCGAATGGCAGAAATGGCAACTTCACTGCAAATGATTTCAAGTTCGCTTGGTTTAACGATGCTGCTCAAACGAATGCAAAAAAAGAACTACTTCTAGCTGTTGAAAGAGGTGAAGAAATATCTGATATCATCGATCGAATGGCTGGCCTTACTATCGAACAACTAAATAGCGTTGGCGACCACATCGAGAATCTTAGAGGGAACCAATAGCCCGCCCATGCACTGATTATCAGAAGTTTATCAGACGGCTCGGTGTCGATCGACCATTAAACTATGGAACTGAACCGCTAACTGAAGAACTGAAAGTCGGTACTTTTTACTTTAAGGCCTTTGCATGATTTCATGATTTAGAATTTTTGAATGTAATAAACTTTATAGATCTAGCTAGCTAACGTAGACTTGATTGTGAAATGGCATTACACTGAAATACTAAAAATAAACTTCACAAAACCAGTGAGGAGATGTGGCTATATAAAGAGTGGTATGGTGGGGACGACTCTTCGAAAATCTTGAAAATAACCCATAAAAGGTTCCAGAATCTGAACCTGGTGGGCGTGGCAACAAATATGTTTTACCCCTAGAAGGTACTAAGTCTAAAGGAAAATTTCCTGACAAGTAGGTCATCAGTTTACTTATAGGCAAATGCCCTAAAAGGTGCAAGGATAACTCTAACGGTATACCGGTACACTACGATGTCAACCCCTTAAAGGTACGACGAGCATCCAAACCCATTCTTTACGAAGATTTCCCACCGAGCAAGGTGAAGTACTACTCATTATGTGTCTGTGTGTGGTAATATAAACAAGACGCTCTATTAGCGTTTACTCGGGCTTCTGCTTAATCAATGATGGGTCCGACTAAACGAAACTACAACTGAGTAAAACAATCAACGAGTAATGGGTTGCTAAGAATGACAGAGTAAAATAAAAACTCTTCAGGGTACTAGAGATAAAATCTCTAAAAATAACACTAGATTTAGCTACCAAAGGTTGGTACAATATATTTTTTTCTATAAGCGAATAGATTGTATTATGTACCACATTTTGTTCCCGATACGTGCTGTGGGTTCCCTGTGTCTACAGCATATTTCCGATTTATAAATATCACACTGATGTACATCTGTGAGGCCGGCAGGTGTTGGGTTTCACTTCGACGTAAGACTTATTGACGCTTTGAGGACTAGACGTTGTAGTTGAGCAAATCATGAGTATTCATAAATGAGGTAGCAAAACATCGAGAGCATTCCTGAGACCTTGAAACGTGTGAAAGAAATAAAGAAAGTTCAATGATTCTGAGAAATGAAGGGCGAGGAGGCGCCTTCCACGAAATAAATAAATTAGACGCTTTTGAAGCCAACTCGTGGATTTAAAGCCAATTGCGAAGAATCTCACTGACTATCGAGTAATGGAAGTAACTAAGAGAGAAATGCTATAACGTTGTACTGATGTTAATAGTAGTATTTATACCGATGTACATGTTGGACCTAAATTTTTCATATGACTTTTACTATAGCCCAGAAGCTCGTGGATTTAACTCGTGGAATATCCAACTCCAGAGAAGAAGTATACGTTTTCCGCAAGATATTTTTAGGAAAATAACTGACAATTTCTACAGTAAGTTGTATCTAGGTTGGTTGAGACACAAGTGATATTATGGAATGACATGTAATTGATTAACTATTTTTACACGTACTGTCACAAATGTCACATTTCTCGCTTTGAGATTTGTTTTTGTAAATACTATGGTTGTTAATGTTAAATTACTCCGGACTGATATATATCGTAATATTCGAAGAAATTAATATTAGTATTGAGGGTTTGTATCTTGCAAATATCGTAATTCAATTTATGACTAATCATGGAGTAAGAAGAAACTCTTGCATGATTTTAAAATATGGATAATGGTATAAAATTGTTGTTTCTTTGATTGGATGTATTTCAAGTATATATAATAAAGTTGCATATTTATTTACATATTTATGTACGTAACTCGAAAACGTGTTTGTCGAGTTTTAGGATCGAGTTACGGAGTTAAGGCGTAACTCGAAAATAAAGTTTCGCTTCGTTGACTTCGAGTTACGTAACTCCATTTTGATTTCACCGATGTTTGTCATCGAGCAGTACGCGTAAATGTCGAAGTGGGCGTTGGCTAAAAAATGTGGGTGTTTCCGAGCGCGTAACTCGAAAATCGCGTGTCTCTACGTTTTCGTAACTCGAAGTTCGTGACTCGAAGAAAACCCTCCCTCCTCTGAGCCAAAGTTATTTGTAACAAAGACTACAGACGATCGAAAGCTTGTAACATTCGTTAAAGGGGCAGTGTCAAGCCGTATGACCGCGTAAGCCTGGGTACGAAGAAGCGAGAAATAATAAAAGTCCACCGTGGACTTTTATTATTTTCGATGTTTTGAATCCGTTTCCATCGACCTTAATCATGTTTGTTCAAGCGTCTAATGGATCACTAGTAATAATTCAAAGCATGTTCTTCATTTTCAACAATTCCTAGTGGGGATTATTTCATCTTAGAACTGACTTTGAAGCCGTTGAAAAAAGTGTCGAACAGCCGTTAAGAGGCAGGCCGCCATCATCCTCGAGTGAAGAAAACCGAATTGTAAACCGGCAATTCTGGTCGATTGCGAAGGAATCTTGGTGCAATACTGTTCATGACTTTTGAAGAGAAAAACTCACGTAGAACTACTTGTAAACCCGGTGAGCTTCCCACCATCTACTTATGTGTTGGGCTTCCTGTGTTTTATTTGATCGGCCGTTGGAAAATGATATCGCCGTGAATTCACTTCTTGAATTCAGTCCTTTCGATATATTGAAGTTCTAAAATTGCTTTCTAAATAAAGATTAGCTATAGTATCTACATGAGTCCTGTAGGTCATTTATTTAGCGATTAGAACGGTTTTTGGGGGTTTTGTAACTCGCTACCGGGCAAGGTAGCTTCTCAACCGAGTGTTATTGTTTTAATTTTAATGCGCATGCGTGAGGCTTGACACTGCCCCTTTAAGAGGCTTCCTCGTAATTCTTTATATTCTGTTATTCTTTGGGCTTCTTTCAACGCCTCAGATATTAATTTCATGGTGAGTTGACTCAAAGCAACGTGAGACGACGCGTACGTGCTTGCTGTTGGAAAACTGAGTCCTTCACCGGGGCGCGTAGCAACAGAATGAGGAAGGACTTTTCGAAAGTCTAATTATATGTCTGTGTGTGATAATATAAACAAGACGCTCTATTAGCGTTTACTCGGGCTTCTGCTTAATCAATGATGGGCCCGACTAAACGAAACTACAACTGAGTAAAACAAACAACAATTAATGGGTTCCTAAGAATGACAGAGTACTGATAAAAACTCTTCAGGAACTAGAGAAAAAATCTCTAAAAATAACACTAGATTTAGCTACCAAAGGTTGTTACAATATATATTTTTTCTATAAGCGAATATATTGTATACACCTATTTCAAAAAAGGTTGTCGAGGACATCAGTCCATAGGCAATAGGTTATACGTCGTTGCAAGACCGAACTGCATTATGGTAACAGCTTGAATAGCCAAAGATAGCACTTCTTGTATGAAAAGCTGTATGATATTGTAACTACTGTATTCCAAACAGGCCAAGACAATTTTTGAATCGAATTTTCTCTGGCATCGATCCACGACATTCTAGCTTACAATAAAACTCGTGAGAACGTGCACGTGCTAAAAAATCTAAAATATAATATTATAAAAAGTATATACTCCTAATCTATAATTAATTCAATCACCACCCCTACCAACCCAATATAAATATACAATAAAAACCCAAACTACTATAACTCTATAAACCTCTTCAACGATTTTGGTTGTCATGGCAACATGACGCAAAGATTTATCCAGTTCTAACATTATAATAGGGACCTTAAGCATCCGAAAATTCTACGACGCGAACGTGAGAACGACGGCGCGCGCACTGACGAATAATGTTCGAAACGTTCGTTGACGTCCGTGACGGCAATCTACGACGGCACTTCACCTGTTTTCACGTCGTAGATTGCCGTCACGGACGTCAACGGTCGTTTCGAACATTATTCGTCAGTGCGCGCGCCGTCGTCCTCACGTTCGCGTCGTAGAATTTTCGGATGCTTTCGTTGCAGGATCTCTTACTCCTCAAACCAGAGAATTCACGGACGCGACAAGTACTATTGCAAAATGGCGGAAGACTATATACTTCGTATCTTAAGAGATGATGTTCGAGACTTACGACGAGGTGTCAGGCTCACCAATCTAAAGGAAATCCAGTCAAAACATCTTGTATGTTTTCTTGACAGTGGAGGGGAATTTCACTTTGGATTCGGTTACAAAAACGGCAATAATTTTCGTGTCGTCTGCTGGGAGAATGGCGAAAGGAAAAACAGAACTGCTTACCAGGGAACGTTCATTATTGCATTCGATCAAGTCACAACTCTGAAGGGCAGAGATGACAACTTCACTGCAGATGATTTCAACTTCGCTGCATGGTTTGACACTGATGCTCAAACGCTTGCAAGGGAAGAACTACTTCTAGCTGAAGAAAGACGTGAAGCAATATCTATTATCATCGATGGACTAACTAGCCTTACTATCCAACAACTAGATGGCGTTGTCGACCACATTAATGATCAGTGAACTAATAGCCGGCCCATGCACTGATTATCAGAAGTTTATCAGACGGCTCGGTGTCGATCGACCATTAAACTATGGAACTGAACCGCTAACTGAAGAACTGAAAGTCAGTACATTTTACTTTAAGGCCTTTGCATGATTTCATGATTTAGAATTTTTGAATGTAATAAACTTTATAGATCTAGCTAGCTAACGTAGACTTGATTCTGAAATGGCATTACACTGTAATACTAAAAATAAACTTCACAAAACCAGTGAGGAGATGTAGCTATATAAAGAGTGGTATGGTGTGGGACGACTCTTCGAAAATCTTGAAAATAACCCATAAAAGGTTCCAGAATCTCAACCTGGTGGGCGTGGCAACATATATGTTTTACCCCTAGAAGGTACTAAGTCTAAAAGAGAATTACCGGCCTGACAAATAGGTCATCAATTTACTTATCAGGCAAATGCCCTAAAAGGTACAAGGATAACTCTAACGGTATACCGGTACACTACCATGTCAACCCCTAAAAGGTACGACGAGCATCCAAACCCATTCTTTACGAAGATTTCCCACCGAGCAAGGTGAAGTACTACTCATTATATGTCTGTGTGTGATAATATAAACAAGACGCTCTATTAGCGTTTACTCGGGCTTCTACTTAATCAATGATGAGCCCGACTAAACGAAACTACAACTGAGTAAAACATACAACAATTAATGGGTTCCTAAGAATGACAGAGTAAAATAAAAACTCTTCAGGTATTAGAGATAAAATCTCTAAAAATAACACTAGATTTAGCTACCAAAGGTTGTTACATTATATATATATTCTATACGCGAATAGATTGTATTATTTCCATGTGCCACATTTTGTTCCCGATAAGTGCTGTGGGTTCCCTGTGTCTACAGCGTATTTCCGCTTGTTAGTACGACTGATTTATAAAGTTCAATGATTAATGAACATCTGTGAGGCCGGCAGGTGTTGGGTTTCACTTCGACGTAAGACTTATTGACGCTTTGAGGACTAGACGTTGTAGTCGAGCAAATCATGAGTATTCATAAATGAGGTAGCAAAACATCGAGAGCATTCCTGAGACCTTGAAACGTGTGAAAGAAATAAAGAAAGTTCACTGATTCTGAGAAATGATGGGCGACGCGGCGCCTTCCACGAAATAAATAAATTAGACGCTTTTGAAGCCAACTCGTGGATTTAAAGCCAATTGCGAAGAATCGCACTGACTATCGAGTAATGGAAGTAACTAAGAGAGATTATAGATGTAACACTTTCTAAATCGGATAGAAATGCTATAACGTTGCATGTTATTAGTAGTATTTATACCGATGTACATGTTAGACCTAGATTGTTCATATGACTTTTACTAAAGCCCAGAAGCTCGTGGATTTACGGGGTAAAAATTAATGAGAAACAAAACACTAACTTCTAAAAGACAAAAGACGATCCTCAAGAACAGTTGTTATACAAATGTATTTTTTGTTTTGTTTTAATTAGTATGCACCGACTCCATTGTCAACTCCATAATTCAGCGTCAACTGAATGGATTTTGTGTCGAAGAAAGTTAGATATTATTATTGTTTTTTTATTATTATTATCATTTATTATTATTATTATTTATTATAATTATCATTATCTATTATATAATTATTATTATACTATTATTTTTATTATTTAGTTTTATTATTATTATCTATTATTATTGTTATTACCATTATTATTGTTATTATTATCATTATTATTATAAACCAAAACGAGAAACAAAACACTAACTTAATTTTGTTCAGTTTTGTCCTTTATTTACTGTTATTCATTCTTATCTCTTAATACGTATTATCCATTCTTCACAGCAATTCTCTTTGCAGCATTCACAAACCCCCATCCCCCACCCCCTTCACTCTATTTTTACACCTTTCCTTGTAATTCATCAATTTATTCATTTGTCTTTATTATTTACCATTTATTGACATATTTTCTCCGTATATATATTCTATCTCTTCTTTTCATTTATTCATCCTAGTTTTATTTATTCCACTTATTATACTTTAATTCTCACCCATCATTTATTTATTCCCACGGGTTTATTATTTTATATTCTATTTTTCCATCTATTTTTCGTTTTATTTTTCACTCTTGTCCTTTATTATTATTATCATAAATCATCATCATTATTAAAATTATCGGTATCATCTTTATTATTATTACTATTATAATTTATTATTATTATTATTATTATCATTTTTTTATTCGTCCACACACATTAGGTTAATCACAGCACACCCCCCCCCCCCCCCTCCCAGTCTGCCACTCCCCCTCCTCTGTAAATCGCTTTTCTTCTATGTCCCAGTCTTCTCTTTCAACATTTTCTACCCCATCTTTTTTTCAAACCCCACACCCATAAATTAATCTTCCATCCATCCACTTTTCTTCCGCATTCCTTTTCTACAATCTCTCCCCCAACCTCACTCCCTAGCCCTCCCCCGTCATCATCACCCATATCTTTTTTGTCTCTCTTTCACCTTCCACTCCATATACGAGCCTCCCATCTTATTAATCTCTCTCATCATCTCCAGCAGTTTAAAACTGCCCTTCTTCCATCACCTCTATCCTAGGCAAACTAACCTTCTACAAACCCCAGCCCCATCCCCCAACTCTCACCCCCCCCCCCCCCCGACAGCCTCCCCCCCCCCGACACACACTACCCTAAATTTGACTACTCACTGCCAACGCTGGTCCGAATACCTTGCAAAACCTATCGCTCTGGCTTAACTAGTCGATAATCAAAAATCCTCGTCTAGCTGGGAACTTCCCAAGGCACCTCGCAAATGTTGCGGCTGACAAATCTGCTACGAGCTCAAGGTGTGATATTCACTACTCTAAGCGAAATCCAGTCAAGACATCTTGTATGTTTTCTTGACAGAAAAGGAGAATTTCACTTGGATTCGTCTGCAAAAACGGCAGCAATCTTCGTGTCGTCTGCTGGAAGAATGGCGCAAAAAAAAAAAACAGAGCGATATTATTGCATTCGATGAAGTGACAACTCAGAAGCGAATTAGCCACTTTAGAAACGAGTGGAAGACTGGGAACGAATTTTAATAATTAATCTAATTAAAAAGAAAGAGCATATCAGAATTAGTAAGTTTCAGGAGTTTGATAGGGTTTGGAGAAGCAGCAACTGAACTGCAGACATTTAAAAACTGCAAAAATTACAAAGAAATGAATGGTTTATTATTATTATTATTATTTATTTATTATTATTATTTATTTATTATAGTTTATTATTATTATTATTATTATGGTTACTCGGGACAAGCGTCCTAGTATACTAAACATACATTTCTTTGTAATTTTTGCGATTTTTGGAAAGCTGTTACTCGTTACTCGTTCATTTTTTAATTAGATTAATTCTTAAAACTCGTTCCCAGTCCTTCACTCGTTTCTAAAGTGGCTACTTTAGACGACGACTTCACTGAAGAAGTCGATTTCAACTTTGATCGCGATTGGTTTTTAAAACACGAATGCTCAAATTCTGTAAAGAAAGAACTGCATCTAGCTGAAGACACAATATCTGAAATCATCGATGGGATTGTTGGCCTTACTACCCAACAACTAGGTGACGTTGATGGCCACATGAATAATCTTTAGGGAACTAATATAACAGCACCCCTCCCTCCACCCTGGGGGGAACTCCGATGTGAAAGGGGCTGGTCATTGATCGTCGTCTCTTTAGGGGTGTAAAGTGTAAATTACGGGTTTTGGTATCGCTTAGGGTTTTATTTCACGACGGAACGCCAATATAGTTATTACATATGTAAGATATACATTTTTTCTTAGTTTTAACAAACGTTTTCGATCATTCGATCATCATCAGGTTCAATGCTGGAGGTCAATGCTCTAGGGAATAAATTTAGGTGATAGGATTTAACTTGTTTGTTTAAGTCTGGTCTTAATTTAGCAATGTAAAGGGCTTCCAGTGTTTTCCGTATTCCCAACGGGTAGCTTGTACTAATTGAATGTTCCATTCGAACTTGTGATTAGGATTTTGAGGGCAGTGTCTATATATTGACTATATAATCCTGGCGTGATGACACAACGCCAATATAGTCATCAAGGTATCACTTAGGATTTATTTATTTATTATTTATTTAATGATTTGCCAAGATCAGGTGGGTTTACAAAAGAACACAAGGTCCCCTACAAGGTAAACCACCCAACCCAGCCCCGTAAAATAAGTAACCCATCCCACGCCCCACATTACAAAAAATTAAATAACAAATTACATATATAATCGAATCGTATTGTTCGCAAAGAAATAAAAAACGGCCTCGTATTCAGTGTTGGTGGTCTATACCGATCAGGCAGTAAGAGCCCAGAATCCAGTGTCCAGAATCCCGAGTCCAGAATCCCGAGTTCAGAATCCCGAGTCCAGAATCCCGAGTACCGAGTCCAGAATCCCGAGTACCGAGTTCAGAATCCCGAGTCCAGAATCCCGAGTACCGAGTCCAGAATCCAGAGTGATCGCGTTCGTGTTGACACTGAAGCTTGATATTACCAATTACGCTCACAGCGCGCAGGAACAATGAGCATCTTTCTCTTATAACCAGAGCATGACCCTTTTGTGACTTGAAAGCAAACTTCAAGTGGTCTCGACCTAGCCAATCACAGAGCTGAATGCAACCACGTGATGCCTGTGTTGTGACGGTGACCCCGTTCCCCTTGAATGTCTGGCACTCCCAAATAGCAATCCCAAGCGTCTATTAGATAGATTGTTCGTGGTTGGACCCGGAGTTTCTTTACATTTCCCTGGATTTTCGCCCGATAATTTTACTGCTTGCTTATAAACAAGGACCCGAGCAAACACCGAATTCAGCGAGGGTAGGTAGAGTATAAATGTCTTAATAATAGATTACCAGCCTACGTGAGCTTGCATATTTATAACAGCATTGTTTAGAGTTGTTTGTAGTTTCAGCGGGTAAGTTAACAAGATTTAGCATCACCCCACTGGGTATACGTGAATAAGAACTGTTCAAACTACGTACAACTTTATATAAAACAAGAGATTTCCATGCCATACTACATCGAATTTTGTACTGTTTTATTTTCTTCTTGAAGTCTCGAGAAGTTTGACACGGATGATCAGGCACACGTACGACTATAATATAATATACATGGAGTTCTTTTCTCATATGTATTTATACCCTCAGTTTTTTGCCTCAAATGTAGCGTAATTTGAACTTCTCGCCTAAAGAATCTCACTGAGTTCTCTGACGTAGAGATTGATCGCGAATGCACAACGCAAGCTCAGTGAGCTAGCTTTAGAGGTCATAATTGTAGTCTCGATTATTCCAGAACAACTGACAACATTATCTACATTGTGCAATGTTAATATGTTTATGGATAATTAAAGCAGAAGCACCACTTTATTTTTATTGAAATACTTTCCTGCTATTACTTCTAAATAAAGTAGCTTTATCTGGTAGATGATTTTGAAGCATTTTCTGCTGTTTTCTTCAGTTGGTGCAGACCCGAGAATAGATTCACAAACAATACATCCATTTACAAACAGAAATCTGGCCGACCGTATTTTGAATATAAAACCATGTTATTTATCCCACTCTAGATAACAGAGTAGTCAATATCTTTTTATTGCTGGCGAAGAATTCGAATTATTTTTAATGTGTCGTAATTTCCCGAGTTTAATTAGTAACACCCGAGTTGCTATTATTAAAATGACTAACATTGGCTAAAGTTATAAATTCTCCTTTGAAAATCGGATTATTTATGTGTCTGTCAAGAACAATAACGGCGGAGTCCTGGTATATTCTGAGCATTAGACCTTAGAAAGAAAGGAGCAAGAGAAAAAATATACGTTTCCGATGAGATTCGAACCGACGACTTTCGAAACTGAGGTTCCACGCAGCCACAAATTGCCATCTCAATTCACCGATTCGACACTAGTGCTCACGTGGTTACTTCATGTTACGATCACGAAAAAGTTCAAACATTGTTGTGTTCGTCTAAATTAACGAATGTTTTTGTCGCAGTAGCTAGCCACTATTGCCATCGTCTGAGTTTTCCGAAAGTAAATAAGTAAGTAACAATCACTTGAATCAAACAAATCTAATATTATACTAGGTGTAGAGGATAATGTAATAAATTTTATTATCTTAATTTATAAGTTATCCTTATATAAAGCAAGAGAGAAAGGAAAAGTGCCTTCTCTATCTCTGTTTAAAAATGTATTAACTCAATATGAAAAAATAGAACAGAGTGGCCCGATCAAAAAACATATTTTCCCAACATCAGAAAAAATGGAGCAAAATAATCAATGCTTTACGATCTTAATAAATAATAAGGTAACTGGCAAAGGGTACGTGGGGGGAGGGGGAGTTTATTTTATTTTACTGTTGTTTACTAGTTATCAATTTTCAAGTTGTAGTATCTGTAAAAACCGTAATAATAACAAATTGTAACAATGTCATATTGAAGTTGTAAAGGTTTTTGCAATAAATATTTATTAATAAAAAATAAATAAAAAATATATATAAAAAATAAAAATAAAAAATAAAATAAAAAAGTAAGTAACAATAGATAAACTTCGGAACCAATCACTACCCAAGTAGAGAAATCTCGCTGATAGATAAACTTCGGAACCAATCACCACCCGAGTAAAGAAATCGCCCTATCACTTCGTATTACCGAGAACGAGCCCAGAGCGGCGTACGTGCTCAACCGATTGCTTGATTACAAGATTTTCAAGTTGATTGCTTGATTGTCTGCATCGAGTTTCATCGATGTTCAGTCACAGGTAGCCCAAGCTCACCATTTGAAGCTTTATATAGAGATTGTGCAGTGTAAATTTATTATAGCTGTTTGAATTTTAATTCTTCAACTCAAAAAATTCGAATTTAATTTTATTTCTCCATATCATTCCTTTCGATGACCTATTTTAGGGAAAAATACTAAAACGTTCCAGCGAATTTTATTTTAGGAAAAATTTCCAGTTTTTAAAAACCCGTCTATCTACTTAATTTTTTTGGCTAAATTATAAGCCAAATTTGAACAGTCGGTGTGTGTGCACCTCTAGAACTACAACAATGACATTAAGAACACTTAATAAACGTTTCTTGGTCTTTTCTACTGTGTAATTTATTTTTCTGTAACTTCTGTAGTTATTTTTCAAATTTGGTTTTAAAAAGGTATACTGAGCGCCATGAACGGAACGTTGAAATATAGGCAATGTTTGAGGTACGAAAAAGGAATCTGGTACATAAATTTTTGATGAAAACGCCATGCCCTAGGAAAGCTTCACGTTTGCTCTATCAGTTTAGAAGGTTTCAAGCATGGGAATTCAATGTAGCATTTTTGAGAAATAAAACTATTATGCTTGGGACTGCCAAAATTAGCATACTTTTCGTCCTGTGGCGGACATTTTTGTCATCCAAACACAAAACCTAACGCCAAAACACGGCTATCTTGCATTTTTAGTTGATTGCTGCTGATGGAAAACAATGTTCGAGTCAATAGGAATGATTTTCAACAATGTTTGTGTTTCGATGGTCGTAAATAACTCTCTCGCAAAAGTTAAAATTAGCATAGATGGTCGATCAGATAACAGCAAAATACGAATTTTGTTTAAACAACGTATATACGAAATTCCACCCATTCAAGCAAGTATGAATTCTGTTTAGTATTATATTTTATGATTAAAACTATTATTTCATGCCGCAAAAAAAATATTCGAAGGGCAGTAGCGTGACTTGCAGCAGCTACATTGCGTTACATAATTGGCTTGTCAACAAAGTGGAGCATCGTGTCAAAATATCCGAACTCTTCATGATAAAGCGCCAGTTTGAACTAGAAATCAGTGCAATTGTTTGTAAATCTTATTTGGAGCAAACTCTAAGCATTTTAGAGTGAAGAACCACAATTTTCGGAAACGGTGTTTATATTTGATCAATGAATATGCTAATTGTCACTATTTTAGGAGCTTATGTGGCTGAAATAGCTCAAATATGGTTGAAAATAACTCTTATTAACTCCAAGATTGTTATCAGTTGGCAGCGAGCAACTAATAGTGGAAGATAGTCGTGTTTTGGAATTAAGTTTTGTGTTTTAACGACAAAAATGTCCGCCACAGGACGAAAATTATGCTAATTTTGGCAGTCCCAAGCCTAATAGTTTTATTTCTCAAAAATGCTACATTGAATTCCCAAGCTGGAAACTTTCTAAACTGAAAGAGCAAACGTGAAGCTTTCCTGGGACATGGCGTTTTCTTCAAAAATTGATGTACCAGATTCCTTTTTCGTATCTCAAACATTGCCTATATTTCAACGTTCCGTTCATGGCGCTCAGTATACCTTTTTAAAACCAAATTTGAAAAACAACTACAGAAGTTACAGAAAAATAAATTATGCAGTAGAAAAGACCATGAAACGTTTATTCAGTATACTGAATGTCATTGTTGTAGAGCTAGAGGCGAACACACACCGACTGTTCAAATTTGGCTTATTATTTAGCCGAAAATGTTCGGTCGACAGACGGGTTTTTAAAAACTGGAAATTTCTCCTAAAATAAAAATCGCTGGAACTTTTTAGTATTTTTCCCTAGAATAGGTCATCGAAAGGAATGATATGGTGAAAGAAAATTAAATTCGAATTTTTTGAGTTGAAGAATTAGTCTCGATCCTTACTGGCATCCACTCTTAAACAGCTATAAGACCCCTATAACTCGCTTAGTTTTAATCGTAGCGACACCAAATTTTCCCAAAAGTTAAATAAACTCACAAAGAACAAATACAATCATTTTAAAAACAAAGCTTTCATTCTGTCTTTCTAAACGGTCAGATGAAAGGTTCTGTAAGTGTTATTCAACTTTTAGGCCGATGTTTACGTAGCCTGCGAATACAGCCGCTTTTTTTGGCGCTCGATCGCCACAGGGGTTCGCCAAAAATAGATTTAGTAGTCTCAAAATCAATGGTTGGGCTGCCTGTGAATGAGATAGATATATAGCAGTAGCCACATGTACCCCTATGGGTACCGATTTTTTTATTTGGTGCCTATAAAATAATACCAAAACCACATTCTCTATATACTTTATACCCATAATATTTTTGATCACATTTAGGGAACCAAATAAATTAACGAGTTGGTGATGATTTAGACGAAAAATAGTAAGTTCGTACAGCAAAATCACGTCTGAACATTTTCGTGACCGTAACATGAAGTAGTAACCCACGTGAGCACTGGTGTCGAATCGGTGAATTAAGATGGAAATTCGTGGTCGCTTAGTGAAACAGATAGAACATTAATTGAACTATTTTTCTCTTTCTCCTTTCTTTCTAGCGTTAAAGTGCTTATGAAGCTTATTTTTTTCTTTTGAAAATCGATTACATATGAAGTGAATAGTGGGATGTTTCAGTATTTTGTGATTTGAGCTTCGTATTTGCGAGTTATAAAGGTTTGAAATTTGCTGTAACTTATTTATATTTTTTCAAGTAGCATTCTTTTCTGAAATAGAAAAAAAGTTTAACATCATTTATATAAGTTGTAGAAAACTTTTTTCCAGATTAAAAAATGTCAATGATTTGCAAAGGGGCGCTTTTGTATAATAAATGATACCTCCTTTGACGTCACCGAATTAGCATATCACGATTTCAAACCTTTATTACTCGCAAATGCGAAGCTCAAATCACAAAACACTGAAACATCCCACTATTCATTTCGTATGTAATCGATTTTCAAAATAAAAATATTAGCTTCATAAGCACCTTAACGCTCAGAAGAACTTTATGGGTATCATTAATTTCTATGTGTTTCACTAGTGGCCTCATTTCCTAGTAATGTTATTTGCCGCGAAACATTCACTCGAGCAGGGCTTCAGCAATGAGCAATCAGCTTTCGGTTTCCTCAGCGGCACAGAGCGCATGCGCCTTGGTACCCAGTTCACCATTTGTGGCCATAAGAAAAATAAAGCCCATTTTTCAACTCGGCGAGCCACAGGCAACCCACCGAGTAATTATGGTTGTACAATAAAATCCCGCATATAAGAACCTGTTTTTTTCAAGTTAGCCTAAAAAGGTTCTTCTATAGGTGCTTACTGGGAAATTAGACTATTTAGGCTCTTAAACAGGTTCTTATTCTCTTAAGGAACAAATTGTGGTAGACTCAGTTGATATTGTCGTTGACAGTGAGTTAATCTCTGGCTGAAAAGATGGAATTGTGTGTACAGTTACTGTTAACGTTAGAGTGTATCTATACATGTGAAATGACATTGCAGGGGATCTGACTCATTTTCATTGCCTGGTAGAACTTTTTTTATTTCATCAGATTTTAATTCCTAATATACATGTAAGTAGTAAATTATAAAATAAGAACCTTTGCAAATTTTTGGCTAAAATAGGTTCTTATGTAAAGGGTGTCTAAATGGGCAATCTTAGCCTAACAGGTTCTTAAAAACCAGATGCGGGGTTTTACTGTACATCAGACCGCGCTTACTTTATGAGTGTATTTGATCGTTTACAGGCGTTCATCTCTGCACTAAACCCACCGCTAGCATCAAGATGAAAAAAACACTGAAGAAAGAACACAACGACAAAGAGGACAAGAAAGAAAGGAAAGAAAGGGAAAAAAAACAGGAAAAAAAAGAAAAAAGAAAAGAAGAAGGAGAGTAAGAAAAACAAGAAAAGCAACCATTCTGATTCCTCCACTAGTTTGGATTCCCAAAAATCCAGCGAAACTGTTGTGTCTAAAACAACCACTGTTACTTCCGGTAGTCCCGGAAGTGAAATCAAGACAACGGTCGTCAAGGAGACGGTACGAGATAACCACGGTGAACGTTCGACAATGACCAAAATAGAAGAAACTCCAACACACGCGAGAGCCAATGGCGAAACTATAAAAAAGACGACCACAACCATCACAAAGTCCGAGCCTGAACCGGTAAAACCTGTTGAAACCAAGACAGTTGTCAAGGAAACGACGCGTGATTCTCCTGGAGGGAAGGAGACAGTGGTCGTTACCAAGACAACATCGGAAGTGCAATCCATACCAACACACGCGAGAGCTAATGGCGAAACTATAAAAAAGACGACCACAACCATCACAAAGTCCGAGCCTGAACCGGTAAAACCTGTTGAAACCAAGACAGTTGTCAAGGAAACGACGCGTGATTCTCCTGGAGGGAAGGAGACAGTGGTCGTTACCAAGACAACATCGGAAGTGCAATCCATACCAACACACGCGAGAGCTAATGGCGAAACTATAAAAAAGACGACCACAACCATCACAAAGTCCGAGCCTGAACCGGTAAAACCTGTTGAAACCAAGACAGTTGTCAAGGAAACGACGCGTGATTCTCCTGGAGGGAAGGAGACAGTGGTCGTTACCAAGACAACATCGGAAGTGCAATCCATACCAACAACGCGAGAGTTTCTGGATAAAAACTTTCCGGAAGAGGCAAGATTCGAACGAACCCGGCATGTCCATAACAGGGTCCTTGGTGAAGACGTTGGGCCTTCTGTCGACAAACCGTCGTCTTTCTCACAGCGAACCGTGATTCGAGAGGTTGGCGATGGCGGACACACAGTGAAGACAGTCACGAAGGTAGTTACTGATGAGGGAGGAACAAGAAAGACAACCACATCTTCAGGGGGAAACGACGACTGCATCGTATCCACGGACTCAAGTAGAAAAGCTGACTTTCCAGACTGGTTGGAGAAAAAGGATGATGATAAGCGGACTCCAAAAGGGCGAGCTACGATCGACGACTCCATCAAAATACCCTCGCCTGCAATGGACAGAAAAGAGCCACCACGCCTCGAGCCTACTGGACCCAAAGTGACAGAAGAGATTCAACCTAATGAACAAAAGAAGGAAGACATATCCAATTTCCTCGACGGCTTAGCGCGGACAGCGAACGAAGAACCGAAGCAACACAACGATGCCGCCAAAGCTCGATCACCAAATTCTGACAACCAAGTCATAGAAATAATGAATTCCCTAGAAAGTGCTCCCAAGACAGAAAATGGAATCGAATTCGAGGAAGATCGGGCAACACAGAGCCACAGAAGCCTAAAGAGGACGAGAGGTCAGTTCGTGAAAAGGAGAAGGAAAAGGTTATCAGAAATGGAGATGCAGTCGAGGAGGGTACGGAGACCTACAAGGACAAATATGGCAAAGTTGAGAGAAAACCACAACCACAACCAAACCAGAAAAAGAACAGAAACCCAAGAAAATCATTGACGCCAACGCCAACATCTTACAACCTGAGAAACCTAAGACAGTTCAAAAGAGACGTGAGCAAACCCAGCAGGCCGACGACGACATATTTGTTCGTGATGGTGAAGAAATCGACCCTGAAGAAGTTTTTGAGGAAATTATAGTCATTGAGAAAAGAAGAAAAGTACGCTTCCCAAAGAGCTTCCTCCCCCGTCGACCAGAGCGACCCAGGTCTTGGATAATACCGCTGGATTTGTTGATCGATCGTCCAAGGAGGTGCAGAAGTATGTATCACTTGTACGGCTCAGAAATCAAGGAGGAGGTAGATGAGACGTCACGTGATCGTACGGCTGACATGGAAGAACTCAATCGTGTACTGGAAGCAGCAACATAAAGTGCTTCCATGGATGCTGGACATTCAATAACACCTTAATAAAGAGACATTAAGATAGAACTCTTTATATTCCTATCATTTCGACATTCTAAGATTAAACTTTGAATAACGTTTCGATAACATATACTGACACAACACAGATCGATGCTGTAACTCATGGATGACCCTGTGTTCAAGAAGAGAGGAATGGGGAAAGGGAAAAACACCCGGCACACACCGACGTACGTGGTCAAACAGGTTTTTTTCACGATTTATAATGTCATGTAGTTCTGTTATTCACCGTTAGCTTTTTGTGGACAATTGTTTCTTTGCTTCTATCTCGTTGATAGTTTTCGTGAACGCTGAATTTTCAATACAAAGCTTACGCTGGCTTTGGAACTTGACAACACTCGCAGTAAGAAAAAGCAACAAACAGTTCAACTTCTTTTGTTCTAATTAAAACGACCAACATGTGCTGATGATCCTGCACCTACCCTTAGCACGCACAGGTAGGCAGTTTCGTGTACATTTTAAAAATACAACAACAACAAAAATCTGAAATTTCGAGAAGGGTGGTTTTTAATTGTGCCGAGGTTTTAAATTCGCAGACATTTGACCACGGTGTGTCGTCTCCCTTTCCTTGTTTCTAGTCGACCATTTCCCTTTCTTAACCGACGTCACAGGTGTCTCGAAATCAATTCTGGTTTCCATAGTCGTTTCTCGTCTTTCCTTGTGGTCATTTTTCTTCCAGAGTCGTTTCTTGTTTATTATTAGAGACCTTTATATCCGACTACGAGTATACGAGTTTTTCAAATTGGCCCAGTGCTCATGCTCAATAACATCGTAGTCGATTTTCGTTGTTTACAATCTAAATCTACGCGACCATGACCACAACTATGATAGTGCAAATCTTCGCGCGCTCAAAACTCATACTCGATGATCTCGTAGTCGAGTCTAAAGGTCTCTCATCGAAATAAACTTGTCGTTACAAGTTGTTTCTGGTCTTGTGGCCTTTTCTACATTGCCTTACTATTACGAGTTACGTTGTCAAGTTTTTTATGTTTTATGTTTATTTGTTATTTTGTTCCATGGGTTTCGGGTAATCAAAACATCAAGGAAAACACTTGATTCCAATAATAAAACCTAGGCACTACGATACTAATTAGTTGTCGGTTGTTATGAAATGCAAAGAAACAAAAGAAAACAAAAGAGTGAGTGTCTAATAGTGTGTATTGGTGTAGTTAGTAATGACCAGGTTTATTGGAATCACTCTAAACGTGGGCACTACTAATTAGCTGTCAGTGTTTATTAGATGCAAAGGAACAAAAGAAAACAAAAGAGTGAGTGTCTAATAGTGTGTATTGGTGTAGTTAGTAATGCCCAGGTTTATGGAATCACTCTAAACGTGGGCACTACTAATTAGCTGTCAGTGTTTATTAGATGTAAAGAAACAAAAGAAAACAAAAGAGTGAGTGTCTAATAGTGTGTATTGGTGTAGTTAGTAATGCCCAGGTTTATTGGAATCACTGTACTAATAGACTTGTTTAAAGTGGGGTCTAATTAAACGGGCTTAACATTCTTCTTCGCGCTATCAAAGTGTATCTTGCAAATATTAGTAACAATAGACCAAATCGGCTAACGCAATGTTGTACCCAATTCAGATATTTTGGGAATACGGTTCTTTGTCTGTTGTATTTCGATTTCAATAGAGCATTGATATGGAAATTTTTGGAACAAAAAGCTCTTATTCACAAAGGTTTTGAATTGGGGTAAAGAATGTAAACATTGCGTTAGCCGAATTGGTTTATTGTACTCTACTTAAGAATAGTCGTTTTCGTATGAGTGGGAAAGTTACGGTACCGTGTCGTATTGAAAGACTGATTGGATGAGATGCATGTGCACGCTTTTTGATTGGTTCAGAAAGGAATCCATTTGAGTGTCACGGTACCGTAGGTTTCCCACTCGTACGAAAACTCTCTATAGTTAGAAAAACGATACGAGTACTAGATTGTATTCGATCATCATTTCTCACTGCGCCACGCTGCATAAGGCCGAATTGCATTCGATAAATACTGTTTAAAGTTGTTGTAAAGTGTATAAAGCATTAAATAAGCCAAGCTTTAAAGTGCTTATGAAGCTTATTTGTTTATTTTGAAAATCGATTACATATGAAGTGAATAGTGGGATGTTTCAGTATTTTGTGATTTGAGCTTCGCATTTGCGAGTTATAAAGGTTTGAAATCGTGATATGCTAATTCGGTGACGTCAAAGGAGGCATTTGCTGTAACTTATATATATTTTTTCAAGTAGCATTCTTTTCTGAAATAGAAAAAAAGTTTAACATCATTTATATAAGTTGTAGAAAACTTTTTTCCAGATTAAAAAATGTCAATGATTTGCAAAGGGGCGTTTTTGTATAATAAATGATGCCTCCTTGACGTCACCGAATTAGCATATCACGATTTCAAACCTTTATAACTCGCCAATGCGAAGCTCAAATCACAAAACACTGAAACATCCCACTATTCATTTAATATGTAATCGATTTTCAAAATAAAAAAATAAGCTTCATAAGCACTTTAAGACGTTAATGGAGATCAATAATAAGGTACTAAACTTAGTGTCCCCAATTAGTTTGTGAAAAGCTAAATACATTGACACTGTAATAAAGTTTTATTATTATTATCATTATATTATTATTAAGAAAGCGATAACCCCACGTTACAACACACTCAACCACTACAGAAAAATCTGAGCCCCAGGTGGGAACCGAACCCACGACATTTAGACATTTAGTAACTGATGGATTTCAGTATATGTCACGTCACTGATGGATTTCAGTGCTATATCACACTCAACCCTCAGATAATCATAGAGTGTCCAGTAGCTCAGTGGTAGAGCAACCGTCTAGAAAATCGGCAGGTCGTGGGTTCGGTTCCCACCTGGGGCTCAGATTTTTCTGTAGTGGTTGAGTGTGTTGTAACGTGGGGTTATCGCTTTCTTATTCATTTGTATGTATAATTTACTGTTCTATATATTATTATTATTATTGTAAAATTGTTGACAGTGCGTACATATACAGTCATTCTCAAAAAGGTTGTCCAGATGAAAAGACTACAATACTACAATAAAGTCACGTGATTCATTATGTCTTCGCGTGGAATTTCAATTTGAGATGCAAAAGTACATGGCATTCAACTCACAGTTCCGCGCCCAGAAATTGAAAACATAACGAATCACGTGATTTTATTGTAGTATTGCAGTCATTTCATCTGGACAACCTTTTTGAGAATTGACTGTATATAATACTCGGGATTGGGAATTACCATGGTACGCGCAGTATTACCAGATTCGCTCTCTTACTTATGCTCTCATCGTTGGACCACAGAAAACAGCTACGTTATTGTACTCAAGACACATTTACACTGGACAAGAAGCGCGCTCCTCAAACTTCAATTGGTAATTCTTTGGAAATACCTTGAACATTGAACATTTAAAGGTGCGGACACACGGTGCAACATTGCGTGCAATATTGCTGACAATTTTGTTGCATCGTGTGTTCACCCCTGAAACTGATTGCTCGCAATTGACTAGCGCGCGCTAATACGACGTAATTTGTTGCTCGCAATGTTGCAGAAGTAGGACTCGATTCTACTTCTGCAACATTGCGTGCAACATGTTGCAGAGGTGGACACACGCTGCAACAATAGTAGTCTCCCTCGCAGCCGTTATTTGATCGCTCGAAATAATCAATAAAAGACAAGCTATGATTGGTCCAAAGATTTTGGCGCGACTGACTTCTGATTATGAAAGCCACACTGTGATTGGTTAAATCCGGGAAAGGAATGTTGTTCGGGTTTAAGCAGCCGTCAGTGGGCCGAGAGCGTTGCGTGACGGAACTAAAGACGGCTGCGAGGGAGACTACAACAATAGGTGTTGCGTGCAATGTTGCTTCCAAGGTTTGAAGACCGTGCGCGCGTTGAATTTCCAACAAATTTCCAACAAATTTCCAACAAATTTCCAAATAATTTCCAACAAATTTCCAAATAATTTCCAACAAATTTCCAAATAATTTCCAACAAATTTCCAAATAATTTCCAACAAATTTCCAAATAATTTCCAACAAATTTCCAAATAATTTCCAAGGATCGAAAAGCACTCGTGTTTCTCAGTGTTACTCAGGGTTAGGCCGGCTGGTTCAGATGTCGAAACTACTCATGTAAGGGAATGAGCCTTGATCCCCGGATGGTTTAGTCCCATTGACATAACTCATGCAGCTCCCAGTCCCCAGAACGCGCATGCTCATGAATATTGTTTGATCCAGGAGCTCACGTTGTATCCGTTTGAACAAAAAGAAATCCAAGCATTGAATTAATGACTGCATTCTTTATTGAAATATTTGATCATCTGTTGTAAGCAGGACATATTCCCTTCACCGTATGCCGCCATCCTTCGTCAAATATCTTCACAATATCTAAGAACAGAAGGCATGTATATCAACACGAAACGGGTTCTTCTTATTCTCAAGAATTGTGAATGGTTTGAGAAGCTAGATCAAACACAAGAAAGAGTTCTTTCTCCAATTTCAAAACACCTTGAAGTCAGATAAAAAACTCGGTGTTTTGATATTGGAAGATGTCTTTCTCGTGTTCAGCTTATATTTTGTAGACGGCTAACTACATAGCGTAAACTTACTCCCAAGCGTCCAATTTTCCTACCATCAAGGGTGGTCGCTTACGAGAGGTTCAACTGTATTTGGGGTAAAGCGACCAATGTTCCTATCATCAACGGTGGTCGCTTACGAGAGGTTCAACTGTATTTGGGGTAAAGCGACCAATGTTCCTATAATCAACGGTGGTCGCTTACGAGAGGTTCAACTGATTACCCAGACGAATACCGTTTGCTCTAGCTCCATCAGTTACTCCGCTGAATGAACACATTATCTGTAGTAATTTCCCCTGGATCAATTGTGAACAAATTATCTGATTTTCTTACATCTTACCGTCATGCAGAGGACCCTGCTTGGATGCCTTTAGATTCTCCTCCAAGTGTTCGATTTTAGATGCGCCAAGGATTACTACATCTAAACAAAAACAAATCTATATCAACACAGCAGATCCACTAACCTTGAATGAGCACCTGTTCCACCTACCTCCATACTTTCCTGACATCATTGAATGATGGTACAACCATCTTAGAGAAGCCTCGGTAATACTGACTTTTCCCTCGCCATAAATGCCATTTAACTTTTCTTTTAGCTTGTCAAGAGTATCAAAGATCGGCTTGTGCCAGTAGTTGTTACAGTATCTATGAGAAAAGTGCAAATAGTGTATTTTCCACAGACATAATATTCATTTATACTCAAATTGGCAGAGTAGCTTTTACAAGCTAATGTCTTCGAGTAGGAGAGCAAGGCTTAGTAGTTCAGTCCCGGAGGGGGGGGGGGGGGGGGGGGGGGGGGGTGGGGGGGGGGGGGGGGACCCCTAAAAGGTACCTGAGTCTTGCCCAGGTGGGCGTGGCAACAAGTAATTTTTACCCCTAAAAGGTACCAACTCTAAAATGACAAAAGCTACAACTGTCATTCCGGCTGTCATTATCTTATCTCGGGTATCTTATTTACTGACAAACACCCTAAAATGCGCAATATAAGCATTAAAAGGTACCGACTTAGTCTCTTGTGGTCCTTTTAGATTTGTGACATCCAACCCATCCCAACCACTTTATATATGGGAGTCCACCTCCCGGGAGGTCAGTGCGCGGCATTCTAAGCGAGATTCTTCATGACCTCAAATCACTCTAATCCGTGTAGCTCAGTGCAGCTTTAAATACCCGTAGAACAGAGTACTGATGGAGGGAGGGGATAAAAGGGCGCACCGTCCGCCCCCTGGGAGACCACTTTCGAGTGAAGGGGCACGGACGTTAATTAATCTTGCGCCCTTTACCTTTACAAATATTGACGAAAATGTTACATTACTTACATTGCTGAATGTGCACTCAGGCCAAAGAATCGACCAAATGGTTGTTTGTCATCTTTGTCAATGTACTGGTACTTCCCTGTTAGAAGGCCACCCGATAACTAACGAGGAGAAATTATGTATAGTATTAGTAAACAAAGAATACAGCTATTTCTAAAACGTTGATACTGAATAATAGTGTATTCCAAGACCGAAATGCATTTTGGGACTCGTGTAATATTGTCTAAATTAATATAAATAATAATAATTTAGTTTATTTTTTGTGTATTCCATCAGAAACAATACACTAGCTCCATATGGCGAACAAATCGCTGTATATTTACTTTTTATTTCAAAATAACGAGGCCCACAATGCCCTTTGGTCTTGGAATGCACTATTCAGTATGCAGTATTCAGTTTTCAACGTTTTTTGAAATAGCTGTATATATGTTCTAAAATTTCTTTGTATGCAGATATGTTTATGAATAAATAACGTTTCCTCTGCGTTGAGTTTTTGGGAATTTATTCCGAGTTTTCGGCCATTGTGGCCATCATCAGGGTAAAAAGTGTTCGTTACAATACGTAATTAACGAATAAATTCCCAAAAACTCAACACAGAGGAAACGTTATTTATTCATAATCTATATGTTGTTTACGCAGTTTAGGTAATTTATTGGCTTTGATGAGCACTATAATATTTTTCTGTTGTAAACAAGGACTAGTGGTTCAATTACTTAATAATAAATAATAATAATAAATAATAATAATAATAATGATAACTCTATTAGAGTAACTCTATAATAATAACTCTATAGTAGAGACTGTGTTGGTGTAATAACAATCAACAAGTGTGTAGAATGTTTTTCCTTCTGCTGGGTTGGTGTTGACGCTGATTTGTTTCAGTTGGATGCTAATAGAGTCGTTTTCGTATGAGTGGGAAACCTACGGTACGGAGTTACAGTCACGGTACGGAATCGAAGACATTGCATTCAACCAATCACAGCGCGCAAAATCATCGCTCAACCAATCAGAATGCTTGGATATCGCACGATCATAACCGTAACTACTTCCCACTCATACGAAAACGACTCTAATAATATTACTAATGTAGTTGCTGCTGTTGTTGTTGTTGTTGTTGTTGTTGTTTGCTGCTGCTGATAATGATATTTCTGTTCCTGTTGTTGCACTGTTATTTTTACGACTGCTGCAACTTATTGCTGCAGATGATGTTACTGTTGTCGGCTTTCAGTCTTATTGTTGTTGTTGTTGGTTGTTGTTGGTTGTTATTGTTGTTGTTGTTGTTGTTGTTGTGGTTGAGGATGTTGTTACAATTGCAACTGCTGCAATTACTGTCGATGAAGATACTGTCATAGTTGTTGATGTTGTTGCTGTCATTTTTGTAGTTGTTGTTGTTGTTGTTGTTGTTGTCAATGTTGTTGTTATTACTAATGTTGCAATTATTGTCGATGTAGTTGACGTTGATGATGATGAAGAGGGTAAACACATAAAAGTTGCTCTGCTTGCTTATAATACATCTGCTGCAGCATATAGACCTCGACTTACTGGATTAAAAGCATAAAACCGTATTCCATATCTTCGCATGCAAGGAAAAAGTTCCGCCTCAACACCTCTGAAAAAATAAACAAGTTCAAATCAAGTTTGGCCACTAGTGTGCAAATAGTATTCATTAATCAAGGCAGACCTATGTTACTAAAAATAGTAAGGATTGTCACTAGGCTTTTGAATGGCAATACTCCAGTTTCGAGTTGTTTAGACACCGCTGTACTCCTTGACAAAAGACGCATTTGCTCAGGCTTAGACTCAATTCAGTGTAAATTATGCACAAATACCAACGAGAACGCGAAAAAGTGTTGACATTCAACAATAGAAACCATTTTTAATTCCACGGGTTATCAGTTCTCTGGATTGAGGCTCAGCCTGAGCAAACGCGTCTTCTGTCAAGGAGTACAGCGGTGCGTAAACAACTCGAAACTGGAGTATTAAATTTGCAGCTCTGCTAGCCAAAAATATCTGCAAGGAATGATCTGCTGTAACATTCAGAATAGCTGACAGTGTTCAGTAAAGACCCTGTGTAAAAATAAAAAATAAAAGAGATTTCTAATCAGAAGATAAATCTGCTTGCAACATCCTTGACCCTCAAACAGTCCTGTTTAGAAAAAAGAAAAAGAAAAAAAAAACCTGTTTTATATTTAAAGTCTATATTATATTGCTGGTTTTCACGTGGCGTCATGGCGGCCATGTTGGTTCCCGATAACAAAGCATTCCTCATTAACTTCTCGTGTTTGTTCGACCAACATGGCCGCTGCGTCTTTCTTTCTACATAAAATCTCCAGGGATTGATTGCAAACCAGCAATAGTGTTGAAAACGTTGGCGCAAGGCATCATGGGCTCGTGTGGCTTATCATGTGAGTTCTATACTACTTCTGTGGTTCATTACCTTGCTAATGCGTTGTAGAGACCTTGATATACTGTGGGTAAAACATAACCGTTTTCCTTGCAGATGTTGTAGATCTCGACCTAATAAATTAAAGAACAATTACGTGTTTTTTTAATAAGTAATTTCGTCTGTACATCATTTGAATACTCCAGTTTCGAGTTGTTTACGCACCGCTGTATTCCTTGACAAAAGACGCGTTTGCTCAGGCTTAGCCTCGATCCAGAGAATAAACCCGTGCAATTAAAAATGGTTTCTATTGTTGAATGTCAACACTTTTTCGCGTTCTCGTCGGTATCTGTGCATAATTTACACTGAATTGAGGCTAAGCCTGAGCAAATGCGTCTTTTGTCAAGGAGTACAGCGGTGTCTAAACAACTTGAAACTGGAGTATTAATAGACAGGACAATTAGAGACTACTTGATTTGTTTTGTCTTGATTTTTTTGTCCACAATGGATCCATAAACTAATAATGTGCAATAATGTTAGGACCGCGCGAGATTGAGACGAGACACCGTCTCGCCTCACTCCCCTCGCGTCTTTTCGTCTCGTCTCATTCGCTCGCGGTCCTGACGACGACTCCATCGAACTCCAACTCTTCGCGGTGGAGTTTCGCGAAAAAGTAGAGACTGTTCTACAAACTATAGAGTGCCAGCCAGGCCGACAGATTAGAAGTACAAATATGCCATATACACCTATTCCAAATATCGTTGTCCGGGCCGAAAGCAACAAGCAAGAAGCTGACGACCTCAAAGGACTTTGGGAATCTCCTAATTAATTAATTTATCCGTTGTACTTGAGAAGTTATCCCTACGAGCGTTGAATAGCAATAATTTGGAACTATTCGGCCATTTGAAAATGCATGTTGTCAAAATGTCTACGGATGAATAAATGAATAAGGAGAAAGTCCCAATGCCCTTTGTGGTCGTGAGCTTCTTGCTTGTTGGTTTCGGCGGGGAAAACAATTTTTGGAATAGGTGTATAATGAAAATGGCCATCTACCAAGAGATGATCAAGTAACGTAACACAATACATACCGTCTCCCAGGCAGCATAGTTGGACAATCCAAATTCTTTAAATTTACCCTCTTAAAATAATAAAATAATATTATATCATTAGTATAGAGTCGTTTTCGTATGAGTGGGAAGTAGTTACGGTACGGTTCGTGCCGTGCGGTGTCCAAGCATTCTGATTGGTTGAGCAATGAATTTGCGCGCTGTGATTGGTTGAATACAATGTCTTCGATTCCGTACCGTGACCGTAACTCCGTACCGTAGGTTTCCCACTCATACGAAAACGACTGTATTAAATCATTGTTACTTCTCTGGATCTTGTCGGCCGCAAAACACGAATACAGTACATTTTAGGTAAAATGTCTTGAATTTGCAGATAATAATACACAATCCACAATGAATCCAACTTCAAAAACCAACAAAACAAATAATTTCTAGGTAGATGTCACAACCTAACTCGACTCATTCTGCTCACCTGTTCGGTGGCGAGTTTTAACAAGGCTCGTTTCTCCTAAATATTGTCAGTTTTGACAGTTTGTATATTTGATAGCGATGTGAGATGTATGCATTGGCAGAATCGCCACTCTCAACTATATGTGGAATTTATATCTTTATCGGCAATTGTCACTGAGACAAACTTATTTTCAGCATTTGATACGCCATTCTGTACCTCTATTTTCAAGATACAAGATGCTTTATTTGTACCAAAACTTTTCACGGTTCTATTAATACTGACCTCTATTTTCATCATGCACGCATTAGTACAGCGACAACATGAAATGTTTGAAGCACTTTGAAGTAATAATCAAGTTGAATCTTCGTTACTATAGAAACGGTCGATACCAAGTTTTCATTCTGTTCCTTTGACTTTGGTTGTCCTTTTTGCCGTGTTTGCTCTTTTTATTGCAAAACTGATTAGAAAGATTTGTAATTGATCAAATCAGTCAATATGAAGCTCATGCTGATTGTAATCAATTGTTGGAATTAAAATACACTACATGAATACGAAAAAAACTAATTAAATTGAGATGCAAGTTGATGTTTTTTACTTCATTATAATTTATCAAACCTACTAGTTTTCCTTTCATCGTTGGCATTTCTCTTCAATTAAAAATGCAGTTTCACATTTTGCTGAAAAATTAGTGTACTTTTCTTTCTTAGTGATTATATCATTACTTTTCTTATTGATGATAGTTTTGTCAGCGAGTTTTCATTATAATTTATCAAACCTACTAGTTTTCCTTTCATCGTTGGCATTTCTCTTCAATAAAAAATGCGTTTCACATTTGGCTGAATAAAAAAATAGTGCACTTTTCTTTCTTAGTGATTTTATGATTACTTTTCTTAGTGTGTTCATGGTGGTTTTGTCAGGGAGTTTTCATTATAATTTATCAAACCTACTAGTTTTCCTTTTCATTGTTGGCATCTCTCTTCAATTAAAAATGCAATTTCACATTTTGCTGAAAAATTAGTGTACTTTTCTTTCTTAGTGATTATATCATTACTTTTCTTATTGATGATAGTTTTGTCAGCGAGTTTTCATTATAATTTATCAAACCTACTAGTTTTCCTTTCCATCGTTGGCATTTCTCTTCAATTAAAAATGCAGTTTCACATTTTGCTGAAAAATTAGTGTACTTTTCTTTCTTAGTGATTATATCATTACTTTTCTTATTGATGATAGTTTTGTCAGGGAGTTTTCATTATAATTTATCAAACCTACTAGTTTTCCTTTCCATCGTTGGAATTTCTCTTCAATAAAAAATGCGTTTCACATTTGGCTGAATAAAAAAATAGTGCACTTTTCTTTCTTAGTGATTTTATGATTACTTTTCTTAGTGTGTTCATGGTGGTTTTGTCAGGGAGTTTTCATTATAATTTATCAAACCTACTAGTTTTCCTTTTCATTGTTGGCATCTCTCTTCAATTAAAAATGCAATTTCACATTTTGCTGAAAAATTAGTGTACTTTTCTTTCTTAGTGATTATATCATTACTTTTCTTATTGATGATAGTTTTGTCAGCGAGTTTTCATTATAATTTATCAAACCTACTAGTTTTCCTTTCCATCGTTGGCATTTCTCTTCAATTAAAAATGCAGTTTCACATTTTGCTGAAAAATTAGTGTACTTTTCTTTCTTAGTGATTATATCATTACTTTTCTTATTGATGATAGTTTTGTCAGGGAGTTTTCATTATAATTTATCAAACCTACTAGTTTTCCTTTCCATCGTTGGAATTTCTCTTCAATAAAAAATGCGTTTCACATTTGGCTGAATAAAAAAATAGTGCACTTTTCTTTCTTAGTGATTTTATGATTACTTTTCTTAGTGTGTTCATGGTGGTTTTGTCAGGGAGTTTTCATTATAATTTATCAAACCTACTAGTTTTCCTTTTCATTGTTGGCATCTCTCTTCAATTAAAAATGCAATTTCACATTTTGCTGAAAAATTAGTATATATATTGCTTAATGATTTTATTATTAATTTTATTAGTGATTATAGTTTTGGCAGGGAGTTTTCTCTCACCGCGAAGTGAGCTTCTTCGAGGTGCTACAATGAGCACCGACAGGTGGCAGCAATACGATATCTTTAATATCTAGAGTTCATTATTTTTAAGTCAACCATGTCCAACCTATGATAATTAATTTGATTAAAAACATCACATTGACATAACAAATACCCTGCGACTACTCCAAGTCAAAGAGAGGAAAGTAAAAGCAGTCTCTGCTCACAGGGCACATAACAACCCAAGTGGAACCGATTTAAAATGTGTCCTGATCTGACATTTCAGTTTTTGTAGATCGGTCAGCACATTGGAAGATAAAATAGCCAAAAGAAAAGAAAACAATGAAATGAAAGCGGAAGAGAGGAAGGAAATAAAGGATGTACAAAATGGCTGTTGTCTACAATGTCATTGGCTTTTTTATAATTGTGCTTCTTCCCACATCGCTCGGCAAAAATCCCGACGACCTTCGACACCATCTTCAAGGAGACGAGAAGAATCCACTAACTTCTAACACTAGGACAATGGCAAAAGATCCTGGAAGGCAAATCTTAGAACCCGACGGCCTTCGACACCATTTTCAAGAAAAGGACATGAATCCTCTGGTTTCCAGCACTGGGGCAACGGAAAAAGATCCTGGAAGGCAAATCTTAAATCTCGACGGCCTTCGACACCATTTTCAAGAAAAGGACACGAATCCTCTGGCTTCCAGCACTGGGGCAATGGAAAAAGATCCTGGAAGGCAAATCTTAGAACCCGACGGCCTTCGACACCATTTTCAAGAAAAGGACATGAATCCTCTGGCTTCCAGCACTGGGACAACGACAAAAGATCCTGGAAGGCAAATCTTAAATCCCGACGGCCTTCGACACCATTTTCAAGAAAAGGACATGAATCCTCTGGCTTCCAGCACTGGGACAACGACAAAAGATCCTGGAAGGCAAATCTTAAATCCCGACGGCCTTCGACACCATTTTCAAGAAAAGGACATGAATAATCTGGCTTCCAACACTGGGGCAACGGAAAAAGATCCTGGAAGGCAAATCGTAAATCCTGATAAGGTGGTCAGCATAGATGAGATCGAAAAAAGAGGCATCCAGAAACCTCTTGGAAAGCCCAATAGTTGGGGTACTTGGGGGAACAGCAAAAGAATCATTCGGGTAGGTGTTTCAAGCCAAAGACGAAAGACAAATCTGGGCAATAAAGTTGATTCCTTGAAGTTGTCATGGAGATTAAGTGATCGTTTCCAAAGTCCAATGTTAGAAAGATGTAAAATGTCCACTGAAACAGGAGATAAACCAGCACAGTCATCTAGGTTTAAAACGTTACCTCATCAACTTCCAAAACGGTCGTCGCGCCTACCCAGGTCATCTCCTCTAGTTTGCAGTGACGAGATGTCGTGTAGAAACCAATGTTTTCACTCACGACAAGTTGTGTACGAGGACAAGTTGTCTTGCTATTGTGATGTCGATTGTGAATTCTTCAAAGACTGTTGTGCGGACTACGATGACTTTTGTCAGTTGGTTACTGATAATACCACTGCACCTAACAACACCATTAAAGAAAGCTCACTAGAGAAAGAACTGTGGAGCTTCTTTCGATTTCCCCTCAGGAACGAAAGGATCGAAGGAGTCTAGATGATCGGATGGTGTCCAGCTTCCTGGCCAAAAGATGATGTCTTCTATCAGTGCAGAAACCTTTCTGTTGCCAATACGATTACTAAAGAGAACTACCGCTATCTTCCTGTGTATACCAGCAATGGTAGGGTGTACCATAACCGATTTTGTGCTCAATGTAATGGAGTACCCTTCAACGAAACTAAGTCTTATCAGTTATCTTTGGACTGTGACATTACCCCTCCTCAACATCTCACCCCTATCAGAAAAACTACAATACCTGTTTTCATATTGTACTAAGTTCGGTTGGACACCAATGGGTGGAGCTCCAAGAAGATACTTCCTTCATTTGAAGTCAGAATGTAATAAAGACATGTGCATCAATGGGACAGTAAGAATTGTTAACGACAACAAATGTATTTACAAGAATGTGCATTGTGCAAAATGTCTTAGTAAATTAGACATTATGTGTGGTCCAAATACCTCGAAAATGAATATTGAATGCGGAAACGGAGAAGTAGGTCCTGCAATCTCAAAATCAATGTCGGTTATTTTCGACTTCAGTGGAGCTCGCTCCAGCGCTACAACGTTGTTGGTAAAATGTAAAAATGGTCAAGTATTCGACCATTACTTGGGGGCATGTCGAGCGACATTAGCAGAATTACCCAAATTCTCAGAATCGAATCAATACGAGGTTGTACTTTGGTTTAAAGTTCGGCCAGACTTTCTTCTTTCTGCAACCACATCTGATATTAACAAGGACATTGCGAGGAATCTGGAACTTTCTCCGACACAAGTAACTTCTTCTGCCTTAGAGAAGGATCACGCTCCTTTTACTGAATTACAGTTCAAACTTGAGGTCAAACAAGACGAAAGCAATGACACGTTGAACTTGTTACAAGATATCTTTCACTTTCACTTTCCATTCAATCTCACCATCGCTGATGCAACACTGGTTATCATTAAAGCAACGACGCGAGTACTGAGCTATGCCAACCTACAAATGTATTACAGGAATGAGTATGCGGTCTCTAAAGACGCACAGTCAGCGGTTTCCATTAAAAAGACAGGCGAGGTGTTGCAGTCCAGGGATTATTACACCAATGGGACGTCAGCCAATGAGAGCCAAGTTATATTAGTTTGTCGTCGACATCAGATAGCTAACTGCTCGGGAAAATGGGTTTTGATGAAAGGAGGGGAATATGTTGTCTTGGAAAACAGATCCATATTTGTGAATGCTTCAAGACGGCTTTACGATTGGTCAGAATACATTTGGCGAATACGCAGTCTCTATGTCTGTGAGCATTTCTCCGCGGTCTATCACGCTAAGGCTCCAGTATCAAAGGACGATCAAGTCTTATCCATCTTGACATTGGTATGCATGCTGATATCGATTATTGCACTGGTCTTTGTTCTCGTCACCTATTCCTTGTTCACTGAGCTGCAAACACTACCAGGCATTAACCTGATGAACCTCAGTATTTCCATTCTGCTTGCACAACTCTTGTGGATACTTGGAAGTGGACAGACAGACACACCCATCGCTTGTACTATCATAGCTGTCCTTCTTCACTACCTTTTCCTGGTTTCTTTTGTGTGGACGTCAATCATCGCCTTTGACACTTGGAAGGCTTTCACTGCCAATGGAAGACGCCCATCGGCCGACTCTAAACACAAAAGACTCGTCCACTGGTTACGCTATATGGCAGTTGGATGGCTTTCTGCCATGGTGTACGTGGCCATCTGTGTGGTTCTAGATCTGTCAAATGTGGTAACCATTGGATACCAGTCTAGCCAAGCATGCTGGATGGCCAATCCATGGGCCATCTTGTTTTCATTTGCTGTTCCTGTCACCTTGATTCTGATGTTCAACATTGTGATGTACGTCCTGACCATGAAATCCATACATGTGACCACAGCACAAGCAAGAGTCGCCACGGATCACAAGGATCGTAGACTAACCTTTGGTATCTACGTGCGTATCGCATCGGCCATGGGCTTTACGTGGACTCTTGGATTCATTGCTCCGTTTGGTTGGTATTTCCTGTGGTACCTGTATGTAATACTAAACGGCTTACAGGGTGTGTACATCGCAGTGGCTTTTGGTCTCAACCAACGAGTAAGGAAATTGTACAAGAGATTCATCATGCCGTCTCCTCACGAGCCCCCGTCTACTGACAGAACAAATGATCAAAAGTGCAGTAACTGAGCCCGATTTGAAATTTGGAAGAAATGAAACCTTTTCAGACACAATATAAAAGACACGTATAAAACATACGTTGTAAATAGAGTCGTTTTCGTACGAGTGATGTGATGCGTATACCGCTTTATCAGTCAAAAAAGTAGAAGTAGAAGAAGAGTGCATGGGAAGTAGTTACGTACGGTTCGTGCCGTGCGGTAACCGTGCCGTGTCCAAGCATTCTGATTGGTTGAGCATGCATTGATCTTGCGCGCTGTTGTATATTAAATGATTCCTTCTTTGACGTCACTTTATTTGCATTTTGAGATTTCAAACCCTTTTCAAAATCTCATGCATAATTAATGAGCAATTTGTCCAATCAGAAGGACGAAATCCATCACGTGCATGTACCTTTATACCCGGTAATGCACTGCTTATTAGTATTCTTTATATAAAGCATACTAATAAAGGAAGATCTCATATTGGTGTCGTATCATTGACCTCCCAGTTCCCTGTACAGGACGACATAAATGCTGTCCGGGAAGATTGCTCCTTGGTCACACTTTCGGACCGTTGTTCAAATGTGGGATCTTTTTGAGAGTATATTTAGTAGTATCGGTGCGCATGTGTGAGGCGTTAGAAGCAACACGATACTGCTATGTTTCTGTTTTGCTGGGGTTTTTTTTAACTGAAATTATCCTAAAATGTATTATTTTGGAAGATCGTTTTTGAAGCTGTCCAATAAACTCACAGATCATGTTTTATCGGGTCTAAAACACTCGGCTTCGCCTCGTGGTTTAACCCGATAAAACACTCCTGAAAAATCACAAAGTATCAAATCCTGCAACTATTCACCATACATGGAATACATTTTCAGTCATGATAATTTTTTGGGGGTTTACAGGCACTTTAACAAACCTTGGTAGAGTTGATCAACCGCTTTGAGTGTTTCCTCAATTGGAGTGTTATGATCCGGCGTATGTAAGTAAAATATATCAACACACTTTGTCTTTAGCCTCTTTAACGAGGTGTTCATTTGTTCCAAGACACGATCGTACTGCAGTCCTAGACAAACAAACAAGAATTAAAGGTAATAATACCATTGTGCACTTATTAATGGTGACATGTCAGGGCCGTAGCCGCCAGTTTTTGAGTAGTCCGGTTTTCAAAATTGGGGGGAAAATAAAATATATATCATCACTCAAGACACACCATCCCCCAACACCCTGTTTGATTCGAAAAGTGACCCGGTTGAAACCGGACCAACCGTACTGGCGGCTACAGCCCTGCATGTAGTAGTGTTGTAGAGCTAGGAGCCCAATACTACAGATTTTTAGACTGTGCATATGCATGAAGAAATAGAAAACGAGCGTGCATGCTGTGTGTTATAGCACACAGGGACTGATCAGAACACGAGAGAAGTGTTAGGAGAAGCACGACGCGTAGTGGAGTGCTTTTCATCACTTCTCGAGTGTTCTGATCAGTCCCCAAGTGCTATTAATCTGCACATAGCACAGCGGGCAAGTTTTCTATTTCTTTTATAAAATACAATTATGATTTTAAGGCAAGTTTTCAATTTTGTTCGTTACAAAAATGTTTGAATATCTGTGCGTGCGTGCTGTGTGCTCTCGTTAAGCACATGAATACACATCCTTTGGCCAATCAGAGCGTGCGTTATATCATAGTAATTATATAATGTACTGTACATACATCAGGAGAGTATAAAGTACATGTCTCAAAAGCAATAATGGTAAAGTCCTAGATGGATGAAGTCCAGGGCAGGGGCGGATCTAGGAGAGGGGTGCAAGGGGTGCGCACCCCCCTGGATGAGCTGATATCTACTGTATTATTGGTGCTTGAGTTTGATGGTGCACCCCCTCCTAAAAGATGGTGTACCCCTCCTAAAAGATGGTGTACCCCCTCCTAAAAGATGGTGCACCCCTTCCTAAATGATGGTGCACCCCCTCCTAAAAGATGGTGCACCCTCTCCTAAAATATGGTGTACCCCCTCCTAAAAGATGGTGTACCCCCTCCTAAAAGATGGTGTACCCCCTACTAAAAGATGGTGCACCCCCTCCTAAATGATGGTGCACCCCCTCCTAAACGATGGTGCACCCCCTCCTAAAAGATGGTGCACCCCCTCCTAAACGATGGTGCACCCCCTCCTAAAAGATGGTGCACCCCCTCCTAAACGATGGTGCACCCCCTCCTAAAAGATGGTGCACCCCCTCCTAAACGATGGTGCACCCCCTCCAAAAAGATGGTGCAACCCCTCCTAAAAGATAGTGCAACCCCTCCTAAAAAAAATCAAGGATCCACCCCTGCAGGGGGTGCTGACCAGGGAATGGGAAGTGGCAATTGTGGGGGAGGGGACTCCCATATAAAAGTTGCTGATGATGATGAATTTATAACCCCCAAAAGGTACATCAGAATATCTACCTTGTGGGCATGGCAACAAATAATAATTATACTAATTGTTCTTCCTGAAAGGTTCCAAATCTTAATGAAAATGCATTTGCTGGTTCTGCGATATATGATACACTGTAACAGTGGGTCATATTAGGTTCCTAAGTGGTACTACAACTTCTAACCCCTAAAAGGTATGTTATCCTTGTCGATTAAATTATATGACACCTAGTAAATGAGTACCCTCCCCTCTCCCCCTGGGTGCAGATTGCCAAGTAAACTTTAGTTCCATTACTTTATAATAGAGTCGTTTTTGTATGAGTGGGAAGTAGTTACGGTTCGTGTTGTGCAGTGACAGTAACATGTGGTGATCGTGTGGTTGCCAAGCATTCTGATTGGTTGTGCAATGATTTTGCACATTGTGATTGGTTGAATACAGATGTCTTCGATTTCGTACTGTGATGGTGACTCTGTGTTGTAGGTTTCCCACTCATATGAAAATGACTCTATTGTGCACCTTTGTCACTCCATGGATTCGCTTTGGTTGCTATAATCACCTAAATTTAAAATAGAAAATAATTTATGATTAATTTATGACATTAGATTGTGAAAATAATTTGTTAAGCCATATCAAAGTTTTCTCTCACTGAGCCTCAATAACTACTGTACAATGTAGTCTCGTTTGCAGGGACCATAGAGCGAAATTTGGATTGCGGGGACAAATATTTCAGAAATCGCTTCCAAATATAGTCTGAACCGTAACCCCGCTGCGCCAAAAATAAGCGAATCAATTTAAAATCAATTTAAAATTATTGGGGGAGGGGGGGGGGGGGACTATAGTCCCCCAGGCCCCCTCTCTGTGGTCCCTGATTGTATGACGAAATCTCTGAAGGCTGCAAATGAGAATACCTCAATACAGGATGTGGACAAAGTAAACTTGGAGTCAGCATTATTCACTGAAAATGGGTTTATGGTGAGTGGGTACATTATTTATACATGTATTTGTATTTTATTTATTAAATTCTTACCCTAGGATCATCTCTAAGTACTTCTAGATCTCCAATGATTTTCTCTGATTTACCATCAGCATATCTTGCAAAATGTTATCAGAAAAATGAATCATATTTTTAATAGAATGTGGACTAGAATTCTAGTTCTATACATTGTACATGTGACGTGCAGTACATGTAATTCTCATACTCATTAATTATTCATGAGATAACCAGCCAATCAAATGCGCAGAATAATACCACGTGATGTACCTTTAAAGCATGGAAAGTACTGGCGAGAGTAACTTGAAATCTTTTTCTCCAGTTACTGGAAAAATTTCCAGTTACTCTCCCCAGTACTTAGAGTGATTCCAATAAACCTGGTCACTACTAATTAGCTGTCAGTGTTTATTAGATGCAAAGAAACAAAAGAAAACAAAAGAGTGAGTGTCTAATAGTGTGTAATGGTGTAGTTATAGTAATGCCCAGGTTTATTGGAATCACTCTATCATGAGGGACGATTAGAACTAATCGTCTCTCATGACTGTACATGAGTTCTTATCCCTCATACAATCATCGGGACCTTGGACAGAGTAGAGGCAATACCACGTCACTCTGTCTGAATTCGCTTTAATCTGAAAGCAAGCTCTACTCCATGCTACTCAAGAGTCCAACACATGTGGAATACGATGCCCTCGACACTGAGCATGAGCAGAGCATAATATGTAAAGACTATAATTATTGCTTTTCCGGGCTAAAATCGTGGAACTCGATCTTTATTTATAATTATTGCCTTTAGGTCATTGTGTGTAATAATTAATGAGCATGAGAAGTCGTTCCAAAGCCGAGAATGAGGACTAGACGGGGTTTCCAGTCCGAGGCGAAACCCCGTCTAGTCCTCATTCTCGGCTTTGAAACACTACTTCAAATCCTCTTCTGACCTGAGTTTCAAAAGCTCTACAGACATGACTATAGACTAGGCTTTGCTTGCGTGCAAAGTATTAGCCAGGTACATAAGAACACTTACAAGTATGCAGTATCAAAGTCAAAGCAGCCATTATCCATGCACATTTTGACCATTTCAGCTGACTGTTGAAACAAAAGACATGTTTATTTATTTAATGATTTCCAAAAGGCAGGTAATTTACAATAGAACACTACGTAAGGTAGGTCCCCTACAAGGTAAATCACCCAACAAAGCCCCGTAAAATAAGTAACCCATCCCAAGATATGCCCCACGTTACAAAAAATTAAATAACAAATTACATGAAAATATCGAATTATATCAATAAGAATGCCAATATCAATGTTGTGATTTTAACTTTTAACATTCATTTGTTTATTAGCTTTGCCATATGGCAGGGTCACCAGAACGGTGTTATCCATGCAATTACTGCATTACAGCCTAGTAGAACAGACCATGCACACACACACCGGGAACTTTGTGCCCTACTCTTAGTCGAATAGTGGTGTGGGTTCCATCGGGGTAATGTAATGGAGTGTAGAGAGATGTCCCAGAGATCATGAAAATGGATCAGACAATTTCTGGAAGTATCATTGATTGTATTATTTTTTTGATCTGGAGAGAGCCACCAATATATTGCGGTATTTGGCAGATCTGAATTTGTTGCCTGGACCCCCTTGCTCCGGCCACAGTATTGCCTCCATCAACCTCAAGGGTGGGTTCCATGAATTTTTGCATGTGGGGCCCAGATGGCCAATGCACCAGTCAATTACATTGTAACACCACCACCCTCATCCAATCCAAAACAACCCCCCCCCCCCCCCCTCACCACTCCCATCCAAACCTAACCCCCCTCTCCCCCTTCCCCAATCTTGGGGAATGGTGGGGAAAACATAGGGCATGTTTTACAATACTCCTTTTTACAGTTCCCAGCGCCATCTTGAAAGGTAGCCATGCCTTTACATTGAAGCAAGACCAACGGTTGACCTTGCAATGATAGAGACCTTTTTTAACACCTTGGACAATTATTATTCACATGCCTCTATCGTTGCAAGGTCACCGTTGGTCTCGCTTCGATGCAAAGGCACGGCTACCTTTCAAGATGGCACTGGGAACTGTAAAAAGGAGTATTGAATGAAGCATAAGCACTAGAATATGATATCATAATTTAACTGTATGTGACTGTACAGTTTATAATTAAGCTTATTATCTATTTTAAATAATAACATATTCAAATGCATAACTTGCTTTATTATCTGCCTAAGTAGTGTACCACAAGTACATGTAAGTATCATTACCTGTTGTGCATTTGCTTGACGTCCAAACTCTAGTGTACCCATCGAAGTCTGTACCATTTCGTTTGCCATTTCTTTGCACTCTTCTAATATTCAAACTTCGTCTCCAATGACACAGGGAACCCAATACATGAATGACTCTACACCACAGGAAACCCATCCTTGTCAAATCATCTTGGCCACAAAATCTACGAATAAAACCAACAATGGTAATTATACAGATAGAGAAATGAAAAGTGAATAATATTCAGGATACAATTTTTTGAAAAATTCCTCACAATTCACAAACTCCACCACCCCACCCCTGTGGAAGAGTCTACTTTCGTATGTCTTTCCCGTGGTGCATTATGGGTTATCTCGGTGTTTCCTTAGGGGGTACTCCTGAGTGAAAGAAGAACTTGAATTGCCACGTGATCGGTATCAGCCAATGAAAAGACCCGAAAAGAGCGGTCGAACTGAGTCGCGTATCGCATGTGCTGCCAAATCGGAGTGAATTTCATGGAGTTTTTGCCACATTTTAACCGTAAATTTGATTAGATTCCTCAGAGTTTTAATCCAAGGGGTGTAGTACAAACATGGGGGACCAGCCTGGTGCTGGACGAGGGCATTCTCACAAGATAAAGAGGCTTTCTCGGCCGAGAAGAGCAGCGAAACCGTATTCTCGACCGTCTGATCGCAAGAAGGTTAGCAGTTTGATAGAACTCGTGTTTTACGAGTTTCACTCTGGGAAGTAACTCCGATCCCTGATAAAAAGCCCGTAACACCGATGGCTTATCACTGCTTTGCATGATTAATTGGTTTTACTAGGCTTCTAGGTATTTTATCTCGTGTTTTTTTATTGATTCTTCAGGGATACCTCGAATCGGTCAAAGATTTCTTCTCCCCTTCGTGGCTCGTGGACTTTTGGAAAGGCAAAAAGGTGTCTGAAGAAGATGAATTTGAGGATTTTGTAAACGAAGACGAAGGAGACGAACCTGTACAAGCTACTCAAGGATACGAAGGTCCATCTAGAGGATTCGATAGAGTAGGACCTTCGATTTTCGAAGGGATATCTGGTACCAGTGGAAGTAGTAGGGCAGTTGGAAATGGAGGAGTAGGGATAGTGGCTTCTGCACAAACCCGAACTCAGACATCTCAAAAGTCAGGATTGTCGTCTTTATTTGATATAAAGCCGAGGGATTCCTTGATTAGGAAGGCTTTGGAAACTAGAACAACAGGATTTGCTTCGAGCGTGAGTGAATCTACGAGGTCAAATCATGATGATGATTCTGAAATGCCTTCTACAAGTACAAGCACCCATATCGATACCACCGAAACCCGAATAGATCCATTAGAGGTTAGTATTAACTAGTGTATTACCTTGTATCGGCTATTTTAATGGTTAAATGTGGTCTAATATAATAGTGCTAATACAATAATCATCTAACGATTCCGAAGTTAATGTACATTTCATAGTCATTTTAACGAAATGTACACGCATTAGATATATCGAAGCACTGTTAGTGCAATTAAACATTGTTCAGAACATAAAACATGTTAGACTTTGTAGTTTAAGTCCCGTATATCAACGTTAAGTACATTTTACTAGCCTATTATGTAACAGACGTGTTTTCAGACGCGCGTCCAATATGTCAAAAGTTGTGTTACAACTTTACATCTACAGAAACTCTAAGTACATAGTATTTGCACATTGTACTTTTACATGTTGACCCAACTCTAATCATTAGAAATTGTGTTTGATATAAGACTCTACCCCTTGCTGTGATAGGCCAGTTAGCTAGTCTATATTGCTAAAATCTACATGTAGTTGTACTACAATAATATTTAATTATCAATAATGTGGAATGAATACCCTTTTGTCTAGAGGTACAGGCATGTCTGTAGTTTAAATTATTACTCTTTCCATTGTGTTGTGAGGAAGTATTGGATAAAAGGACAAAAGACCAGAATTTATCGTGACAAAGTGTAATCCGGCTGTCATTAAGAACTGGGGATTTCCCCCAGTTACATGAACTTCAAGCTTGAACCCTGTTTAGTCTACCATTCATTATAAGTTGTTCATCCAATAGCAGAGTAATTACATGTGGTAAATCCCACGGCCACTTCAGAAATAACTAGTCACGCCCCTGGTGTTATAATAACACATTTAGTGTATGTACAACAAAACAACAGATTTTATAAATCTTCAGGAAATTATAGCAATTTTTGGTGATATTTTTTATACAAACAAGACGCTCTACTAGCGTGAACTTGGGCTTCTTAATAAAGCTGTTTTGATAGATTTTAAATGTAAAACCTAATAGCTTGTATCATCATACATAAGTAGTTTTAGCCTACATGTATTACTTGCAGAATTTAAGTCACTCGTTGCGTGACTCAGTAGAGCATGCATACGTAATTAGCTTCAACACTCACACTCCTAGCTGACAGCTGCATGGCGAAGCACATTTTGATTGCCTTGCAAGAAACGATTTCACAAACTCAATAAAATTACGATCGAGTTCTTACTAAGCCACAGACATCTGTTAGAAATACACTTTCAGACAGAATTGCAAGGCCAAAAAGTATTCTCTAGGATATTTGCATATTTACTAAGCAGTATTAATGAACGACTCGACTGGCTCGAGCAAGGGAGCACGGCAAAATCCTTTTTGAATGCTGCTGGTGATTTGATTTATCGTTACGTACGTCTGCCATCTTGAATTTCGTTGATAAGCTGCTGACCACAACTTCTGTATACTCAAAAATTGGAACGATACAGAGAAGATTAGTATGCGCATGCGCTATGGTGACCACTTGCAGATTTGGCGTAGAAACACCACGACCAAAAATAATAACCGTCTGTAATCTTAGACTTGGGCCTTCCACAGGAAGCCCAAGTAATAACATTTCTGGTTACTGAAACTTCTAATTCTACTGTATCTCTCAATGTACAGGTTCTTATTTCAATAACAAACAAAGTTTCGCCGGTCCGGCCTCGTCAATGTCCTTGTGTAGAATACTTCCTTTTATACAAAGGAAATGATATATTTTAACACAATGTTCACTTATCATTTTAATTTGAAAAAGTGCTTTGAAATTCTAATTTTCTATTATCTGTATCCTAGGGGGAATCGCTAAACCAAGATGTACAACAAGTATCAACAATTTTAACCAGTAGCCACTCAGAGTTGGGACCATCACCAATTCTGTTCAACCCAGGGTCCCGTAAAACAACGCCATCTTTGTTTGCTACAACTTTGCTGCCAGGATCATCAAGCACACCACTAAATTCACAAAACACGTCCACTCCTGGGCCATCGTTGCTTTCTTCTGAAAGAATGCCAATCACTTCATCATCACGACCTCAACCTACTTCAGTCTTTCGAAGCAGACCAGAGTTTTCAGTGTCAGCGTTTGGTTCATCACTGCCAGTAAGTACATACATGGCGTGTTTGTTTGTTTGATTCTAGGCTGCAATAAGAATACAATGCATTCACCACCTGTAATCATTAAGGGAAACCTGCACCATTTAGACAAGTGTTGCTCAAATGAGAGCTCCAAATGGTCATGTGACATTAGTTTCTCACTCTTTTCTGATTCTGGAGACCTTTTTGAATGTCACATGACCATTTGGAGCTTTCCAAATGGTCACGTGAGTTAACTGAAATTCAAAAAGTGATCGATCGTTATTTTGGCAGTGCTAACAGTCTAGTGATTTCGGTAGTATATCAAAATAAAGATCCATATCGATAACAATCACCTCTAGTGTATTCTTGATTTTCTATTCACATTGAAAGTTGATCGTCTGAATCCATGGATGCTGCTATCTTGTTTTGTGACGAGGTCGCATGTTTGCTCATCAGTTTCTTGCACGGTGGACAAGAAGCTGTCAAGCAACTGTTTGACACAGAAAAGTAAATGTTATAACCAGCAAAAAATGGTTACATTGTACTTTTGCCATGGATACAAGATACAAGACAAGATACAAGATGCTTTATTTGTACCAAAACTGGCAGTCTGCAGTGGAATTCTACCGATTGCCAACTGCTACTAATTACATTGTATTAGAACCCTGTTTACATTTAAATTTCCATGTATTCATTCAGTGAACAACAGTACATTCACAGCTAGACTCACATGAATTGTTATATTTGCATTACAGCCCAGGCCAAGTTCTCAGACTGGTAGATTCTCATCGCCTTACTACTCTGGTAAGACCATCTTTGGTGGTGCAGCTTCTCACACATCCAAACGAGCAAGAATCTCCTCTCCCAGTAGTGTAGAGGTAAGCCATATAACAATGCTAAGCAGATGCCGTACATAGGTTACATAGCACAAACACTAAAGCTGTGAAATATCTAGTTAAACACTAAGTTCCAATATAAAAGAAGCCTACCCAGGGGTAAAACAATAACGTTGCTAATTAATCTTTGTATCACTACATGAACATGTACATGAATATGTGATTAACAAAGATTGATTAAACAAATGTATTGTTGTACCCCTGGGCAGCGTCCTTTTTTACCAGAACTTTGTGTTTACCCGGTAATTAAGAACTACTGTACTGTGTAAAGCAGACACAGCAGTATTTAGCAGTCCTAATTAACAAGAGGCTGCAATATAGAGTTATTTTCAGTGAAATCTCTGTAACTTGTGATCGCATGGTAACCCAGCACTTCTCTGCAATACTACTTGACGGTCTGTAAGTCTAGAGTTGTCTGTATGGATTTTATTGATTTTTTTTTTTTTATATGATTATTTCTTATACCGTAGAATCCTGGGCATAAGCCCTGGGCATATATAACTTCTTAAGGGGTTTGTGGTGGGCTTATAACCAGGGGGGCTTATAACCAGGGGACTTATAAAATGGAGGAAAAAACATCTGAAATTCGTTCTGTGAAAAAAAAAATGTTTAACCATGACCATTTTAATTATACAGTGTTCATTCAACAATAACAGTAAAAGTTTTGAAACATGAATGTGCTCAGAAAAACTATAATCTGAGTGGATTGCGAATATATGTTACCGTCACTACTGGACTCATCTGGTACGGATTGCGAATATATGTTACCGTCACTACTGGACTCATCTGGTACCCCTTTTCTATTGCCTAACTAGACGCTCTTCTAGCGTGAAGTCGGGCTTCTAAATGAAATGTAGCCTATTTAAACTAAATATAGATATCTTATAGTGCGATTAAAACAGTGTTTGCTTGCTCGTCGTTGCATGACTCGAGCTCGATAGAACATGCTTTCCTTGCAATTTCAGTACTGCGATTTCACAAGCTCAGTGAATCATGAATGACAATGACATAGTTTATTTGTTACCATAAATATATCCATACAAATACCGTATACATAAACTAGACATCGCAGAGTGACTAAACAATGTTTGGATGAAGTGTAAATATGGGTTTACCTCGACGGTTATCGTCGGCTGTCGGCTGAAAACCTTACAACTGTCTCTTCACCGCCGGCTGCATGTATCAACTCATGCACTTCGATTCGTTTTAAGTTCTACTGCGAAAATCCTTGTATCGCGACCTTTCGTTTTGGAAACTTCAGTTGGATTTTGGGTTTTTCTGTTCCGACAATCACTATATATGTCCATTTCTTGAGTACAAGCATAAACAGCATTATTTAAAGTACTAAATAGTGACATTTCTATTGTTTTGTATTGTATTTAGTAATATTTAGTGCAAAAAAATATTGGCGGAACAGAAAAATCCAAAATCCAGCTGAAGTTTATACAAAACGAAAGGTCGCGATACAAGGATTTTCGCAGTAAAGATCTGTAAACCCTTTGCAGTACTAGTACTGGATTGATAAATCCATATCTCTATGAATTATTGTGGTTATTTTGAAAACAAGACGACATAAACTTTGTGTATTCAGACTCGACCAGTCTCGTATTGATAAATCATGTTGTCAGAGCCTTCGGTGATTATCTTAGCGGCCGGCACAGGGCGCATGCGCTGTAGAACCCACTTGGTGATTTGAGGTCAAAGAATACCGGCCTGCATTTCTAATAATTATTGTTTCCTGTATGCGGTAGCCCATATGGGGAGTGAGTAAATGGAGGGGGCTTATAACCAGGGGACTTATAACCAGGAGGATATTTCTGTTAGCAGACAGGTGGGCTTATAACCAGGGGGACTTACATGTACATGTATAACCGGGGGGGGACTTATAACCGGGGGGGCCTTATAACTGGGATTGTACAGTATGTGGGTTTAGTATTTATGAGAAGTAGCTTTTAAGAATGAAGTTTGAACTAAAACTATGAAGATAAATGTCAAAACAGATTTCAATTACACTAAGTTTTTACATTCCTGCTATTTAACTTTTTTTTTTAAATCTTGTTTATTATTATTATTTATTTTATTATTATTATTATTACTATTAATTTTTATTTAATCTTGTTGGAATCTTGTTACAAGAAGCTCATTTTCATTCCTATGTAAATAATACTGTTTGATCCATTTGTATAGCTCATGAAGTGTTGTCGTCTCTTGCTATAACCATATAAATGTTTTTTCTTCTTGAAAATAGCCTGTCAAACCAATAAAGAGACAAATCAAGCCAACCCCTATAGCAGGTATGACACAACACTGCACTTAGCACAAAGTGCTTTCTATAAAATTTGAAGTATGCAGATGGTCGTGTTAAGTGAATGTGACAACAAAAGGCTTCAAGTAAACATTTTGTCAGCAGATGGAATAGGCGACTTGCGCTAAGAGGTCACGTGACCCCAACCCCCTCAAATCGAACAGCAGTGTCAAAATGAACTCCAGAAATGAAAAGAGCAGCTCGAAATTAGTAAAAGGGCGAAGTTTCAGCTCATAATGTCTAACGCAGGAGAAATGACATTAAAAATAAAATCGCAAATTTTATTAGGATTCGTATGGGAGAATGTGCTGGATTGCAAGCTCTTGCCATCCAATTGATGGATTTTCCAAACAAAATCTTAGAAAACACATTTTCCATTATGCATTAGCCTTACGGAGAATAAAACAGGAACAGGAACATTCGATTTTATTTTTAATGTCATTTCTCCTGTGTCAGACATTATGAGCCGAAACTATGCCCTTTTACTAATTTTGAGGTGTTCTTTTGATGATGATGATGATGATGATGATGAAAACTTTATTTCAAGAGGGTAACACATAAAAGTGAAATAAACTTGTGGCCCTCACTAAACTTAATAAAGTTTCATTTCTGGAGTTTATTTGGACACTGCTGTTTGATTTATAGGGGGTTGGGGTTACATGACCTCTTAGTGCAAGTCGCCTATTGAGAAAAAGTAGCTTAGTATCAGAGTTAACCAATATGGCAGGGTCACCAGAACGGTTTTTCAAAAAATTGAGTTGCAAAACTCGATGTGCGGCTTATCTGTGAGTGCAGCTTATACACCGGTGAATACAGTAGTTCGGAGTGAAACCTTTTTTTGTATTAAGTCTCTGTAGATTGATACTACATGTACATTGATATTTGTCCAGGCCCAAGTGGAAGGGGAATGGCAAGTCAGACAGCAAAACGAATCCTAGAAACATTGGAAAAGATGTCTTCTCCTCTAGTTGTAAGTACATTGTCATGTACAAATGATTGTACATTGTTGTTATTATAAGTTTGTGTGGTCTTGTGAACAGATAGATATGTGGGGTGCTTGGATGGGTATGGACTAGGAGGTACTATTGTTGCCAAACCATGGTCCCTCTTGTTTCCTGGGACTGGTGGTGGACCGTGGCTGGGTTACCATGGTTACCTCGGTGTGTGTGGTCTGCGTGACGACTGGCACTGCCGTCCCAGGCACCTTCTCCCAAGCTCATCTGAGCTGAGGAGTTTAACCTGTAGATAAGCTGTGAATAAATCATCATTATTATTAAATATTATATTATAATTCAATCAAAATTAGTATTCATACACATGTCGACGCACTATAAGTAAGAGCCCCTTTCATTTGTTGGTTTTGTTGGTTATTTTTCAGGATGCGAAGAAAATTCCTCCATCTCCACCTTTCTCCACGTCAACTTCTCCCCTCTCATTTACAGTAAGTCAATACTTTATACAATTATAATGATGTGATCTCCCAAAAAAAAATCCATGAAAAAAACAAGAACAACAAAAATGGTTGGGGAAAAAAACACAAGAAGTTTTTTTTTTACTTTTGCATTTGATTTCATTGCGTTTCACTTTATTCTGACCAGTATTGTATGTGTTCTCTTGCAGCAAACTAGAAGAAGGAAAACACCTCAACTGCCTTACAACAAACCCATTGGGTCTCCAAGAAAACTGGAGGTTTGTTATTAGTAGCTCATTGATTGCTTCTGAAACAATTGAAGGTGACTTTGCAATACTTAAATTCTCCTTTCAAAGAGATTCTTTGAATTCCAAAACAATGCAAGTACATTGTTCTTGCATGGAGCCCGGCCTTGAATGGTGTAAATTGTCTGCATAGTGTTGCCCAGGGAGGAAGGCAAGGGAAGGCAAGATGTCTGTGTAAATAGTCTGCATAGTGTTGCCCAGGGAGGAAGGCAAGGCAAGGGAAGATGTCTGTGTAAATAGTCTGCATAGTGTTGCCCAGGGAGGAAGGCGAGGGAAGGGAAGATGTCTGTGTAAATAGTCTGCATAGTGTTGCCCAGGGAGGAAGGCAAGGGAAGGGAAGATGTCTGTGTAAATAGTCTGCATAGTGTTGCCCAGGGAGGAAGGCAAGGCAAGGGAAGATGTCTGTGTAAATAGTCTGCATAGTGTTGCCCAGGGAGGAAGGCAAGGGAAGGGAAGATGTCTGTGTAAATAGTCTGCATAGTGTTGCCCAGGGAGGAAGGCAAGGCAAGGGAAGATGTCTGTGTAAATAGTCTGCATAGTGTTGCCCAGGGAGGAAGGCAAGGCAAGGGAAGATGTCTGTGTAAATAGTCTGCATAGTGTTGCCCAGGGAGGAAGGGAAGGGAAGGGAAGATGTCTGTGTAAATAGTCTGCATAGTGTTGCCCAGGGAGGAAGGCAAGGCGAGGGAAGATGTCTGTGTAAATAGTCTGCATAGTGTTGCCCAGGGAGGAAGGCAAGGGAAGGGAAGATGTCTGTGTAAATTGTCTGCATAGTGTTGCCCAGGGAGGAAGGCGAGGCAAGGGAAGATGTCTGTGTAAGAGAGAAGGGAGCTCCTTCCCTGAGTCCCCTTCCTTTCCTACTCTGCACTTATGGCAGCACTCAAAATAACTCGATTTGCTAATCGTTTTTTTTAATTCACAATATTTGTGGAAATGTAGCCAGGATTCTGATTCTCATAGTAGCCACGAAAATTCCCAAACCTTAACGACACCCAGGCTGCAAATTGACAATTTAAGCTCTTGATAAACCCAATAAACTGCTTAGTATATGTACACGTACATGTACAATTCTAATGTTTCGTTTTGTAGGCTAAGTTTGGAGGGCCACCAGTCCAATCTTTGTCAGTACCACAGAGAGCCGCCATTTCTAGAATTTATCCAAAGACTGATTCCACAACATCCACCTCACAGATGACATCTACATTTACAGGGTAACTTTGTAGATTCATTAGACTTGATATTGTACATGTAGGCCACACTTTGAGAGTAGAACATCTAAAGCTGCATCTACACGGAAAGTTTTCCTTGACGAGTATCTTTGACAAGTTTCATTGATTGTGTAGACGGTCAACAAGTTTTCGTTGACAAGTTTCTATTGACATGGTTTCCTTGCTCATGTACAAATGTAGGTGATAAACAAGACAAGTTTTCCTTGACAAGTTTCGGTTGTGCACTTAATGTCTTTAATCAGCGGAGCAACAACAAAAATTGATTCCTGTTGATTGACAGAAATGAGTGTGCGAAAAGACTAGGAACTGAACTCATTAATATTCATTGCCACATTTTCCTTGCTGTCGTTTACACAAGCAAATTTCAGGCTTAACAATGTTTCCTTGTCAAGGAAAAGCTATCATGCCAAAATTGGCCATTTTTCTCCATCTACACAAACAAGTTTTCCTTGACAAAACTTGCTTGTGTAGACGCGAATATTGGACATTGTAATTGATATATTTTCTCTTCTTCACTACAGACAAACCTCGACTACCATTACTTCAAAGGTATTGTGATTATTTATTACCATCGATGCATGTGTTACTTTGAGTTCATAATAATAATAATCATCATCAATTTATAACCTGAGTATCAGGCTTTTTTGGCGGAGGGGGAGAGAAAAAGAAAGGAGGAAGAGAAGGGAAAAAAAGCCTGACACAGATCTATTGATTTGAGCCTTCCACCCCCTCGCAGCACGATACATATATCTGATAATAACAACCAATCACAATCAAAATTTTGCTTTGCCAACTGTCATGTCAAGACTGTCGTGTGTCAAGGAACTTGGCCTTGATGCTGTTGGAGTTTTTAAAACTGTTTCGGTACATTCTACAAACACTGTTTATATCTTCTTCAATTTGGTTTTATCGTGCTACCATTGTTAAATAAAGTCCTTACTTACTTACAAGATGAAACTAAGAAACAGCTGATAAATCAGCCTGTCGGCAAAACCACAAGCATGTCGTTTTTGTTAGTTTGACTGGAAGGCAAAGTTTTTGTTATTTCAATTCAATTCCAGGAAAGGCTTCATAGCTCCTTCTAGAGCCTGTCTAAATTATTCCCGAATTATTATACCGGTAACAGAGGAAATCGAGCTTATTCAGTCTTGTAGAATACGATGTATCATTTCCGGTCGGCTGGGCCCTGGGGACGTTTCAAGCCTTTGTGTTTTATCCAATCATGCCAACGTCCAGAATCTGGACGGCTGACACGGGCAGATCAATGCCCTTGTGTCAGGCCTTCTTCCTCTCTCTTCTCCCCGGGCCTCTCCCCCTCCCCTTTCCTTTTTGCCAACTTTGATTTCCGTAGCCTATGAAAACACAGAAGGCATCATGGTCCTTCACACAGGGTCTTTCTCTTTACAAACAATGTGCAAATAATTATGTTTATCATTCGACTCATTTCTATCCGCAGTTCTGATTGGCTGAAAGACCTGCAAATAACTGCGTACAAATAACGGTCTGAGCATGCGCACTTACATTGTAATTGATCATTCACAGTGTAAACATGGCAGCTCGTTTTACAATATTTTTTCTTGATGTTTAAATATTCAATAAATTCCTTATTGACAGAAATGAGTCGAATGATAAAACAATTATTGAACTCGGTTATCGCAAAATATCGTGATTTGTCAGTGTCTCGCAGATTAATTATTTGCCTCTGCCTTCGGCATCGGCAAATAATTGGTCTGCTCGCCACTGACAAATCACGATATTTTGCTCAACCTCGTCCAATAATTGCTTATTATTGTCATAGTGTTTGCTGTTGTTCTCAATCAATCAATCGTTTATTTAACCACGTTACGTCAAAGAGCAAAAGCTCGTTCAAAATACGAATGTGTAAAAATACAAGAAAGTTATGTTATCAATTCATCCATCCACCATTCCCAATTCATCCATCCACCATTCTTGCATGGCCATTCTGAATGTGCCACCCTGCTTAGATAAAGTTTACATTCCCGCCATTTTGATTCTCAGTCATTCATATAAATCAGGGTACCAAATAAATCCTTCTTTTTTGCAGCCAATCCAGTCCTTCACCCCAATCCCACTGCCAGTATCATTGTCTCCCATGGAGACCTCCAAAGGGGGTGGTGGTAAAATAAGATCAGCAAAGACCAGCACACACTACAAGTCTGTGGAGGAAGATGAAGAGGTAATGAAATGATCTAATTAGAAAGAAAAGGAGGATGTATAGATGAAAGGAAGAAAGAGATGAAGGAAGCAAGGAAGAGAAAGATAGAACGGAAGAGAAAGAAATGAAGAGAAAGAAAGGATAGCCAAATGAGAGAAATATGGGTAGAAATATAGAAGAGGAAGAATGAGAGGAAGGAAGACAGGCAAGAAATAAAGAGAGAAATAATGGAAGACAGAAAACATGCAGCAATATTATTATATTCAATGTAGCAAAATCCTTTAGATACATGTAGATAGATAGATAGATGGATGGATGGATGGATGGATGGATGCAGATGGATACAGATGGATACAGATAGATACAGATAGATACAGATAGATACAGATAGATACAGATAGATACAGATACATACAGCAATGTGCAGAAATTCTGATCCTTTTGACTAAAATACACATATATCAAAGACCTACTTAAAACCATGGCATAGCTTCCATGATATTTTTTTCATAAACCCTCGCTGGCAGACTACTAGAAAAAAATATCAGCGTAGCCATCCCTTAATTTTAAGTAGGTTTTTGATATATATATATGTATTTTAGTTAAAAGGATCAGAATTTCTGCATATTGCTGTAGATAGATACAGATAGATAGATAGGTAGGTAGGTACAGTACCGCCTAAAAGTATTGCAACAGCTAAGAACCGCAATTGCGCCGCAAAAAGACTTCTTAAAGAGAACCGCAATTTGCGGACGTTTGCGGTGTTCTGTTGCGCCTCGGCCATTATTCATAAAAACCGCAAGTTGCGTTTCACGGCATAAGACAATAGAACGCAATAATACGCAAAATTAATTGATTCACCCGCAAAGATAATATATTCGTTCGAGTTGAAGCTCAAATGTGCAAGGATTCCACAACAAATCAGTCGATTATTCGAAAAAGATGAAAGCACTTTATGTTTTATCTGTTTTGACGAACAAATTACGATCAGTCTATCGTTCGCTGAAGCGTGAAGTGATGACAAGTTTATGAAAATTATTCACTGACAGCCGCTCTGATCGGTCTTTAGATTTGGAATTCATGTCTTAAGACATCTTAAAATTATACCTAAACTAAAGTTAGGAGTATGAAGATATCGAACCTTTCTCAAGTTCGTGACCGGTTTGATCCGGTTCACGCTGCACGGTACGCGTGGCTGGTGTCACACAACACCAAACCAAACTAACAAGTATCTCTGAAAAAAGTGTTTGAGAAATGTTCAGATTCATCCAGATTCCAAATTAATGTTTTTCATTTGGTAATAAAGGCTTTTGAGCAAAGAGATTTAGGATCAAACAAGTCGTTTATGTGAATAATAATCTTCTCAAGAACTCACTTCGTAATCGTAAACTAACATTTCACACCTTGAGCTTGGTTATGTCGTAAATCTCGGCATTTGTGTTTTCGTAAATCACAGCGTTGTGTTTTAGAAATGAAAAGTTTCAGGTTTCTAGCTGATTTAGTAATCGTTGACCGATCTACTAGTAACAGCTTGTTACTTTGGGCGAGTAAATGGATGGACTCGAATGCTGTGGAAAAAAACCTGCACGGTCACGGCAAGTCATGCGTATGTTTTTCACAGTGATTACAAAATCTATTTTAGAAGTTGCGATATTTTATCCTCAGCCTACGACTGTACCGGGAATTGCATGAGTTTCCGAGCATTACTACGAGGAGTTGTTTGGTTGTTATTGTTGAAATGATTGAAAGTCTACATGTAACTGTAAGATCGTAGATCGACTAAAAACGCAAAGATAATTTATTTGCAATTCACGCAACTCGCACACGAACAATGAAAGCGCAAAAAGACTTCTAAAAGAAAGCGCAATTTGCGGTGTTCAGTTTTTAATGAGTTTGGACGCCATTTTGTTTTGCGATTTCTTTTTGCGCCGCAAACCGGCCGCAAACCGCAAAAAAAAACGCAATTGCGGTTCTTGGCTGTTGCAATACTTTTAGGCGGTACTGTAGGTAGGTACAGGTAGGTAGGTAGGTACACAATGTAGGTAGGTAGGTAGGTAGATAGATAGATAGATGGATGGATGGATGGATGGATGGATGGATGGATGGATGGATGGATGGATGGATGGATGGATGGATGGATGGATGGATGGATGGATGGATGGATGATCTATAGATAGATGGATGGATGGATGGATGGATGGATGGATGGATGGATGGATGGATGGATGGATGGATGGATGGATGGATGGATGGATGGATGGATGGATGGATGGATGGATGGATGGATGGATGGATGGATGGATGGATGGATGGATGGATGGATGGATGGATGGATGTAGATAGATGGATGGATGGATGGATGGATGGATGGATGGATGGATGGATGGATGGATGGATGGATGGATGGATGGATAGATGGATGGATGGATGGATAGATAGATAGATAGATAGATAGATTAGATAGATAGATAGATAGATAGATAGATAGATCTATACATAGATAGATAGATCTATACATAGATAGATAGCTAGATAGATAGATAGATAGATAGATGCCTTTATTTACACAGGGTAGCTCTATCAGTATTTACAAAGTATGGGTAGAAAGATAGAAGAGGAAGAATGAGAAGAAGGAAGACAGGAGAGAAATAATGGAAGACAGAAATCATACAGCAATTGTTCACAAAATCCTTTAGAACATTGATGTTTGATTTGCAGTAACATGGCATGGCATGTATTTTTTTCAGGTTACCAATCCTTTACCGCAGATAACATCTGCTGTTCCCCTCAAACTACCGACTGGAATGAGCCTGCCATCATTCTCATTTCCCACATCACTACCATCAAAAACAACAACAAAAACAACATCAAATAAAGCAGAATTCGTAAGTTTTCAGTTATGGAACCAGCCTTGATGCATCCCAGTTTGTTGCTTAGAAATAACACATTTTATTGTGAACACTTCAACAGGCTTTTGCTACTTCAAAATCCAACGCTCCTGACATTTCATCCAACAATTTCAAGTTTTCCGTGCCAGAACCAAAGATTTTCACATCAAATGTAACATCAACAAATATGTCTTCTCCGCCCAAAAAGGTACTGCAAATGATGTACATTGTACAATGTACGTCACTGAGAACAGACTACTGAAAGCACTCACAAATGAACCATACCTTTTAGCTAAAATAATATCCAAAGTTGTGCCCTATTTAGATAGATAGATAGATAGATAGATAGACAGACAGACAGACAGACAGACAGACAGACAGACAGACAGACAGACAGACAGACAGACAGACAGACAGACAGACAGACAGACAGACAGACAGACAGACAGACAGACAGACAGACAGACAGACAGACAGACAGACAGACAGACAGACAGACAGACAGATAGATAGATAGATAGATAGATAGATAGATAGATAGATAGATAGATAGATAGATAGATAGATAGATAGATAGATAGATAGATAGATGGATGGATGGATGGATGGATGGATGGATGGATGGATGGATAGATAGATAGATAGATAGATAGATACGATAGATAGATAGATAGATAGATAGGTAGGTAGGTAGATAGATAGATAGATAGATAGATAGATAGATGTAGGTAGTTTATTAGTAATACTTTCACTGTAAAATTCCATAATTCATCCATTTCATGAAATTTGTTGGACACCTTACATGTACATGTATTGACATTGTACTTCCTGTGTTTCTTGTGTTCAGATTGAATATTCATTCAGTAATCCTGCTCCTGTAAATAAAAGGTAAGGATCCAAAGAATTCAAAGAATGAACTGTGTGTTACTTTTTGGAAGAAACACACAGTTTGGCTCTTTATTGATAAAGTAATTGGATGATCTTCTGCACAAGTTCTTCAAGAAAAGAAATGCACAGATACTTCTGCGATGTTACAACATTCAAACAATGAACTGTGTGTTCCTTTTAGGTAGAGCTCTTCCAAAAAAAGAAACGCACCGATTTGCTGTTTATTGAGCATTACAGTATTCAAAATAATGATCTTCTATGCATGTCCACCCTAACATTTTTTGGCCAATGTACATGTAATAGACCTTTTTACCAATACGGTGGCCATCTTGAATTATGGAGAAATTATGGGATGCCCAGGGTGCAAGCTAGTAACCATTTGGCCATGAAAAACTACGAAAACCTAATTTAAAGCAATGAATTTGTACAAAATTATACAACAATACACATAGAAAAATAATATATTGACGCGACTCCACTCTACAGTTTTTGGGTCATTTGCACCCTGGGCATCCCATAATGTTTTAACCAAAACAATAGAATCCAAAATGGCCGCCGTATCGGTAAAAACGTCTATTGAAGTAAATTGTGATCCTTATCGATCCTACTTCAGTCTGCAACAAATTGCACATAACATGTTGCAGAGGTAGACACACTGAAATCGAGCAATGTTGCACACCACATGTCAGTATACATGTACATGTACCTCACAAAGTCTATGATATCAGGGCCGTAGCCGTCAGTTTTTCGAATCAAACAGTTTCAATTTATTTACATTTTTAATTATTCAGATATTTTTTTATGAAAAACAAAGTTGAAAACCGGACCACTCAAAAACTGGCTACGGCCCTGAATATGGACAGCAATGTTTCCAATGTCATCTGACTCAGAGTCCACTATTAAGACTTATTGACTGGGACCGAGGGAAACAGTATGTTTTGTGGTCCCAAGACCGAGAATGTTTCCCGAGGCGGAGCCGAGCTATATACCAACTGTCAAAGAACAACAAAAAGATGGGTTTCCCGCTTTTCAAGCGCGATTATCAAGGCCAATCAAGGTTACAAAGCTCAATCAACTTCCGGTTTTGTTATTGCCGGTCCACAACATATTGTTGCCCGCTGAGAGCTGTTGCCGGGGAAACATGAAAACTTGTTCACGTTCACGTGATACCCACTCGCCCAATCAGAGCACGAGAAAAATGAACTTTGACAGTTGGTATATAACAAAGTTACTTATATATAGATTATGTTTATTGTAGTGAAACCACCACAAGCACCACAACTAGTAGCAAGGTCCAAACTCTACAAACCAACTCTCTTGATAAATTTAAACCTTCTGAAGGCTCATGGGAATGCTCGGCATGCTTGATCAACAACAAAGCCAGCACGACATCATGCATAGCCTGTGCCACTGCCAAACCTTGTTCAAAACAACCACCACTACAATCCTCAAATGACTTGTTCAAACAATTTCAACCTCTGAGTGGATCTTGGAGTTGCGGCACATGTTTGTTAAACAATAAAGGGACAGACCAGAAATGTATAGCTTGTCAAACCCCAAGACCTTCGTTGTCACAAAAAGCAAACAAGATGCCCTCCTTGCCTACTGGTGGCATGTTGAAACAATTTGCACCACCAACTGATTCCTGGGAGTGTCCGATGTGTATGTTAAACAATAAAGGACAAGATCTTAAATGCGTGGCATGTCAAGAGCCAAAACCAGGAGCAAAGCCCTCTGGGGCTTCGAAAAATACAGTCGATTCAAATTCATTATCTAAACAATTTGCACCTGATGAAGGGTCGTGGACTTGCGATACATGTATGGTTGTAAATAAATCTAGCTCTGTTAAATGTTTAGCTTGTGAGAGTCCAAAACCTGGTTCAGGTGGTGTGTCTGGTTCTGGTGGGTTTACGCTTTCTGCTGGCAACAAGTTTACGAATAGCCCATTTAAATTCGGAGCTGGAAGTAGTAGTGAGGACACTAACCAAAAGACAATCAAATCTGGAGCACCATCTGACTCTACTAGCGATTCTAATCCATTCAAGTTCGGTCCATCAACTAGTAGTGCACCAATAGTTTTTGGCGCACCTTCAAATGCAAGTGGCTCAGAAAAGACTTTTCATTTCGGCTCTAGTGCAACAGCATCATCACTCAAACCAGATCAGTTTGGATCTCCAGCAACGTCGGATTCTTCTAGGTCGACTACTTACAGATTTGGAGCAAGTGAAGGATCAAGCACTCAGTTAAAACCATCCTTTCACTTTGGAAAAGGAACAGACTCTAAAACATCTGAGTCTGCTACTGGTGCAGCAACGACAGTCAAGTTTGGCTCAACTGTGGTGCCGATAGAGAAAACAGTTTCATTTGCTTTTGGTGGAAGCAATAGTCCATTGAAGAATTGTGGACCTGTTACCAGTACTGTAGAAAAGGAGGCTCCCAGTAAAATCACTGCACCATCACAAGCATCACCTAAAGGTATGAGAATTATATCAGTATAGTTTGGATAGTACAGTCCGACCTCTATTAAGCTGCCAGTTATCAAAGTCCCGAGGGTGACTGCTTAATAGAGGTTGGACTGTAATAATAATAATAATAATTTATTAATTTATATTGCGCACTTTTCATAAAATGATCAAGTGCGCATTACAATAACTATGACTAATTAGTCAGTGACCTTTGATTAAAATCTAGCTTTTCGAGTTCTGAAGCAGAATTTGGATTGGAAGACAGTCATTTGCTCACTCCAGTGGGACCATCTACCTGTTTCAATTCAAATGTTAGAGTCGTTTTCGTATGAGTGGGAAGTAGTTACGGTACAGTTTGTGCCATACCATGACCGTATCGTGCCATCATCATGCCATATCCAAGCATTCTGATTGGTTGAGCGATGATTTTGCGCACTGTGATTGGTTGAATACAATGTCTTCGATTCCATACCATGACTGTAACTCCCTACTGTAGGTTTCCCACTCATACGAAAACGACTCTATTGAACCCCAATGTTCCTAGGCAGGATTCTTTGTAGATTTTGAAACCCAATTTTTATCAGATGAGTAATGACAGGTGTATGGCAAAGACATTTGAAGACAAGTGTGATAACCATTGAGATAGCAGTTCTTTGACAATAGTATGTCCAATTTAACAACAGTGGAGCCTTGTGCTGGAGAAAGTACGTTGAATCCATTCAAGTGACATTTCCACTAGTCTTTCATCGATTGAGAAAAAATGAAAAACTTGTAACTAATTCAGCCAATCAAAACGCTCGAACCCAGTCTTCCAACATTTGCCACAGACCTGTAATTAATAAGGTACATGTAGTATCCTTCGCAGCCACCTGAGGTTGAGTCACGCAACGCTTGCTGCCTGAGGTTGAGTCACGCAACGCTTGCTGCCTGAGGTTGAGTCACGCAACGCTTGCTGCCTGAGGTTGAGTCACGCAACGCTTGCTGCCTGAGGTTGAGTCACGCAACGCTTGCTGCCTGAGGTTGAGTCACGCAACGCTTGCTGCCTGAGGTTGAGTCACGCAACGCTTGCTGCCTGAGGTTGAGTCACGCAACGCTTGCTGCCTGAGGTTGAGTCACGCAATGCTTGCTGCCTGAGGTCGAGTCACGCAACGCTTGCTGCCTGAGGTCGAGTCATGCAACGCTTGCTGCCTGAGGTCGAGTCATGCAACGCTTGCTGCCTGAGGTTGCAACGCTTGCTGCCTGAGGTCGAGTCACACAACGCTTGCTGCCTGAGGTTGCAACGCTTGCTGCCTGAGGTCGAGTCACGCAATGCTTGCTGCCTGAGGTCGAGTCATGCAATGCTTGCTGCCTGAGGTTGAGTCATGCAATGCTTGCTGCCTGAGGTTGAGTCATGCAACGCTTGCTGCCTGAGGTTGAGTCATGCAACGCTTGCTGCCTGAGGTTGAGTCACGCAACGCTTGCTGCCTGAGGTTGCAACGCTTGCTGCCTGAGGTCGAGTCACACAACGCTTGCTGCCTGAGGTTGCAACGCTTGCTGCCTGAGGTCGAGTCACGCAATGCTTGCTGCCTGAGGTCGAGTCATGCAATGCTTGCTGCCTGAGGTTGAGTCATGCAATGCTTGCTGCCTGAGGTTGAGTCATGCAACGCTTGCTGCCTGAGGTCGAGTCACGCAATGCTTGCTGCCTGAGGTTGAGTCATGCAACGCTTGCTGCCTGAGGTTGAGTCATGCAATGCTTGCTGCCTGAGGTCGAGTCACGCAATGCTTGCTGCCTGAGGTTGAGTCACACAACGCTTGCTGCCTGAGGTCGAGTCATGCGACGCTTGCTGCCTGAGGTTGAGTCACGCAACGCTTGCTGCCTGAGGTTGAGTGACGCAACGCTTGCTGCCTGAGGTTGAGTCACGCAACGCTTGCTGCCTGAGGTCGAGTCACGCAAGGTGGGAAGCGTTGTGTGACTCGACCCCAGGCAGCTGCGAAGGAGTCACTAGTAATAAGGGGAAACTGTCAAGAATTGCTTCAATGGTCCAACCATAAATTCCATAGCCAGAAGAGGCAGCTATTTTCTTCTTGACACACCACACATTGGATTCTGCCAGGTGCCAGAATCTAGAACATTGTCCTGACACTTTTATTTTCTAGCAGCTGGGCACCCATCCATTGCACAAGCCGCTGCAGCAGGGCTACTAAAGATACCTGTGAATGTTGTAGACCTGACTTCAGGTGATTCCAATTCTGAACCACCAAAACCCCAAGACAAGGGTAAGCTAATGTACATGTATACACCTAATTCCATTAAGTTAGTCACCCTTGACTCACAAAAAGGTGCAACCCCAGAGAATCATGGGAGATACTGTTTACCAAATTCCCTGACATTTCGATTAATTTTTTGGCCATCTCATTTTGAATTTACTTCACCGCAATGTTCTTGTTTAGTACAAGACGTTCATGAAGAATGTCGCTGCAAATAGAAACCCCCGTGATCCTTCTGGGTCGCACCTTTCACCCTTTTCAGGAGACTAACATATCGTTAATTGAAATACAGTATGTAGGTGTATATGCAGTTTGATAGAAAGCATTATTTGAGGAGATACTATTAAATGACTTCATGCCAGCAGTCATCATGGGCTTGGACGAGGATTTTCTGGAAAATCAAGTGGCCATTGTCAGAATTGTAGGGGGGAGGGGGCCCGAGGTGGGGGGGTGTTGGGGGGGGGGTCTAGTTATAATGAGTTGGCCAACAAGTGCATTTGGTTATTATGAACAGTATCCTCAGAAGAAATCACTGTGCAGCCTGTGTCCAAAACACATGGACCCAAATTGACCATCATTTCTCTTGCCTGTCTATTATTCATTAGACAATTAGTTTGTCTAAACACATCGACACCAGGAGCCCATAAGTAGGAGCGTCCATGCTCTATATTGGGTCTGTGTCACAGCGTTTTCACAAGTGTGGTTATTTTTAGAACAGTTTCCCCCGCGAAAGAAGGTCATTTGACCAATCAGAGAACGTTTCCGGTATGGCGGTTTCATTTCCGGTTTCACGTCAAAAATAAAATGGCGGAATTTCGAAAGACTCGAAGAGATGAATGTACAAATAAAAGTCAGGATTATCCAGTTTTCTTTGTGTCTGACTCACAATTTTATCATACCAACAACTTCCCGGGATTCCATAGGCCGCTGCTTTGAACCTTGACCTAAAATTCTAGACTGCTTTTCCCGAACGAAGTGAACTTACAGGATTTGAATTGAAGTGATGGCCAGGCGGTTTCGTGGCAGAGTTTCGAGGATAGATAATGTGAACGCGTGTTTACCTCACGGAGAAATACAAACGTATTATGAAGCGTTGTGCCTCTGAAACGTTAGAAAGTCAAAGTCAAGTCAAGTAAGGTGCATTGAAAGCGATAGTCTATTTAGGCAGTTGGCTTGTAATTTGGTTTTTCGCTGCCGTCAATCAACATGAAAAATCAGAAAACTTAAAAATAAAAGTCAGAAGACCCACCAAATGGAAACCAAATATGATTTTGAGCTAGTACACTATGGATCATTTGGTCGAAGAATGTATCAGTTTAGTTTTCAATTCGTTTGAGTTTTGAATTTGATTAATTCAGTGACAAGTTCCAGCCGATTGAATGTCTGAGTTCGCATAATACTGAGTACCGGCGCAGTAAATGAAGGTCACTGAATTTAAAATCAAAGCAACTTTGAGTCAGTTTCGCTCAACTTTAGTCTTTATATTGACAGTGAAGCGTGTGTAAATAATAAGCTCAGTGAATCCATTAAATTAAACATCAAAACTTGAATGAAGGTGTTTTTATTAATATATTTCAAATCGGCAGACTCACAAAAAATATCCACAATCCATTTTTAAGTCATTTTAGGTAACAGAAAAGACACAACAAATACGCTTACTTTCACCAGTCTTATTTGTAATTTGATTCACTCGTCTTGTCGCTCATCATGCAGTTTCAGCGAATTTGTTTTTGAATAGCAGCTATTAATAGCCTTGTCGTCAATCTTCAAACTCCACAACGATAATTACAAGATACCACTAAACCACATCCAAGAATAAATTGAATTCACTTTCTGACGAAATAGTTTAGACGAAAATATGTATTTGAAAGTCTTCGGCTAATTATTTGCATCCACACGCTACAACAGCTTCTCAGTCGGTCCCTTCGTGTTCGAGTTCTTCGAACCGGCACTTGCTTTGGATGCCTTTAGAAGCACAATCGTCACCACTATCACTTTCAAGTGATTCTGTTGTACCGAATGACTCAATACTGCTCTCACTATCACTAGACGATTCGTAGTTTATTTCACTTGAAGAACACTCTTTGTCGCTATCGGAGGCCATCTTTATTTTACCTGTCATCTCATCAAAATTCAAAAAATACGTCATACCAGAAACGTTCTCTGATTGGTCAAAATTCGCGGGAAAACTGTTCTAAAAATAACCACACTTGTGAAAACGCTGTGACACTATCCAATACCGTATGGACGCTCCTACTTATGGGCTCCTGTCGACACTTGAATAAAGTTATTATTATTATTATGTCATTCTAGATGTTGCACCACCAAATGTCAATCTGTTTGCTTCACAAAACGTGCCAAGTTCAAGCCAGATGTTTTCAGCAGGTACTGCAGGCACGGCTCTGCATTTTACATTTTAATTAAAACTATTTCTCTTACAAATAATATATTATTATTATTATTATTATTATTATTATTATTATTATTATTATTATTATTATTATATCTAATCAAGAAGAGGAAGGAGAAGGATGTTTTACGAGACACAATTACCCATGCAAAGTGTCCCCCTCCCCTCCCCTCACATCCCCATCCCCCAATGAAAAGTGGATTAAAAAAACCTAAAAATAATAATGTATTGACAGTACATTGTATTAATGGCCTCCTGGGGCCTGTTTCTCGAAAGCCCCGTAAACTTTTCGGGCCCGAAAAGACATCCCAGAAATCTGAGACACTTACTTTACAAAGCTGTTCTTTTGACATATTTTTAATAAGAACAAACTTTCCCTTCATGCGAAGTTTCATGTCTGTAAACTACTTTGTTTTGAATAATTATATATTTTTCAAGAAAGGCTTTTCAGTCCCGATAAGCTTCCAGGGCTTTCGACAAACCTGGCTATTTACATTTTCTGATCAACAGTGCATTACAATTATTGTGTTTTCTTCTTCTTTAATCTCAAGTAACAGCAGCAGCCAAACCTGAGCCATCAACTACCACCACACTACCTTCTCTACCATTTGCATTTGGAGCACCCACCCCTGCCACTAAAGTAACAGAAGATCCACCCAAAGCCACACCTGCCTTCCCTTTTGCACCAATTGCCTCATCCGCTACAACACTTCCAAAATTTGGGCAAACTCCAGCGCCATCTACAACCACACCTGTGCAAGGATTTAATTTTGGTGCCGACAAGACTTCAGCTACATCAACAGTGTCTGGGAGTGCGCCACAGTTAGGGTTTTCCTCAGCACCCCAGCAAGGGAATGTTCTAGCACGTTTTTCAGATGCAGCTAAAAACACAGCAACAACAATTTCTAGTTCCCCGTTTATTTTCAAAGGAATTCCCAACCCTTCCGAGAAGTTTGCAAGCACTTCGTCGACTGTCAACGCTAGTAGTGGGTTTGGTTTTGGTGGTGCAGCCACTAGTGGGAATGGTGGCTTTGCTTTTGGTGGTGGGACTGCTTCCCAGCCAGGTTCGTCTACAGGGGGCACTCCTGCCCCTTTTGTATTTGGTGCACAGACAGGAGCAACTCATAAAAGTGGCTTTCCATTTGGTGCATCCACTCAGGTTAGCATTACAAAAACAAGTTATACTTCAACATTTCATTAGTAATTCATGCAGAATGTATCTACTGTAGACTAGATTAATACAGACATCTACAGGCCAAAGAAAACTGGTCGTAATAATGGGTTGACCATAGCGTCTAGAAAATAATATACATGTATGATTGAACCCTTGTATTTCGGACCAAAATTAAGTGACTATTATAACAGGGTGGCCGTAAGGTGGAGTTCCACTGTAGTTGGATTCTCCAAACACAACACATGATTATACCTTATACCTGGTAATACGATTAAGCATGTAATATAAGCATTAGAAATGCTTTTCCATGATCAATGTTCTGAATCGCTGACAAGCTTTAGAATCATGAGCCGTGGACCATTAACATGCAAAATGTAGACAGTCCAAAAATAAATAAAGCTGAAACTAAAACTAATCGACTTTTGATTACAGTGTGAACACTCGAACCGTGAACACTTCGAGTTTTTTTCAAAAAGTTTGTTTTTGAACTTTCTATTGCCTCATAGCCTCTCAAATGGAGCATCGAGTTTAAATACACTTAGTGATCAAAATAAATCATGTTTCTGATCAATTTGCTCAATCGATAATTTATATATATGTGTTAGAAAAAAAACTAAGTGTTCACGGTTCGAGTGCCCATATTGTAAACTACAAAATGTAACCAGTATTTCTATTAATAACAGACACCAAGCTGTTTGATGGGTGGGTAGCGCTATCCATCGGATACATCCTTATCCAGCAGATAAATTTATTGGATAAAGCCTCAACTTTTCCATTGGATAAAGATTTATCCAACAGATGGCACTATCTACCCTCAGATAGTAGCAGAATTATACCATAAAACTAGTTTTGGAATTGAATGAATTCTCCATGTTATTGTTGATTGTTTCAGCAGCCATTTGCTTTTGGCAGTGGCTCTGCTAACCCTACTCCTCAAGTGAGTATTCCCCAGACAGTATCTGAAGAGAGTATGGATGCCGATGGCAATAACAACAATAGTCAACCAGCAGGTATGTACATTATAATGATGATGAGCTACATGTAGATACGTTGCATAGGGATTATTATTATTATAGGAATGAAGGTGAGTGACCATCAGCATTATTATGAACATCATCAACATGGCAGTAGTGGTGTTCTAGTTGATGGCGGTGGTGGTAGTGGTGATGGTGATGGTGGTAGTGGTGATGGTGGTGTTCTTGGTGATGGCGGTGGTGATGGTGATGGTGGTAGTGGTGATGGTGGTGTTCTTGGTGATGCTGATGGTGGTAGTGATGCTGATGGTGGTAGTGGCGGTGGTGATGCTGATGGTGGTAGTGGTGATGGTGGTAGTGGTGATGGTGGTGTTCTTGGTGATGGCGGTGGTGGTAGTGGTGATGGTGGTGTTCTTGGTGATGCTGATGGTGGTAGTGATGCTGATGGTGGTAGTGGCGGTGGTGATGCTGATGGTGGTAGTGGCGGTGGTGATGCTGATGGTGGTAGTGGTGATGCTGATAGTGGTAGTGATGGTGGTAATGATGATGGTGGTAGTGGTGGTAGTGATGGTGGTAGTGGTGATGCTGGTAGTGGTGATGGTGGTAGTGATGATGGTGGTAGTGGTGGTAGTGATGCTGGTAGTGGTGGTGGTGGTAGTGGTGATGCTGATGGTGGTAGTGATGCTGATGGTGGTAGTGATGCTGATGGTGGTAGTGGTGATGCTGATAGTGGTAGTGGTGATGGTGGTAGTGATGATGGTGGTAGTGGTGGTAGTGATGCTTGTAGTGGTGATGCTGATGGTGGTGGTAGTGGTGATGCTGATGGTGGTAGTGATGCTGATGGCGGTGGTAGTGGTGATGCTGATGGTTGTAGTGCTGATGGTGGTAGTGGTGATGCTGATGGTGGTGGTAGTGGTGATGCTGATGGTTGTAGTGCTGATGGTGGTAGTGGTGGTGGTAGTGGTGGTGTTCTTGGTGATGGTGGTAGTGGTGATGCTGATGGTGGTAGTGTTCTTGGTGATGCTGATGGTGATGATGCTGGTGGTGGTGGTAGTGGTAGTGTTCTTGGTGATGGTGGTGGTGGTGGTGGTGTTCTTGGTGATACTGGTGGTGGTAGTGTTCTTGGTGATGGTGGTAGTGGTAGTGGTGATGCTGGTGGTGGTGGTAGTGTTCTTGGTGATGCCAGTGGTGGTAGCGGTGATGGTGGTGGTGATGGTATTGTTGATGACGATGACATTTTCTGGGCATGATAATGTTGGTTGGTACATGTAGATTAGTAAATAACTGGTGCATTTGCCCAGCCACTCCCAACATTGCTCTCGCTATTCAGAATACTAAAATCATCATTCATTATTACAGTATTCATTAGTGAAAATCATGATAATTTCTTTCAACCTCGAGGGAATAGCACATTAAGAGAAACCATTTTATTCTTTTGAACCTCAGCTCCAACCTTTGGATCATCTGTAGCAGCAACATCTTCCACGCCTTTCAACTTCCCTGCAGCGCCAGCCAACACCGGCTTTAACTTCTCAGGTGCCCAGCAGCCCTCATCGTTTAAATTTGGGGAAACTGGTGCTACTGGGTCGACACCCCCGGTCTTTGGTGGTACAGGTGGACTGGGATCGACTGCAACACCTGCTTTTGGTGCCAACACAGGGAACCCATTACAGCAAGGTAATGCTAAAGTGATGAATTTTGCTAATTTTCAACATTATTTGCATTTTGAGGGTGTCTGAGAGATGTAGGACCATATGTGGTGATCAATGACTATTATTATCATTATCATTATGTTGATGATGGTTATTGTTATTGTGATGATGACGATGATGATTATTATTGTTATTATTATTATTATTATTGGTCACTACATCATCTTCATGTTGCATTGATCAAATACAGTAAATGTGTTGAAAAAATGAGTGTTTGATTTAGCTTCTCAAACCATTAATAATTATTGGAGAAATTCAAAGCTAAAGTTGACCAAATTTTATGCTAATTAAGATATCCAAACCTTCTTCACGGTATTGATTTCCTTTGTTTTGTCGTCATGAATTATTAATGAGTTTGAGAAAACAATGCTGACCTCGATCGACTTGGCACCATTGTTTGGGCTTCCTGTGGTCAGACTAATCTGGTTTGTCATTTCAGGAGCAAGTGCAGGATTTAACTTTGGATCTCCTGCTACCAACAGTATAAGTTCACAACCAGGAGGCTTTGCCCTTGGTGCAGGGTCCGCTGGTGCCTTTAATGCAGGCGCAGGCCCTGCAGCTAAAAGAGTCATTAAGAGAGGCATACGACGATCAAGAAAATAGACGTACCGATAAGATTTATTAACCACAGTAGACCTATGGTCTGTTAGACCCCATGGTCTTTTAGACCACATGGTCTGTTAGACCCCATGGTCTGTTAGACCGAATGGTCTGTCAGACCGAATGGTCTGTCAGACCGTATGGTCTGTCAGACCGATGCTTTGCGACATAACTGGACTTGTATGGATTGACCTGGAAAGTATTTTAGCAGACCCAACTATCATAGCATACTCCAGCTTGGAACCACAGGGGATGAGAGAACGATCACTAAGATAGACCTGTTGTTGTAGACAGACCTGTCTGTTGACCCTTAATCAAGATAGACCTGTCTAAATCGAGGCAGACTGATGAGATAGACCTGTCAGTCTAGTCTAAATCGAGGCAGACCGATGAGATAGACCTGTCAGTCTAGTCTAAATCGAGGCAGACCGATGAGCTAGACCTGTCAATCCAGATGGTCCCATCGACGGAACACGACATCCTTGTTTTACTTCCACGACATTGGCAACCAGTGAAGACTTGCCTTCGTTCCTTTGTTCCAAAAATATCTTCAAGATAATCTGAATTCTACGAAAGTGCACATTATAGGTGACGAAGGGGAGCAAAGCTCTTGTTCCATGTTGATCAACTCTTGTAAAAAAAAAATACAACGAAAATTTCATTTTAATTGCAGATTACTTAATTGCTTAAAGGACTTACCATAGTAGAATGTACTTTTTATTAAGAAGTCGTAACATCCTTTAAGCAAGCCCCAAATATATATTTATGCTTTGATAACACGAGTCCTTGAACCTGAGCAAACCAAAGCTTAGACCATTGCATCTCGTCAGGGGTAACGAAGGGAATTTTTGTAATTAGCCATAACAATATGGACACTGTAAAATACAATTGAATGGAGTGATAAATTAATGACCCGACACGTGACCGTTTTTTGCTATTTTATCGCAGTTATTCTTAATGTGAAATAACAGAGTTAATCAAAGTTATGGCCTCTCCAGCAACCGTTTCTGGCCAGTCACGCAATCCCATTTGTAGGCATGGAAAGCGTGACAGCCCCTGAAAAAGCTGCGGGGAGGCTCTTATAGGGATCTTCGAGAAATAAATTGGCAGGATTTTTTAGGTCCACTTGGAAAAGTTTTTACTTTAGTTAGGAGCAATATTCGAAATTCTGCGTTTGTAAATAAAATAAATTGGCTATCTTTTGTACAAAATTCAATGAATTTATATAACGATATATGCTGCCATGGAAATTTCTCTAGGATTCTTGGAAGGAAATAAGAAAACTTGTTAATATTTTACTTAACAAAGAGAGCGAGTGAGTGTCAAAAGTTTGGGAAATCAACGGGCAGGAACCATGAAACCAGTTCAAAAGTTGATTCCCAATATTTTGAATATCTTTATCTTTAATTAGCTTCAGAAATCCAAATAAAGCTAAATCTTTATGTTAATGTAAAATGCGTTTTTTCATGAATATTGTCACAGGGAGGGATGAATGGGTAATACGATTTCTTGTTCAATTTAGATATAATTTTTCAAAGAGTTCAAATTGCACTTCGGCCTACTTGATGTATCCTTTTTTCAAGATTCGCCCATAGGGCAGGTGTACAATAGGACACGAAGTCCCCTTTACAATTAGCCATTTCAAAAACGAGTGGAGGACTGGGAACGAGTTTTTAGAATTAATCTAATTAAGAAATGAACCCCATCACAAGAAAGAGCATATCAGAATTAGTAACTTTCAGGAGTTTGATAGGGTTGGGACAAGTAGCAAATGAACTGCAGACATTTTAAAACAGCAAAAATTACAAAGAAATGTATGGTTACAGAGGACAAGTGTCCCTGGTAAACATACATTTCTTTGTAAATTTTGCGATGTTTGGAAAGCCGTTACTGGTTCAATGTCTAACTAAACCTAACAAAACTTTGTAAACTTACTAATTTTGATATGCTCTTTCTTGTGATGGAATTCATTTTTAATTAGATTAATTCTAAAAACTCGTTCCTAGTCCTCAACTCGTTTTTGAAATGGCTAATACATTACACCACGCCCCACCCAATCAGAATAAGATTACCCAGTATACCCGACCCCGGTCTGTGAACGAGAAAAGGGACTATTAGTAATTGTTTGAGGAACTATATCAAACACTCAAAAGAGTTCTTCCCTCAATTTCAAAATACATCGAAGTAGGTTTAAACAAAATTTATTTTAAAAAAAACAGTTTTGCCCTAATAGAGTGATTGGACATTGAGAGAAGGTCTTAAGGTGGCTGGACTGGGTTTTTTGGTGGCGTTACCTTCCATGTTTGAACGGAAAATTCGTTGCTGCTGACAAGCTAATTTAAAATCAATTTTTTGTACCAAGTCTAGAGATAGATTAAAGTTTGCCATGATATATGTTTGATCATGATCGGAGTTATTCTAGCGCCAAAATGACGTTATTACGCTTTTTGAATAAATTCGATTTTCAGAGAGAGTAGAGTTTTGTTTAAAAAATTGTCTTCAAGACATAAAGTTCACATGGTCGTCTTTCACGCAGTCACATAGTCATTGAAAAGGTGTCCGTAAGTAGAGCTGTCCGCTTACGAGAGTGTCCGTTAGCGGAGAGTTGACTGTATCAATATATCGGGTGCATTATGGGTAATTAAATAATAGCAAATTCCCCTTAAAGCGGGTTAACGCCAGCAAAGTTGGTATAAATATTTAGTATAATGTTTATTTTAGTCATACGTTTGTTGTTTGAAAATTTTGCTTCATTTAATAAGTTAGGAAACTCAAAATAGAATTATTGAATTACCCATAATGCACCCGATATATTGATATATTGATATATCGTGGCGGCCAGAATTTTTGCAAATGACTGTATATTGGCTAGATAGATATATTGGCCATTGGAACACGGGGGGTGAGGGGGGGGGGGGGGGGTACTCCCTTTGTCCAAGTGATAGGGATGATCGGCGGTCCTTTTAGGGTTGAAAATATTTCCTATGTCGACCTTTTAGGGGTTCTAACTCAAAACCAGTTACGCAACATCACTCCGTACCTTTTAGGGTCGATTGTTATTTATTTTCTTTATCGAACAAACATGAAAGAACAGAACGAAAGACGTTTTTCGATTGTCAACAATTTTTCGCATCAAATGAAATCCCGAAAATTCGTTTTTTTTATTCTAAGTTTTTAAGGAAAAAAACATTTTTAGAGTCTGTTTTTTGGAGATCATAGTGATAGATGAATATTCAATTTTATTTGATTGTCAAAAAAAATCAAAACCGGTGGTTTGAGAGGTTTTTGGGGTAGTTATGTTATGAATTGTTTTTAATTCTTTTCTGCAAACTGGTTTGTCAGCCAAGACGAATTATTCTTAAACAGTATTGAAGTTTTATGCCATGGCAAGGCAACAAAATGGAGAGTATTTCAAGGTTTCGCCCGGCTCGCCAACTTTCTGCCAAATGCTTGAGTTCGTCTTCCATCTGTTTCAATAAGTGCTTGATGCGCATGAAGCTTATTTTTTTTCTTTTGAAAATCGATTACATATGAAGTGAATAGTGGGATGGTTCAGTATTTTGTGATTTGAGCTTCGCATTTGCGAGTAATAAAGGTTTGAAATCGTGATATGGTAATTAGATGACGTCAACGCAGGCATTTGCCGTAACCTATTTATATTTTTTTCAAGCAATACTCTTTTCTAAAATAGAAAAAAAAAGTTTAACATCATTTATATAAGTTCGTTGTAGAATAATTTTTGCCAGATTAAAAATGTCAGTAATTTGCATAAGGGCGCTTTTGTATAATAAATGATGCCTGCGTTGACATCACCTATAATTAGCATATCACGATTTCAAACCTTTATAACTCGCAAATGCGAAGCTCAAATCACAAAATACTGAACCATCCCACTATTCACTTTATATATAATCGATTTTCAAAAGAAAAAAATTAGCCTGATACTGGTATGCACATTTAAAAAATAGATAGTGAGTACGTTAGCCAATCAGATTACAGGAATCGTGATAGTATCAATAGTTGGTTTCTATTAATTAACCCCGCCCCCGAATAATCGCCGCATCCAAAACCCGGCAAAAATCAAATAGGCGTGGTATTTGTACTTATTTTCGCGCGTCTTAATTTTCGCGTAAATTGTGGTTGGGTTCCCTGTGTTTCATTCAATTGAGTATGCACTGAGTACTAGCTAGTTGAGGTCGATTATGTTATCTTTTTATACTTGTGCAAACTGGAGGTGTATTAAACAGTTACAAGGAATTGTAAGTTACGCTGTTTTGAGGACAACAATGAATGGTAAGCTAATCATAACAACAGACTTTCTAATATACCACACGTACAGCTAGAATAAGTAATAAACTTAATGATAATAGCAATAATCATGATAATAAGTTAAAAGCTTTTAATATAAGCTTACTTTTAGTTAATTAATAGTGATACAAAGATTAATTACATTTACATGTAGCCACGTTATTGTCTTACCCCTGGACAGGCTCCTTTTATACTCTAAGCGTTGTGCTTAAGAGTGAATGCCTGATAGAACCGAGAATCGCCGGTCAGCGACCCCTTGGACAAATGTCTCAAATTTTGCCAGATGATACCTTTGGGTAACCTATTTTCGAAAAGCATATTAAAAAGTTCCAGCGCCTTTTCATTTTTTTTTAAATTGAGAAAGTTCAAAAGTGTGGTCGAAGTGCTGTTTTTGATTGTCGCGCTGTCCAAATAATGGCGCGAGTACGAAGCGTCGCTGTAGCCTCAAAACTATTTCAATATCAATCAAACTTTACACAGACAAAGAAGCTCTATCGACAATGAATTTGAGTCCAAAAATTGTTCTGATCTGTAAATCAAATATTTTTGCGAGCCATTTCGAGAATGAGTATAAAGTGCACAGAAAGTTACGGCGAAAAATAGGGTATATTAAATCGCATAAAAAGGTTCCTGGTATGTCATTTTTCTACATTTAAACTTTATAGCCTTAAAGTTATGTTATTGACGTTTGTCTCTACCAAATTTCACGGTCAAAATCGCATTCTTTCCCAATCAGAAAATCGATCGTCCGAGTACTACCGTTGGCCGGAGCGTCATACTTTGACTCTTGAAAATACATCAAAGTGGACCGATAAAATTCGAAACTACTTCTAAAGAAGTCTCAATGCACAGCTATTGAAGTTAAAAGACAGCGAAATGCTTTGCAAATCAATTCAATTCAATTTCTGCTAGACCTCACTAGTCTTTCATCGATCTTTCAACATTTACAATCCCATAACTTGTCAACAACATAATTTAATTATGTACATGATGGTATGTCTCATTTACATTATTTACTCTTGCTCGTTCGCTCTCATAAACAATCGCATTCTATTCCAATAAAACACGACTAGAAGATCATAACTGATCAAAACATTTAATATTCTGTTATTGACATTAAAAATATTATTACTATTATTAAATTTGCTACCCTTCTCCTACAGTCCCTACAATATTTTCGATATGTAAATTAGGTTGTTTGTTTCCTTGTCAATCTAGTAATTGTACCCTCATCGCCGAGAAAAACTTGTCGAAAAAGTACATTACGTTACCGTAGAGTAAAGGTCTATGTTTGACGTTATCAATGTAAATAGACGCGTTGCGGATTTAGTTTTCTAGCCAAAAATAATAATTTGAAACTGGACGGCCAGGAGCCACGCAAGAGAGCCACGCGAGTGCGGTGCAACATTGCGCGCAATATTGCTGGCAATTTTGTTGCAGCGTGTGTCCACCCATGAAACTGATTGCTCACAATTGACTCGGCGCGCTAATACGACGTAATTTGTTGCTCGCAAGATGTTGCAGAGGTGGACACACGCAGTTGCACCGTGTGTCCGGCCCTTTAATAAACGTTGATATTCGTCTTCACTAAGCGTACGTAGCAACTGCCGCAAATCCTTCTCGTGTTTCCTCTACTGTTAGTCTCCTATGCACCCGTTCTTATTTTCAGGATCCCTGCGATCCCGAAAGTAAGAACGGGTGCATAGGAGTCTACTCTACTGTTAGCTCTCCAAATCATCCACTTTTAAAAGGCATAATCACGCTTGGGTCACGTGTCCTGTGTACTGTACTACACATTTTCCTATTGCTCAATATATATAAAATTATAGAATCCTGTTGTCAGGATCGCGAGTGCTCTTTAATAATTTTTCAGTGTGGTGAATGACTTTTTGTAGTTATATAGCGCTTCTTGACCGTATTACGGATTGCGGCGATTCTCATATTTTATTTATTTTCAAGATTCGCCCATGGATACTCCCATATATGGGCTATACGGGGACGTGCCGCTGGACAGGGTATGGTTTTTGGCCTCTCTTATTTTGTCCTTGGCCCTAAACAGGGTCCTAAAATAGAGGGTGTTGTCCTAGACAGGGTAGGTATTTTAGATTTTTTGGTCCTAAACAGGGTCAATGTTTCAAACCGTCAGCGGCATCCCTATACCCAAACATGGGTCAAGTAGTAACCCCCCCGGAATGCAACAGAGATGTTATGGTGGAACATTGAAACTCCAATCAGATGAGGGAGTAAAGACAGAAATGGAACTACTTCTTGCATTTAATTTATTTATTTAATTTATCGATGGGTTTCCAGAGGTAAAGAACGCGCGCAATTTTTATGCACAGCGAACCCCAACCTTACGTATTTCGCGCGCGCGCTCTAACACAGGAAACCCATCAAAGAAAGGTGCAAATATCTTTTTATTTATATATCTTGAAGTTGCAGTCAGGTTTACGATACATTATTGATTATTAGTGTTTGTCTCTGACTTCTTTTTATTTAGTAGCCTCGGAAGCAATAGCCTCCTTTACAGACGCTTTTAATGTCGACATTAAAAACGTCTGCAAAGGAGGCAACGGAAGCAATGGTTGGGCTACCAATGAGCAAACGAGTTTGACTATGGGGATATAACAACAACGTTTGCTCAACCTTACGCGCGTGGCTCATGGTCGCCCAGTTTCTTTCCGATTAAGCAGACATTTGATATTTTTGCTAGAAAACTAAACGCGTCTATTTACATTGATAACGTCAAACATAGACCTTTACTCTACGGTAACGTAATGTACTTTTTCGACAAGTTTTTCTCGGCGATGAAGGTACAATTACTAGATTGACAACATCCTCGAAAACCAATGGCCTCCCCCCTCCCCTTGCGTTTCCCCTCCCCTCACCCTCCCCTACAGCCCCTGGGTTTCCGAGGATGGATTGACAAGGAAACGAACAACCTAATTTACATATCGAAAATATTGTAGGGACTGTAGCCAGAAGAGTAGCAAATTTAATGATAGTAATAATATTTTAATGCCAATAACAGAATATTCAATGTTTTGATCTGTTATGATCTTCTAGTCTTGTTTTATTGGAATAGAATGCGGTTGTTTATGAGAGCGAACGAGCAAGAGTAAATAATGTAAATGAGACGTACCATCATGTACATAATTAAATTATGTTGTTGACAAGTTATGGGATTGTAAATGTTGAAAGATCGATGAAAGACTAGTGAGGTCTAGCAGAAATTGAATTGAATTGATTTGCAAAGCATTTCGCTGTCTTTTAACTTCAATAGCTGTGCATTGAGACTTCTTTAGAAGTAGTTTCGAATTTTATCGGTCCACTTTGATGTCTTTTCAAGAGTCAAAGTATGACGCTCCGGCCAAAAGTAGTACTCGGACGATCGATTTTCTGATTGGGAAAGAATGCGATTTTGACCGTGAAATTTGGTAGAGACAAACTTCAATAACATAACTTTAAGGCTATAAAGTTTAAATGTAGAACAATGACATACCAGGAACCTTTTTATGCGATTTAATATACCCTATTTTTCGCCGTAACTTTCTGTGCACTTTATACTCATTCTCGAAATGGCTCGCAAAAATATTTGATTTACAGATCAGAACAATTTTTGGACTCAAATTCATTGTCGATAGAGCTTCTTTGTTTGTGTAAAGTTTGATTGGTATTGAAATAGTTTTGAGGCTACAGCGACGCTTCGTACTCGCGCCATTATTTGGACAGCGCGACAATCAAAAACAGCACTTCGACCACACTTTTGAACTTTCTCAATTTAAAAAAAAATGAAAAGGCGCTGGAACTTTTTAATATGCTTTTCGAAAATAGGTTACCCAAAGGTATCATCTGGCAAAATTTGAGACATTTGTCCAAGGGGTCGCTGACCGGCGATTCTCGGTTCTATCAGACATTCACTCTTAAATTAGCAATGCATAGATTATATAGAGTGATTCCAATATTTAACCTGGGCACTACTATAATTAAGCTTAATTCTAGCTATAGGAACAAAAGAAAACAAAAGAGTGAGTGTCTAATAGTGTGTATTAGTGTAGTTAGTAATGCCCAGGTTTATTGGAATCACTCTAAACCTGGGCACTACTAATTAGCTGTCAGTGTTTATTAGATGCAAAGAAACAAAAGAAAACAAAAGAGTGAGTGTCTAATAGTGTTTATTGAATAGTGTAGTTAGTAATGCCCATAGACATTTATTGGAATCATTATACATGTATAAGAAGTATAAGTGTCTTGCATGAACCTGGATGTTAATTAAGCATATATAAATATATTAATATACGTTTTTCTTATACATATAATTTTTTTAATTCCTATCAATCTAGTAGTTTCACATAACCATATATTGTAGTACAGTCATTTGCAAAAATTCTGGCCGTCACGAAATATCAATATATCAATATATCGGGTGCATTATGGGTAATTACATAATCGAAAATTTCCCTTAAAGCGGGTTAACGCCAGCAAAGTTGGTAGAAATATTTAGTATAATGTTTATTTTAGTCTTACGTTTGTTATTTGTAAATTTTGCTTCATTTAATAAGTTAGGAAACTCAAAATAGTATTATTTAATTACCCATAATGCACCCGATATATTGATATATTGATATATCGTGGCGGCCAGAATTTTTGCAAATGACTGTATTTACTGATATAAATTTATGTAAGCCTATGCCATATTTTTTTTAACAATAATTATTTTATAGTATTAATTCTATATTAATATGTAAGCTTATGTCAATTTCTGGGTAAGGTCGCAGTTCTTAGAAGATCTCGTCCAATTGGTTGAATACTATTAGAGTAAAACAATAGAACCCAATCCATAGAACGAGTAGATAATGAATTCTATTGTTTGTATTATCCAATCACAACAGATCTTATTAGCAGCTGCGAGACATACCCAATTTCTCTCAATTTAATAATCAATTTAAGGTATTACTGTCAATCCATTGCATATTTTTAAACAATTAAAGACGGCAACATAAAATAACATAACATATTGAACATATAATAAAGTGTATAATCACACCTCAAGATGGCAATAATCTTACCCAATATCTCATTGTTCTTATTAATTTTTTAAGCAACTCATGCCGGTGTGAGACAAATATCGCAGGATAGTCTAACTGCAGCTGGGGATGGCAGAGTACAGACAGTGTGTGGCACAATGGATTTTGGTCGTCTGACAGAAAAAATGCAGGTTACTGTTTGTTTGTTTGTAATATTGGCTTCTATTATTTGTGTACATGTCATATACATCACAGGACTCAGCTTTTAAAGCAATAGATCTGACTAAGCAAGTTCCCTTATTTGGCTTAATTGCATTTAATAATCTGATTGTATTATTATACTATAGGCAGGAGAGATGGTCAAACTCAGCATGGCGTCTGGTTGCTGTGAATTTGATACTGCTTCTTTGTAAGATTTAAAACTTATACTTTTATGACTGCATGACTTATACAGCTATTTCAAAAAAGGTTGGTGCCAGTTTTGTTGCATCTTGCATCTTGCTTGTTGCATACCAAGCCCGAAATGTATTGTGGATCATATGTAAACAATGTCTGCATGCACATACATAAGAAAATATGCCGGCTTCATATTGCAAAAATAAAGTTTGGGAAAATTCCCAGAGTCCATATTGTTGCAACCTTTCGCTGACTCCATTCACATCGCCCATAGTGCATTTCGGGCTTGGTATGCAACATGCAACATGCAAGATGCAACAAAACCTTCACCAACCTTTTTTGAAATAAATGTAGCTGTATATATACATGACTGCATGAGTTGTAGTAAACGTACAGTACTATAAATATAGTTCAACTCTGACATGATCGAGTCATGTACATATATACACAATGTAGTCATACAGTCAGTCAGTCAGACAATAAGTGTAGCTTAATTAATAATTTAACTAAATAAAATATTGACATTGCCCTTGACAAAATATACAATGTATATGCCATTCATTCATTCATTCATTTATAATATTTACCTAATAATAATGTATATAAGCATTAATTATTCACATATATAGTCTCAATTAATGCTATTTAAATCCAACTGATGTTATTTGACTGATTATAGATATGCAGATGGCAAATCAGAGGAAATCATGGGTAACATGGAGTTACTTAAAGACCCAAGGGTATACTTTACATGTACAGTCATTTGCAAAAATTCTGGCCGCCACGATATATCAATATATCGGTTGCATTATGGGTAATTAAATAATACTATTTTGAGATTCCAAACTTTTTAAATGAAGCAAAAGTTACAAACAACAAACGTAAGACTAAAATAAACATTATACTAAATATTTATACCAACTTTGCTAGCGTTAATTTTCGATTATTTAATTACCCATAATGCACCCGATATATTGATATATTGATATTTCGTAGCGGCCAGAATTTTTGCAAATGACTGTATATCTTACATTTACAGTATATGTACATGTATATGTGTACAGTGGTATGACATATCTAAACCTATGATTATTTAGGTTCTTGCATATTGGATTAGAAGGATATGATGTCATCAATGAGGGTTTATCATGTAATTTCAAAACTCATAGGACAAAAATATGATTACTATAGCTGGAAAGAGCTCGTTGAAATTAGTAAAATGTGAAGTTTGGAAAAAATCGCTTCACAAATTGTGAAGATATGAATTTTCAAAAATCGAAATTTTATATGAAAACCTTTGGAAATTTACGCTGGTAGGCAACTCTTGCCTCCAACAAAGGTTTTCGTACAAAATTTCGATTTTTGAAAATTCATATCTTCGCAATTTGTGAAGCGATCTTTTCCAAACTTCACATTTTTACTCATTTCAACAAGCTCTTTCCAGCTATGACAATCATATTTTTGTCCTATGTCTCCTATAAGTTTTGAAATTACATGATAAACCCTCATTCTGAAGTACTAATATCATGAAACAAGTAGTGTTTCTGTGTCCATATTTCATATTATTTAAGGTGACTCCGTTATCATTCTCGGCGCACTGACGTCTATGACAAACTTTGGGTCATAACTTCCTCTGCTTTTATGCAATTGCCATAAAACATTGGCAACAATTAGAGGTATCATTCACCTATGATACAATATAATTCGATTGCACTGCAGAACATTTAAAAAAAATATATTAGAACTTAAGTAAACTCAATATTTTGGATAAAATTGGATATTGCGAAAAATCTGTCCGTTTTTTTTGGATGAAAGTTTTGGAATCACTTTAGATTGACATAATTCATAACATGAGCAAGTTTTAGCAAAATCGTTGGAGCTAAAGCACGGCCGCATGAAAACAACCACAATTAAGCACGGAAATTAGCTCCAACGATTGCTTTCGCTCCAACGATTTTGCTAAAACTTGGTTAGGTTATGAATTATGTCAATATAAAGTATTTCATCCAAAAAAAACGGACAGATTTTTCGCAATATCCAATTTTATCCAAAATATTGAGTTTACTTAAGTTCTAATATATTTTTTTTAAATGTTCTGCAGTGCAATCGAATTATATTGTATCATAGGTGAATGATACCTCTAATTGTTGCCAATGTTTTATGGCAATTGCATAAAAGCAGAGGAAGTTATGACCCAAAGTTTGTCATAGACGAGTGCGCCGAGAATGATAACGGAGTCACCTTAATCGACTTGTTTTAGGTTGTCATTGCCTCCAAAGTAAATCCAATGTGGATCAAGAAAGGTAACTTAAAAATCAAGCAGCTATAGTAAATGCATGTATAATATTATATACATTGAACTAGATCCTTCCATTCCTCCCTCCATCCATCCGATCTGGCATTCCTCTCTCCATCCCTCCATTCCTCCCTCCATTCCTCCCTCCATTCCTCCCTCCATTCCTCCCTCCATTCCTCCCTCCATTCCTCCCTCCATTCCGCCCTCCATTCCGCCCTCCATTCCTCCCTCCATTCCTCCCTCCATTCCTCCCTCCATTCCTCCCTCCATTCCTCCCTCCATTCTTCCCTCCATTCCTCCCTCCATTCCTCCCTCCATTCCTCCCTCCATTCCTCCATTCCTGTCCATTCCTCCATTCCTGTCCATCCCTCTATCCCTGTCCATCCCTCCCTCTATCCCTCCATTCCTCCCTCCATTCCTCCCTCCATTCCTCCCTCCATTCCTCCCTCCATTCCTCCCCCATCCCTCCCTCCATTCCCCTCCATTCCTCCCTCCATCCCTTCCTCGCTCCATCCATCCCTCCCTCCCTCCCTCCCTCCATCCATCCCTCCATTCTTCCATTCCTTTCCATCCCTCTATCCCTGTCCATCCCTCTATCCCTCCATTCCTCCCTCCATTCCTCCCTCCATTCCTCCCTCCATTCCTCCATCCATCCATCCATCCCTCCCTCTCTCCCTCCATTCCTCCCTGCATTCCTCCCTCCCTCCATCCCTCCCTCCATCCATCCCTCTATCCCTCCATTCCTCCCTCCATCCATCCCTCTATCCCTCCATTCCTCCCTCCATCCATCCCTCCATTCCTCCCTCCATTCCTCCCTCCATTCCTCCTCCATTCCTCCCTCCATTCCTCCCTCCATTCCTCCATTCCATTACTCCTTCCCTCCATCCATCCATCTATCCCTCCAATCCATCCCTCCATCCCTCCCTCCATCCCTCCCTCCCTCCCTCCCTCCATTCCTCCCTCCATTCCTCCCTCCATTCCTCCCTCCATTCCTCCCTCCATTCCTCCCTCCATCCATCCCTCCATCCATCCCTCCATTCCTCCCTCCATTCATCCCTCCATTCCTCCCTCCATTCCTCCCTCCATTCCTCCCTCCATCCCTCCCTCCATTCCTCCCTCCATTTTTCCCTCCATTCCTCCCTCCATTCCTCCCTCCATTCCTCCCTCCATTCCTCCCTCATTTCTCCCTCCATTCCGCCCTCCATTCCGCCCTCCATTCTGCCCTCCATTCCGCCCTCCATTCCTCCCTCCATTCCTCCTTCCATTCTTCCCTCCATTCCTTCCTCCATTCCTCCCTCCATTCCTCCATTCCTGTCCATCCCTCTATCCCTGTCCATCCCTCTATCCCTCCATTCCTCCCTCCATTCCTCCCTCCATTCCTCCCTCCATCCTCCCTCCATCCATCCCTCCCTCCATCCCCCTCCCTCCATTCCTCCCTCCATCCATCCCTCCATTCCTCCCTCCATTCCTCCCTCCATTCCTCCCTCCATTCCTCCCTCCATCCATCCCTCCCTCTCTCCCTCCATTCCTCTATCCCTCCATTCCTCCCTCCATTCCTCCCTCCATCCATCCCTCCCTCCATCCATCCCTCTATCCCTCCATTCCTCCTTCCATCCATCCCTCCATTCCTCCCTCCATTCCTCCCTCCATCCCTCCATTCCATTCCTCCTTCCCTCCATCCATCCATCTATCCCTCCAGTCCATCCCTCCATCACTCCCTCCATCCCTACCTCCATTCCTCCCTCCATTCCACCCTCCATTCCTCCCTCCATTCCTCCCTCGATCCATCCCTCCCTCCATCCATCCCTCTATCCCTCCATTCCTCCCTCCATCCATCCCTCCATTCCTCCCTCCATTCCTCCCTCCATTCCTCCCTCCATTCCTCCCTCCATTCCTCCCTCCATTCCTCCCTCATTTCTCCCTCCACTCCGCCCTCCATTCCGCCCTCCATTCCGCCCTCCATTCCGCCCTCCATTCCGCTCTCCATTCCGCCCTCCATTCCTCCCTCCATTCTTCCCTCCATTCCTCCCTCCATTCCTCCATTCCTGTCCATCCCTCTATCCCTGTCCATCCCTCTATCCCTCCATTCCTCCCTCCATTCCTCCCTCCATTCCTCCCTCCATTCCTCGCTCCATCCATCCCTCCCTCCCTCCATACATCCCTCCATTCATCCATTCCTGTCCATCCCTCTATCCCTGTCCATCCCTCTATCCCTCCATTCCTCCCTCCATTCCTCCTTCCATTCCTCCCTCCATTCCTCCCTCCATTCCTCCTTCCATTCCTCCCTCCATTCCTCCCTCCATCCATCCCTCCCTCTCTCCCTCCATTCCTCTATCCCTCCATTCCTCCCTCCATTCCTCCCTCCATCCATCCCTCCATCCATCCCTCTATCCCTCCATTCCTCCCTCCATTCCATTCCTCCTTCCCTCCATCCATCCATCTATCCCTCCAATCCATCCCTCCATCTCTCCCTCCATTCCTCCCTCCATTCCTCCCTCCATTCCTCCCTCCATTCCTCCATCCTCCCTCCATCCATCCCTCCCTCCATCCCTCCATTCCTCCCTCCATCCATCCCTCCATTCCTCCCTCCATTCCTCCCTCCATTCCTCCCTCCATTCCTCCCTCCATTCCTTCCTCCATTCCTCCCTCCATCCATCCCTCCGTCCATCCCTCCCTCTCTCCCTCCATTCCTCTATCCCTCCATTCCTCCCTCCATTCCTCCCTCCATCCATCCCTCCCTCCATCCATCCCTCTATCCCTCCATTCCTCCTTCCATCCATCCCTCCATTCCTCCCTCCATCCCTCCATTCCATTCCTCCTTCCCTCCATCCATCCATCTATCCCTCCAGTCCATCCCTCCATCACTCCCTCCATCCCTACCTCCATTCCTCCCTCCATTCCTCCCTCCATTCCTCCCTCCATCCATCCCTCCATCCATCCCTCCCTCCATCCATCCCTCTATACCTCCATTCCTCCCTCCATCCATCCCTCCATTCCTCCCTCCATTCCTCCCTCCATTCCTCCCTCCATTCCTCCCTCCATTCCTCCCTCCATTCCTCCATTCCATTCCTCCTTCCCTCCATCCATCCATCTATCCCTCCATCCATCCATCTATCCCTCCAATCCATCCCTCCATCCCTCCCTCCATCCCTCCCTCCATCCCTCCCTCCATTCCTCCCTCCATCCATCCCTCCATCCATCCCTCTATCCCTCCATTCCTCCCTCCATCCATCCCTCCATTCCTCCCTCCATTCCTCCCTCCATTCCTCCCTCCATTCCTCCCTCCATCCCTCCATCCATTCTCTTTCCATCCATCCTTTCCCTCCATCCATCCCTCTATCCCTCCAATCCATCCCTCCATCCCTCTATCCCTCCCTGCAGCCCTCCCTGCATGCCTTCATCTATCCATCCCTACATCCCTCTATCCCTCCCTGCATCCCTGCATCCCTTCAATCCATTCCTCCATCTCTCCTTCCCTCCATCCATCCCTCTATCCCTCCATTAATCCCTTCATCCCTCTATCCCTCCCTCCCTGTATCCCTCCCTCCATCTCTCCATCCATCTCTCCATCCATCCCTCCATCCCTCTATCCCTCCCTGCATCCCTCCCTCTATCCCTCACTGCATCCCTGCATCCATCCATCCCTCCATCCCTCCATCACTCCATCACTCTATCCCTCCCTGCATCCCTCCCTCCATCCCTCTATTTCTCCTTGCATCCCTGCATCCCTCCATCTCTCCATCCATCCCTCCATCCATCACCGCTCCATCTCTCCATCCCTCCTTCCCTCCATCCCTCCATCCCTCCCTCCATGCATCGTACATCTCTCTGATCCCTCTATCCCTCCATCCAGATTCATCCATCCATCACTCCATCCCTCCCTCCCATCCCTATTTATTTATTCACCCGATTATTACTCATCCATCCATCCATTCACTTTTCCAAGTATCATTATCATCATTTATATATATACTGGTTGCAACATTTATCTTCCAATCCAACTGACTATGTTGTGGTATATTTAAGGACTAAAGCATGACCATGTACTGGAGCAATGGAACTCATCACTGAGCAAACTTCAAAGAAGTTGTATTGACATCTTGTATCTTCATGTACCTGACCACAACACTCCCATTGAAGAAACTTTGAAAGCTGTTAATCAACTACACAAAGGTATTGAACTATTTGTGACTGAACAACTGTTAGTTTCAATGTAAAAGATGCTTCTTCCACGTAAATGGATTTTTATTATCCAAGCTTTCGGGCCTCTGGCCCATCATCAGGGAATGAATGGATTTTACAAAATTCAGTTAGAAGATTACGTATAAAAACAAACAAAACAAACGTGATTGTAGCGCGTAATGATACCCACGTACAACGACACTCTTAATTTAACTTGTTAGTTATATATACACGGTTACAATTTAAAAATGTAAGAATTTCAAAAGTACTTCATCTGTACATGTAGATGCATTATTTGTATGATTATTTATTTGACATTATATTTTGTGTTTAGAGGGCAAGTTTAAAGAGTTTGGACTATCAAACTACGCAGCATGGGAAGTGGTACGTATAATGTTCTTAGCTCCTTCTTCACTTCTACATTACACTATTTGCCAACACACACACAGACTGGTTTTAGAGAACATTTTTCGGCACAGTAGGTACATTTTTCAGTAGGTACATTTTTCAACAGGTACATTTTCAGTAGGTACATTTTCTGCATTTTTCAGCAGGTACATTTTTCAGCAGGTACATTTTCAGTAGGTACAATACAATACAATAGTTTACAATGCAATAGTTTATTTCGACACGTGTCATCCAGGAGCGCGAAGCTCGTTCAAAATACGAACGTGCAGTACATTTTTCAGCAGGTACATTTTTCAGTAGGTACATTTTTCAGCAGGTACATTGTAACAAAATAAAAATTATTAAAGGTTGACTATAATTTCTCTCCATTTTGTTTAAAATAAGAAATATTTACACATTTGTTCAGGCCGAGATCTATTGCATCTGTACCAACAATAACTACGTGTTGCCTACAGTGTACCAAGGAATGTATAATGCAGTGACCAGGTATCAACTGTCTTTTATCTTACTATTTTTGCATTTTATTTTGGGTTTTAATATATGTAAATATAGCCAGAGCAATGTGTTATAAGCACAATATAAATGCTTTATTATTATTATCATTATTATTATTATTATTATCATTATTATTATTATTATTAGCGATAGGAATGAACGACGTTTCGATGTCAACATGACATCATTTTCAAGTTCAAATGGACGTATGTAAATGTAGACTTATAAGTAGTAGACTGAATACATTCCTATCGCTAGACTTTATTATTAAATGTCTATCAAAAAGGTCTTTAATTCGAATTATTATTATTATTATTAAAATGTTATCATTTATTATATTTTTTGTCAAAGAACGCACGAAATATGGGACCATATTTTGGGTAGTTACTTCAAATTGGCTTTCCAATCATTCATGCAGAATCGTGTGATGAAAATTAACCAATCAGCGTGCGAGAAATTGACAGTTTTGGCTAGCGCGCGCTTGTACAGAAATTTCACTGTAATTTGTTGTTTTTCTTTCACCAAAATAGCTAGTTTCTTTGACAAAAAATATAATAAACAACTTATTAGTCGGTTAAGCATCTAATACGGCGGTGTATTTTTACTTGTCATGTATTTTTGCTCCAAAATACCAAAATACACAGCCGTATTAGATGCTTAACCGACTAATAACCTCTATTTATTATTATTATTGTTATTATTATTGTTATTATTGTTGTTGTTGTTGTTGTTGTTGTTGTTATTGTGACAGTCAATCCATGAAAGGTTGTCCGGGATAGAGACATACATGTATATACACATATAACTATCACGTGACCGCATATACGGAATACATTAACTCCAGGTTCCCTTATTAGTATTCAGCTTTTGGCTACCACAGGAGCCCATTACTAGGAGCCTTCCTCTCCTATAAAAGGTTTGTACGACATCGAATGCACAAATTGAACTAAAAATAGAAACACTCATTATAAATTCCGCGCGATTAACCAATCATGTCGCGTCTTACACAATAGGAATTTGACGTCAGATTCAAAACTGTTTTGCTTTCAATGTCGGCCGAAAGCGTACCGTGTAGTTCCAGTGATTCTAGTGAAGAATCAGAATCTAGTGAAAATTCAGATCATGCAGTTTCGTCGTCTGACTTCAGTACTTCATCAAGCGAGGAAGAACAATGATTGAAAGTTCACAGCTAGTTCAAAGGCCAGTTCAAAACCCGGCCAAAAAAACAAGCATCTTCTGCTCTTTCTGAGAAGGAATTCAACGATCTGGTATCATGGATAATCTCTTACGAAGAACCTAATTAAACTTGTGCAGGACTAGCAGTGAGAACCAAGCTAATGAATATTCCAAACCGCCGGTGTGTTTTGCTAATTAGCATTTGTTGTCTGAAACGCAGCAAAATGAATCACGAACTTTGAAGTAGGATTTTGTCGACATTATTGACACAAAGTTCCTTCTAAAACAGCGAAGTGAGGTACAGGGGAGCTTCTTTTTCTGTCAGGCCTGGATGAAGATTTTATCGCATTTTTATTCAGAGGCTGACAAAATAAATGTAGATGTACATGGCTGTTCTTGGAGTGCCGGCTTTCTTGCCTTAATTCTTTGAACTGAAGACGCCTTTGGCGAAAGAACTTCGCATACACTCAGTGATAACCCTCTTGTTTTAGTGTTCTTTGCCGCTCTTTAAGACACGGTTCGTCGGTTGAAAGTTTCAGTTGTTTTTCGATAATCTTTCGGCGAAGAAGGTCTTTAGCAAAGTGCACATTTGTGTGGTTGGTTATGTTGGCGCCGCTATCCAAAAGGTGATGGATCAGTTTGCTTCATCAGAGTCGAAATCACTGTGAGAACGCTTCATTCTTACGAAGACTAAATCGTGAATCAAAAACCAACAGAAGAAAGTTGATAAAACAAGAATAAACATATGAAGCGATATGCATAAGAACGTAGAATAATTTCGCGACATCGTGAGTCGCCAAACTAAAAGTCTCCACTAAGCGCTCTGGCAGTGTGTCAGTTTATTGATACATGTGATTCATTCATTGCACACAGTTCGTCTCGATCTTGTGCAAGGGAAAAATAGACTTGGACTTCCATGGATTAAGAATATCAATATTTTGGATCAAGTCCTCGCGTCTTCCGTTTAGTCGCCATTTTATTTTTCAATTTGAAATTCTTCGGAAATTTGCATATCTAAAAATAGCACAATTTGTGCATTTGATGTCGTATGAACCTATTACTAGAGGAAGGCTCCTAGTAATGGGCTCCTGGCTACCATTATTCAGTATAAAATCAACTGAAAACAGATACAAGTATTCATTTCTGTGGTCTTTATTACTCGGCGTGGACTGCCTGTGGCAGACGCCGAGTCTTAAAATGGGCTTTTTTTGGGTCGTTCGAAAAAAAATGATTTTCTTCAGGACACTGATAGATTGCCATTCTATTACATATCAAAAGCTCTTGACTGAGCGAATCGAGAAAGTATTTTCTTTTTGGATGAAACCAAGTCTTGGTGATCGATTACGGTGTATGCGTCTTCGCTACTTAGTCTTTCTGAATATGCTGAAGTACATTTTGTGTTCTTTATGCGTGTTTCTGTTTTTGCTTGTTATTGTTAATGTTGTTGCTTTGCTTGAAATGAAATGTTGACAGACGATACAGTTGAACCTGCCGTTGTTTCTGTAAGGGTCTGTAAGTATACAAATATTTTCATTTTGTTTATATATTCCTTTATTTCTTTAGTACGGCATTCATTTGCAAGCAAAAATGTATGTGATTGGATATATAGTTCATTAAGCTCTGAAAGGTCTGTAAGTGACTGAAGTATGTTATGATTATCAATCAACTACATTGAAATATCAATGAAAAACGGAATAACGACCTAAAATAGTTCACGTCCACTGTGAATAGTAAGTTGATTGTTTGTGGGTCTTCTTGCTGGCATTGAATAACAACGTCTGTTTGGGATGGCCGTTTCATTTGGATGGAATTTGTATCTGAACTTCAATCACATGGAAATATGAAAAATTACCATTGAACCTACTACAAGAGTTTTGCTACACTGTTATTATACAAAGTGGGTCATTGACTACAAATTCATTCAACTTTAGAACAATTATTCATCGACATGAACCATGAGAACCTTCGTGTAAAACTGAACAACAACACGAACTTCACACGAACGACGGAACGTGACTGATTTATCGAGGTTATGTTCAAGTCTTTTTTTCTGAGATGGATATATAATGTGATTCAATGGGATGTCATTTTACATCGACAAAAAAGGTATGATGGTTATGCATGCTTTTATAGTACTTAGTAATTAATAATAATAATAATAACTGTTTATTTAAGTGGCCAATGTGTTCTAGCGCTTGCGCACTAATTGGGGGACACTGTACTCTCACACACACTACCACTGCATTCTAATGTTCTATACATGCAACTTTCAGCTCACTAGTTCGCTTAAGTTATATCATTCCTTTTTTATAATTGGATCCTTATCATTTTGATCGATTTGCCTTGGTCATGTTTGGAGGTACGTTCTGCCTACACTGCAAGATGATAAATTGCCAATAGGAAAACTTTATAATCGAGTGTAGTGTCTTATTTTACTTAGCTTCATTATCTTTGCCTTTGGTGCTTCGGCCGGCTTTCAGTGAGCTGCGTGCAGCAGTCGATGGAAACGTAGTTTAAGTTTATACAGTATTTTGTTATTGACTTCGGTTATTGAAAAAAGGACAATCTATTACTTATACTATAATGAGGGTTTATCATGTAATTTCAAAACTAATGCGAGAAAAAATGATTATTATAGCTGGAAAGAGCTCGTTGAAATTAGTAAAAATGTGAAGTTTGGAAATTTACGCTGTTAGGCAACTCTTGCCTCCAACTAAGGTTTTCATTCAAAATATCGATTTTTGAAAATGCATAGCTTCGCAATAGACCTTTTTACCGATACGGCGGCCATCTTGAATTATGGAGAAATTATGGGATGCCCAGGGTGCAAGCTAGTAACATGTAGTAACCATTTGGCCATGAAAAACTACGAAAACCTAATTTAAAGCAATGAATTTGTACAAAATTATACAACAATACACAAAACATGTAGATATTAAGTCATACAACACTATGGCTAGTGAAGGAATGGTCAACGATCGGCGTGCGTCCATCGAGTTATGGATGCACGCGGGAGGCTGCTAAGCACGAGAGAAGCGTAAGAGTCGCACGAGGCGTAGCCGAGTGCGACTCTAGCTTCTTGAGTGCTTAGCAGCCGACCAAGTGCATCCATAACTCGATGGACGCACAGCTGAAGCGTTGACCATTCCTTTTATAACATAGTTACTGCAAATTCAAATAAAACAATTTTCCGAGCGCGCGCTATGGCGATGACGTGAGCGTGCGTCCATTGAGTTATGGATGCACGCTCGCGCACGCTAATTAGCCAATCAGAGCGCGCGTTATATCAATGCTATGTTATAACGTCACAGGTAGCCCAAGCTGATTATCTGTATGGGAGAATATATATGGAAACTACGAATGATCACTGAAAATATCTTTATTCTAATAAAATGCTTCAAAAACCTTCATTTACCTTTGTTGTGATTCCTTTAATGTCTGTAATGATTTTGGGAGCATTTAGACTTGTTTTAGGGTGGTTTTTGTTTTCTTGAATTCACTCTCTAAAAGACGAAGTCAAGGTAGGAGACCTCAAGCTCGGGTGACTCGATTCAACCGGCCATAAATCGAAAGGAATTCAATTCACATTGATATTTTCACTGGATACCGATTGTACGATAAATTCCCCACATTTTCCATCCTCTTACAACCGAATTACGCCAAATAATCAGTACGAAATTACCAATTTACTTGCTGAAACTTGAGCTAGAATATGCGTGGACGCTACGGTGGCGCAACGGCAAATTGCAAATTCTTTACACAGCGGGGGTGGCTGCGAACAAATTTCATACGGTCCCTACTCCCCAAGTACCAAATGCCATCTATGATTCGGTTCGCCGAAACAAGCTTTGGTACTTGGGGAGTAGGGACCGTATGAAATTTGTTCGCAGCCACCCCCGCTGTGTAAAGAATTTGCAATTTGCCGTTGCGCCACCGTAGCGTCCACGCATATTCTAGCTCAAGTTTCAGCAAGTAAATTGGTAATTTCGTACTGATTATTTGGCGTAATTCGGTTGTAAGAGGATGGAAAATGTGGGGAATTTATCGTACAATCGGTATCCAGTGAAAATATCAATGTGAATTGAATTCCTTTCGATTTATGGCCGGTTGAATCGAGTCACCCGAGCTTGAGGTCTCCTACCTTGACTTCGTCTTTTAGAGAGTGAATTCAAGAAAACAAAAACCACCCTAAAACAAGTCTAAATGCTCCCAAAATCATTACAGACATTAAAGGAATCACAACAAAGGTAAATGAAGGTTTTTGAAGCATTTTATTAGAATAAAGATATTTTCAGTGATCATTCGTTAGTTTCAGTCATACATATTCTCCCATACAGATAATCAGCTTGGGCTACCTGTGATAACGTGACATAGAAAAATAATATATTGACGCGACTCCACTCTCTACAGTTTTTGGGTCATTTGCACCCTGGGCATCCCATAATGTTTTAGCGAAAACAATAGAATCCAAAATGGCCGCCGTATCGGTAAAAAGGTCTATTTGTGAAGCGATCTTTTCCAAACTTCACAATTTTACTAATTTCAACGAGCTCTTTCCAGCTATGGTAATCATTTTTTCTCCCATTAGTTTTGAAATGATAAACCCTCATTATAGTATAAGTGACCATTATATTGATAGTTTTTAAATGCACTACTAATTTAAAGCACATGCATAAATGAAGAGGATTTTGCATCAGAATTTTAAAACATACTTTTTAATGATACTTGTACTATTTATGTTGTCCTCAAGAATTCTATTGAGTTTCATAGTAAACTTACATTGATCTCTGTGTTACTTGTAGGAAATGATATCCAGTCGTGTGCAATATCAACTATACTAGGAGAAACGTTGTGTATACACCTGCTGTAACGCTGAATAACAGAATGATATCGAATTCTACAATTTAAACTGTTTCTTGTTCACTCTTGATCATATACATACGCATATAAAGTAAGATATATGCTTTTAAAGCGAACATTTGAAAAATTGTGCAGATTCTATTGTTTAAATAATTTGATAATTTGTATGAAAATTTGTTTGGGTGGCCTTGGTTGGTGTAGTCGCAATACAATCAGTTCTCTTGGCCGCCCATTGGCTGCGGCTTGTATATAACGTACAAGTTCATATGATTGTCCCGTGATCCCTTCACACAATAGTGTCGATGCTCCACGGCGCCCAACGCACCTGCCGTGCTAACTTTAATTAGATTACTAATTTGGAAGATACTAGCACGGAAGATCATATCTCATTATTTTGAGATTTCGCATAAATGTTCTTTCCCGAGAAAAGAAACATTGTGATGTATCCTACTTGAGTCGGTACTAGTTGGAGATTTTCACGCCAATCTTTATAGCCGGGCTTCAAATAAGACCATCTGCTCTGTCAGTTTTTATCTTCAGAGCAAAGCGAGCAGAAGAACTGAAATGAAGACGGAAGTTTGCGTTGCGTTGTTCTTTCTTTGTCGCATCGTTGCAAGTCAAGGTCAAGAAGTTTTGTCGAATCCACATCGAGGGGAAAGATTTAAATCAGGGACGTTTACCAACATCCAAGGTTAGTGTCTTTGCTGATTGGATATATCATCATTTTACAAACAGCAAAACCAAAATCAAAGATAATGATTACTTTGACGACACTCAGAGATTCTTTGGAAAGTATACGCCTGGACCCGGTTGTTCAAAAGGTGATTAGCTTAGCAGTAATCCAGGATTAATTGATAAAGTTAAAGGGTTTTTGCCTGTTATAAACACATAAACGAACAAACTGTTGCGGCGTCGCAAACTCTGGCGAACAAGAATAAATTCATACTTCAATTTAATTAACCTTAGAAATTGTACTCAGTTTTTACTAGAGTGCAAACACTAAAACCATATGAAACAGTGCTAACTTTAATTAGCGCTAAATAGTGCAATGTCTATTGTCTTCTATATATTGATTCATTGGTGCTATTTAGCACTAAATAGTTTGTACTGTTTCATTTGTCAATGTCTCACTGTTTGCTTACGGCGAAATCCAACTTTACTCAGCTACACGATTATCGAGTTATGATAACGGCTACTTTCGACTCATTTTTAAACATTCTTTATGCAAATTATTCAAAATTGCTCTGATCAAAAAGTTTGAATTCTGTCTCAGATACTTTGCCTTAGTCCACTGTTTATCATGCACATAGTCGCTTGTCTAGAGCTCATCGAAATCTTGAGATATTTTAGAAAAACTGATTTCAACGATCTTTGTTTATCTTTGTTTATCGTTGCCACGGAAACTTCGATTGAGCTGAAATTGATAGAATTCTAAATTTCCATCTTTACCCGATAACTGGTGCAAAAGTCGTTTTGATCGGTCTAGGATAAGTCTATCAATTCACCAAATGAAAAGTAGAAGTGTGGTCAGTTAAAAACTACTGTGACTGAGTCACCTTTAAAAGGTGATTCCAACATAATTGCGAGTGCATTTTGTGATTTTTTTAACTCGCTCGTATCGCGTCAAAAACACTCGGATATTTCTGCATTTAACACATGTAATAACTCAAACATCTAGGCTTTTAAGGGTGTATTCAAAATGTTATTTTTCAGTCGCGTTTGCCGTTACCGGCCGATTTTCTAACAATGTTTTTTCATAATATTGTCCTCCTGTTCGCTCAAAAATCGTACGATTTCTATGAAACTTCAGATTCTTGTTAAATAGATTGTCATAATTTTGTCTGCCGGGTTAAAAAAAAAATATCTCGACTGCAATTCGAGCGGCCTAAAAATACGTCTTTGATAACCTACTAAACAACGATCAACTAATTGTATTCATTTTCTATGACTTCAAGACTTGAAATTCAGCTTTTAAAAAAGCATTTTAAATAATTGATTAACTCTAATCGGCATAAAGTCGTCAACGGCCTGTGATTCTATTGAGAATGTTCTTGTAGTCGACAGGCTTTAGTTCAATGTTATCGTTGGTGCTATAAACCATATCATTATCACCTTCCATTTGTTCAAAAAATTCGGTTGGAGTGACCAATGCATAATGGTAAGAACTTTTCCACTCACGTAGCAAACCAGATGGAATAGGAGCTTACCATTAATTCTTTGATCCGGTTTGGATTTGGAATGTATTCTGTGGGATCCCTGAGAGAACTGGAACCGAGAGATTCCACGAGATTCCATCAAATGGTTCAGAAATTTCCAGTTGGTTCGTTCCAACCGGAATAGTGGGCAACCTCGAAAGGTTGTCCACATTTTTCGGTTGGAATTTCTGAACAATTAACCATGCCATTTAATTCCCAACCGAAATTACCGGTTTTTCGAACAAATGGAAAGCACCCCAGGCCAGCCACTACCGTATCACGTGATTGTGATTTCCATCATCATTATCACCTTCATCGTAATAATCGTAATTATTATTATTATTATTATTATTATTATTATTATTATTATTATTATTATTATATATGACAGGTGGCAGGATAAAGGAATACCTTCCCCTAAGGAATTGAATTCTTTCTCATGTAAAATTATTTTATTGTTCCTTCCCCCTGTCATGGCTGTCGGCACGTGACACAGGCAGCCCAACCATTGTTTCTGAGGCTATTTATAATTATTTAAAAAAAAATATTTGTATGCGCGCGTCTTTTTTTGATGGGTTTCCTGTGGTAGAGCGCGCGCGCGATACGTATTATATTGGGTTCCCTGTGCATACAAATGTATAATGTTGGGCTTCCTGTGTGCATCCTGCGGGACGCGCCCGCAGCAATGTGTATATTTACACAACCTTGTCTCAATATACACATGTACTGCGGGACGCGCGGGATGCACACAGGAAGCCCAACATATAAGTTACTCAACACAGGGAACCCAATAATAATACGTATCGCGCGCGCGCGTTCTAAGCCACAGGAAGCCCATCAAAAAAGACGCGCGCATGCAAATATATTTTATTAATAATTATAATTAGCCTCAGAAACAATGGTTGGGCTGCCTGTGACGTGATCGTACAAAACTTCTATACCCGTTTTTTGCTACTTTTCACGCACATCCACCATTAACGCCAGGCGTTACTTGCAGACCACAGGCAACCCATGCTTGCACTCTAATAAACATTTCTTCTTATTGTCTACCAGGTGTAGGAGTTAAACACATTATCGAGACAATACGTGTGAGCGATAGCTTTGAGTGCCTGTATGGGTGTCTTTCACATCCAACTTGTCAATCATTCAACTTCCAAACAACAGGAAATCCCAAGCATCTTTGCGAGCTGAGTGAAAGTTCCATCGAGTCCAGTCCTTTGTGTCAACAACCAAGGCCAGGTTACAGCTATTTCTATCCCATTCAGGTAGCAACTTTCAATCCTTGACAGGTTGTAAATTCCTCTTTTATAGATTTTTAAAATCTGAAGGAAAAAGGACAACTACAAGAGAATTATAATAAAATAAATGGCCAACTAAATAGGGTTGGAATACGATTGACGAAATCCCAAAACCAGGTCGCTCAAGATGCACAACCTCTAATGGACAAAACAATATTAAACGTTCATTTGTTTTTTAATTAACAAGAAAAACATGACGGGAAAGTGACAGTTTGTATCTAAATAAATATACAAATATTCGGTTACAATTAATCACGATAGAGCTCAGTTTACATCCCAGTTAATATATCGAGTCTTCCTTGTATGGGCTGCCTGTGTGTCTGCCCATATTAGGGGTAACGTTTGTTTAATTAATCCAATCAGCAATCGAATTTTCAAATTATTCTTGTTTTGCGCTACATGACGTCTGCATAGGAGGCTATCTTTCTACTTGAATTAGATTGATATATCCCATCGGCTTCATTTGATGCGATTAGTTTTGTATTTAACAAGACGCTCAATGAGCGTACACTCGGGCATTATGACAAGGACAATGTCAGTTGCGTGAGGAGGTCAGACGGTTCTGATAACGTCTTTGGTTTCTTCGTTATCGCAGAGGAAAGTCGGTCACGGAAACTATTTGACACGTTTGTGGCGAACATGAATATGCAACCTCAAGTGATCTCAAGTACGTTTAAAGACGTACCACAGACGTACCTCGAAGAGTCGGAGATCTTTATCCATGCTCACCGACACAAATAGTCTCCCTCGTCACGCAACTGTCGATGTCATAATGCCCGACTACGCTCATTGAGCGTCTTCTTCTGTAATAGATCCCTAAAATCTAAGGACGTTTTGATTTCGATTGTATTTTTGCCGTTCACTGACCTGTTTTGAGCGTGGAAATTCTGTTTTAAATAGCGCTACGCGGCGGTTCTAAAATTAGGTCACGTAATAGATGTATGACTCACATAAGGATCACACAACTGTAATCGTACTGAATTTTTCAAACGTGGAATAAAATAAACATCCATCGTGAGTTACTGAAAATAACTCGACTGGTTCGATTGTTTGCATGACTTCTGTACATATAGCTTTCTGTCGTAATAGATCCCTAAAATCTAAGGACGTTTTGATTTCGATTGTATTTTTTGCCGTTCACTGACCTGTTTTGAGCGTGGAAATTCTGTTCTAAATAGCGCTACGCGGCGGTTCTAAAATTAGGTCGCGTAATAGATGTATGACTCACACAAGGATCACACAACTGTAATCGTACTGAATTTTTCAAACGTGGAATAAAATAAACATCCATCGTGAGTTACTGAAAATAACTCGACTGGCTCGACTGTTTGCATGACTTCTGTACATATAGCTTTCTGTCAATAGATGTAGTTATACATCGCTGGTCGTGAGTTAAATTATAAATACTCAAGGACATAACTGTACACGTACTACTTCTGAATATTTCAAACGTGGAATAAAATAAACTTCAATCATTATACTTCTCAGAAATGTGTTTCATTTTACTAGTCGGATACCTTTTAACCACGGCGTGACGGCTCTCAGAATCTGAATGTGTTTCATTTTATTGTCGGACTGAATTTTTCAAACGTGGCATAAAATAAACTTTAGTCGGAAACTATTTGACCCTTTGAGCATAGAATTACTTCATTAGGTGTTTGGATACCATCGCCCCAGTTTTCAGCCAATCGAAACCCTGAAACAGACATTCCTGACCGATACGATCACATACTCCGCATTCTGTGTACTACCAAGAATACAAAGAAAAAAAATAAACAAGAAAGCCCATTTTATAACTCGGGCTTCCTTCGGAAGGGCCCGAGTAATTAAAACCATGCAATTTTTCATTAAAAAATATGATATCCTTGTCTACCGGGCGTTATCTAAAACCTCGATTGGCGGTAATCACGGCTCAGTCAATAATACTGACTGATTTTTATTGGAAATTTGTGCTCAACCAATTTGCTAGATTTTGAAATTACAATAAAAACACCGCGATTTCTCGACACTCAACTGGTCTTCGCATTCCACATTGGCCTAAAGTTAATTTCTGTTTTATAAGGTAGGGGATTTGAGGATTGCGGTTGCTAGGTAACCTGACATCACACCTTATTGAAGCGAATCTCCTGCTTAATTCTTCCAGCTGACAGACTCATCTAGATTAAGCGTGTATTTGTCTCTTTGGTAAAGGAATTGTGAGCTAATGACGGTACCATTAACGGCAATATCGATTACTCTATTCAAGAAAAGTGAAAGTTGTCTTCCGTCGAAAACTCGTTTATATATGACAGTATAGATCGGTCAAGCTATCATATCCAATCCCATTCTATATTAGTACATACAAATACATACATACATTTGCTTATTTTGTACCACAGTTTTACAGTTATTTACATATGTGGGTTTACAATTAAATATAATTATATTACTATTTGTTAATATAAAATATAATTTATAGTCAGACATATAAAACGATACTTTCCCACTTATGCATGTTATGAGAACGCACCTCTAGAGCTAGAACAAGCAGTTACTGCTGCTCATATGTTGTTGTTGGTTGATCATGTCGTCGTCGTTTTTGTTGTGGTCCAAAGTTTAGTCAATAGAACTAATAACTGTAATTGTTTGTAGAATAATTTACAGAAAATGTCGTGTGTCAATGGAACGACGTGTAAGAGTGGAGGAACGTGCGAAGCCGCGTGCAACGAACGAAGTTATGTCTGTAAATGTCAACAGTTTAACAAAGGCGAGCATTGTGAACAGTGGACTACGGGTATGTTGTTTATCTATCCATTCGTTCGTTCGTTCATCCATTCGTTCATTCATCCATTCGTTCATTCATCCATTCGTTCATTTATCCATTCGTTCATTCATCCCTTCATTCATTTATCCATTCGTTCATTCATTCATCCCTTCATTCATTTATCCATTCGTTCATTCATTCATCCCTTCATTCATTTATCCATTCGTTCATTCATTCATCCCTTCATTCATTTATCCATTCGTTCATTCATTCATCCCTTCATTCATTTATCCATTCGTTCATTCATTCATCCCTTCATTCATTTATCCATTCGTTCATTCATTCATCCATTCGTTCATTTATCCATTCGTTCATTCATTCATCCCTTCATTCATTTATCCATTCGTTTATTAATTCCTTCCTTCATTTATCCATTCATTCAACCAACCATCCATCCATTCGTTCATTTATCCATTCGTTCATTTATCCATTCGTTCATTCATTCATCCCTTCATTCATTTATCCATCCCTTCATTCATTCATCCATTCGTTCATTCATCCATTCGTTCATTCATTCATCCCTTCATCCATTCATTCATCCATTCGTTCATTCATCCGTTCATTCATTCATTCGTTCATTCATCCATTCATTCATCCCTTCATTCATTCATCCCCTTCATTCATTTATCCATTCGTTCATTCATTTATCCATTCGTTCATTCATTCATCCATTCGTTCATTTATCCATTCGTTTATCCCTTCATTCATCCATCCGTTCATCCATCCATCCATTCATTTACGCATTCACTCGTTCACATTCCCTCCAACATTGATTTCTTCATTCATTAATTGTAATAATAATAATACACCTATTTCAAAAAACCTTGACAACAGGCGATCTGAAATGGATGATCTAAGACCAAGACGAATTATGGGAAACTGAGGTATTTCGTTAGTAACATGCGAAATTCATTCATTCGACCTCAAGCTTGGAATCACGCTTGGTCAGTGTTCGAACGAGTCTGGCGGAGGTTAACGTGAATTTTCAGAATTTTCAAAAGTTTCAGATCATCCAATTCAGATCGACCGTTGTCAACGTTTTTTGAAATAGGTGTATATCGGTATTGTCATTACTCGGGCCCAGGCCGCAGGCCGCCCGAGTTAGAAAATGCGGATTTCGGTTGTAGTAGTAGTAGTAGTAGTTTTGTTCGGCTCCAAAATGACGAGTATGCGACGTATTTAATCGTATCCGGAGTTTCAAGATTACTCAGCAGATTTGAAAAGATAAACGAGAAACAGGACTCAAGTAGATTTTGAATCTTAGTTTTGAAAGCAGCTGTAGATCTTCAAGCTATTAAAAGGTCAGGATTCTAGTTCATCGTTCAATGACTAGAAGTGGTAAAAGGACTAGAAGCTCGCTTAAAATATATTTTTTTTAAAACAAACGCGAGGCCGTTATCGGAACCATCTGACCTATGCAACCTCAAGACGTATCATGTTCGTACTCACCGGACTAATAGTCTCCCTCGTCACTCAACTGTCACTGATTGTCATGACGTCAGAGAAATTATATTGTATTGAAGAAGATGTCCTTGTTTTATTCGACGTTCGAACCGTAACTCGAACCCGAACTCGATTCCAAACTCGACGTTGCGGGATCTGAAGCTAGAGAGGGGGCCTTTACACAAACTCATCAAAATCAAATCAATTGAACTCAAAGTCAAAAGGTATAATCAAATGAACTCAAAGGCAAATCAAATGAACTCGACACATACATGTATATACATAGTCTCCCTCGTCACGCAACTGTCAGTCATTGTCAGGTCTCTCCTCGCGCAGCTGACATTGTCCTTGTTCTTCAACCAACTGGCATTCATTTTCAAGTACTTCCTCGAACAACTGACATTTTCCTTTTCACAATGCCCGAGTGAACGCTCATTGAGCGTCTTGTTATATTATCGTTACAGCGATTTGCAAAAATTCTGTAAAAGCATTATATATCAATATATCGGGTGCATTGTGGGTAATTTTCATCATAAAATGGCTGAATAAGCCCTCTAAAGTTCAAATTGTTCAATTGTTTTTTCACATACATAATACAAAGGTTAATTGGGTTTAGATTCAGGTTTAATAATAGCTAAAATCAAAGAATTAGGATTATGAAAATTACTATATATCGATATATCGATATATTAGATTTTACAGAATTTTTGCAAATCGCTGTAACATGAAGGTGTCCACACGCTATATCTATGTATTCATTCATTCCTGTTGTGTTAATCTGTACGCCTTTGCTTTGATTTTTTAGATGTTTTGTCTTGTAAAGACATTTTGAGCAAAACAAGGTACAACATTTTCTTGCAAATTTAGGGTGCGTTCGATGGACCTTATTCCGGAATAGGAATAATTCCAGATTCTGGGGCAGACGGATGACGTCATTATTCCGGAATATTCCAAGCATTCTACTATGATGGGCAGAATGTTTGGAATATATTCCGCTTATTCCGTAATTGAAACAGACTCAATTGAACGGACATTCCGTATTATTCCAAGTATTCCTATTCCGGAATAAGGTCAATCGAACGCACCCTGATTAGTTCTAGTTATGATGCGTTTGTGGCACACGGAAAAAACAGCAGCGTTTTAAGATTCTCATTCCCAGGACCTTCGTGCGACTTCGCCATGCTTTCTGAAACGTTTTCTTGGTCAGGTCTTCGTGTAGCTGCACAAAAGTCCTGGCTATTGTTCTATTGTCGTTCTATGTATTGTTTTTACATAAAGGACAATATCCAGGGCAATTTGTGCAGCTACACGAAGACCTTACCGTTTTCTTCGTACGTTTCATGATACGGTAGTATTACAATGTGGGGGTCTGGGATCGAGATGTATCGTGATGAAGCATGCATGTGGGGGAGGGGTGGGTGGGTGAGTCAGGCTGGGATTTCTAAAAAAAAAATATAATAAAATGTGAATGTTTTTGTTTTAGTTATCGTAAAGACATGGCCTACACTTTGCTCATCGACGACAAACAAACAGACATCTATTGTCATTTGTCCAGCAATCATTGCGGAAGTGGGGGGTGGACGCTGGCCATGAAAATTGACGGCTCAAAAACGGTAACATTGAATGTTTTGTTGTTAATAGATTTCCTGGTTAAATAAACAATTTCACATTTCCAGGCACAGTTTGGCTACTCATCATCTTTGTGGTCAAATAAGGAATCCTACAATTTGACAGCCGGGCAAACAGGTTTTGATAACTACCAAACCAAGATGCCAAGTTACTGGGCGATGCCTTTCTACAAACTGTGTGTTGGTCTAAAAGTTGGTAATGACCTGAGATGGGCTGCCATATCTTATAATGCTTCCTCTCTCTATGATGTCATTGCTGACGGGAAATTTCGAGTGTTCTCCATTGGGAAAGCCACGTGGCTGTCTCTGATTGCTAAATCATCGATGCAGGCTAACTGCAACATGGAGGGATTCAATATCGGTAAGGCACGGATTGGTATTAAATCAAACCAGGAAAACGAATGCAAATCTCCTGATAGTACCATTGGCTTTGGGCTGAGTTACGGATTTTCGTCTGGAAATCGCTGTCTGTATACCTGCAGTAATGGCGAAAAAAAAACTATTGCTTTTGGTTACATCATGATCCAATGAGCGAACTCTCGTCAGGACACATTTGATGTAATTCACGATGCGAACGGTTGTTGGATTTTGTTCTATAAAGAAGAGTACCAAAGTCCTTGATCATTTACCTCTTGCACTGAGAACACCGGACACACTACCCAAAGCTGTAACTATAATTATGGAGGGCATCGCACATCACACTGGAAGACCAGTGTTTTGTACACGATCCCACAAGCTTTTCAGCTTTAATTTTAATCGTGGATAAATAAAGTGTACATGTATTGTATTGTATTGTAAGACCAACGATCGATTTGGATATTGCGCGCGTCTTTTTTTTATGGGCTTTTTGTGGTAGAGCGCTCGGCATATTTTTATGTGGTACTTAGGCGACTTGGCGCACAGTACCACATATAAAGTTAGGACATTTACATATTTGGATAATTATTATATATAGTCTTAGATTTAGTTAGGATATTTAATTTAACATTTAAATTTTTAAAAGTATGTTATATTTATATTTTTGTTTTATATATATTTGTTTTTGTTCACGTTCGCGTTTTAACGAGCTTTGGAGCTCCTAGGTGATTACGTGTTGAAATAAATTATTATTATTATTATTATTAGGGAGCCCAATCTTTTAAAATCCCCGTGCGCTTGCCACAGGAAGCCCAACGAAAATATTTTATATGCACCACAATCACTAAAAGTAAAAATAATAAAGTCTACGGATAATAAAAGCAAATTCCTGCTAATTTGTCCATTGTCTCCGATTCGTACATTTCTCAATACTAATTTCATTTCAAGACCGAACTCTTAGCTAAAAGTATCACCCAGTCAGTTGACTGATAAATTGACTGCCAAATGGCATGCAGTTACTCAGCCGGTCAAGTAGAAACTCATTGAGACTGAATGTTATCAGAGAACTGGCAGAGAATTGAAGGAGTTTCAGTTATGGTCGTGGTCAGCTTTGAGGACGTTTGTGGCAAATAGAGTGCAATTTAGAAAAGCGTGAAATAGTACTAACTTTAATTAGTGCTATTTAGTACTAATTAGTTATTTAGTTTTCAAGCTTTTCTAAATTGCACTCTACGTATATGTTTTCTGTGTTGAATGATGAAGGCAAAGGTCTCTGTGTGTTTGCCGTTTACTGCTGTACTCCTAGCTGGATTGTCAAGCAAGGTAAATAAACGTAATGAAACGAAATTCTGCGACTTCTAATTCTACCGCAGAACCTAGCAAATATAACTGACTTTCCTTAATTGACTTCCAGACGTCGAAGGATGCAAAGAAATGATGTTCAAGAATGAAGTTGATAGCAAAATACTACTGAAACATCATTAAATCCATTCCCGCCACTAGTGACTCGCCGAGCGCAGTGTTTCATGGATTCTCGTTGCATTTCCTACAACTTTCACACAAGCAAAGGCAAAGATTTCCCTACACGTGTGAACAGAGCGACTCGGACCATGTCAGAACACTTTGTGAAAAGATTCAACGCAATAGAGCACAGGCCTGAATTATTTCAAAATTAAAATTCTAAAAAAGGATAACTAATAAAACACAGTTTCTAATGGTACAACTGAAAAGGATAAATTGGCTTGCTGTCGTATAATTGAGCTTTCCACTAAATGCCCTTGTTTTATACTCTACTCTAGCTAGCAGCTAAGATGTCGGCTTTTTTGAAGGTTTCACTGAGCACAGCTTTAAACAGGTCGGTATTAAATATTGATACTAAGATTTTGTATCACCTTGCCGGACTCCTCTTTCCAACGGAAAGTAGCTAGTAAGCCAGCCGTTGTTGCTAACGGCTGATTTGCTGTCGGCGTACAATGTTTTTATCTACGCCAACACTCGGTTTAGGAAAGGTCTGTCGACTCGGTCGAAAGCCTTCATCTGAACGACATAACCTTCCTTTTTGCGAAGAGTGCGATAAACCATGTTGTTAGAGCCTTTGGTGATTATCTTAGCGGCCGGCACAGGGCGCATGCGCTGTAGAACCCAGTTGACGATTTGAGGTCAACGACGACGACCAATCTGCATTTTTAGAGTCAGGAATTCCACAGGAAGCCAGACTAATAATGGTAGCCAAAAGCTGAATACTAATGAGGGAACCTGGAGTTAATGTGTTCCGTATATGCGGTCACGTGATAGTTATATGTGTATATATGTCTCTATCCAGGATAGGCTGCGTAGTCGGCCCTGGGGGAGGGCGAGGGGAAGGGATTGGGGAGAGGAGGAGATAACCTTTTTTGGATTGACTGTATTATATTTACTATTATTATTTAAAATATTATTATTAATTATTATTATTAAAAATATTATTATTTATTATTATTATTATTAAAAATATTGTTATTTATTATTTTTATTATTTTCATTGTAAATCGCTATTGGATAAATTAGAAATAGCGCTATATAAATTGATTATTATTTTTATTATAATTATTATTAAAATATTATTATTGATTATTATTATTATAATTAAAAATATTATTATATATTATTATTATCAGTCAGTATTTTCAATGGTTTTTATTATCATCAGAGCTGTTGAAAGGGAACTCTTCCCATGTCTAAGAAGGTTTGGTATAAGATTCTATGCATTCAATCCAGTGAGTACATACAGCTTATTTGATGGTTTGAAAGATATTTTACGAGTTGCGTAGTAATTTTCTGAGCCGAGGAAAATACTAGCAATGAGTAAAATGTCTGCGCGTATTATCTGTCAAACCATCAAATAAGGGGTTTATTATTCCACAATTGATTTTGTTTCTTTGTCTCCTGAAGTTTTTGAGTCATTTTTGCCATGTTTTACTTCGCTGGGTCAACATTTATAAAAGGTGTGACCATATACAGTCATTCTCAAAAAGGTTGACCAGATGAAAAGACTACAATACTACAATAGAGTCACGTGATTCATTATGTTTTCAATTTCTGCGCGCGGAACTGCGAGTTGATACCAGCGCCATTACATTCAGTTCTCACAATGCCGTGTACTTTTGCATCTCAAATTGAAATTTCACGCGAGGAAATTGAATACATAATGAATCACGTGACTTTATTGCAGTATTGTAGCCTTTTCATCTTGACAACTTTTTTGAGAATGACTGTATAATTATACCGAATGAATAGTAATCGAATTCTGGGAATTTTTGAAATTCTCAATTAACATATTCCCATCCATTCTTTTAATTTTAATAAACTCATTTCCAGTCCCCTGCTCGATTTGATAGTGGCTAATTAGGCAACATTGCACACAGCATTGCTGTCAATGCAGTGCATATGCCCACACCTGCAATTTGTTACAGACACATGTACAATGTACCAAACTGCAGTATTCGGCAGAAAGTTGTCATGACACAACATTTTGAAGTATGGCATGCACTTTCAATTCTAGCTTGCTGGAGGGGTTTTAACAGGAAAACATCAATACACTGATAAAGATGACAAACAACCCCACGGGAGGTTCTTTGGTGTGGATATGGACCACATGTGAGTAAAATGTCAATAAGCCACCGTATGCTCTACCGCCATTAACATCATTAGCGCTACACCACCACCACCACCACCACCACCGCCACCGCCGCCGCCGCCGCCACCGTCATAATATTCTTCATATTGGACACTCATGTACCACCATCATCACTTTCATCATCGCCATGGCCATGGATCGCTGGACATCACAATTACCAACCATAATCATAAACGCTTACATGAAACTATGACCATATAATATTGTCCAATAGCCATGAGCGGCATCCATCCATCCATCCATCCATCCATCCATCCATCCATCCATCCATCCATCCATCCATCCATCCATCCATCCATCCATCCATCCATCCATCCATCCATCCATCCATCCATCCATCCATCCATCCATCCATCCATCCATCCATCCATCCATCCATCCATCCATCCATCCATCCATCCATATATCGATCCATCCATCCATCCATCCATCCAACCATCCATCCATTCCCATCCATCCATCCATCCATCCATATATCGATCCATCCATCCAACCATCCATCCATTCCCATCCATCCATCCATCCATCCATATATCGATGCATCCATCCATTCATTCATCCATTCATCCATCCATCCATCCATCCATCCATCCATCCATCCATCCATCCATCCATCCATCCATCCATCCATCCATCCATCCATATATCGATCCATCCTCGATCCTCCATCCATCCATCCATCCATCCATCCATCCATCCAAGGCAATCGCAGTCTCTCCATTTCATACTGTCCCTCGCTGCTTGTGCCACCTCACTCCAGTTCTTCCAGCCAAATCCATTCCGTTCCTTCTCCACACCCTTCTTCATTTATCCTTAGGTCAGCCTCTCTTCCTCTTGCTGTTATTAGTATAGGATCCTCATATCCAGGAAGGTTTGCTTGACACTTTTTTATGTGTGTTCCAGATATCAAGATCGATTCTGGCACAAGACCATTTTTGAAACCATCGATAAAGTCAAAAACAAACTGGACGGAATTTACGGTGAAGGAGCTGTTAGCCTAACTGAAGCTTCCCTAAGGTGGTTGTACCATCATTCATTGATGTCAGGGAAATATGGAGGTAGGTGCTCTAAGGTGGTTGTACCATCATTCATTGATGTCAGGGAAATATGGAGGTAGGTGCTCTAAGGTGGTTGTATCATCATTCAATGATGTCAGGGAAATATGGAGGTAGGTGCTCTAAGGTGGTTGTACCATCATTCATTGATGTCAGGGAAATATGGAGGTAGGTGCTCTAAGGTGGTTGTACCATCATTCATTGATGTCAGGGAAATATGGAGGTAGGTGCTCTAAGGTGGTTGTACCATCATTCATTGATGTCAGGGAAATATGAAGGTAGGTGCTCTAAAGGTGGTTGTACCATCATTCATTGATGTCAGGGAAATATGGAGGTAGGTGCTCTAAGGTGGTTGTACCATCATTCGTTGATGTCAGGGAAATATGGAGGTAGGTGCTCTAAGGTGGTTGTGTACCATCATTCAATGATGTCAGGGAAATATGGAGGTAGGTGCTCTAAGGTGGTTGTACCATCATTCATTGATGTCAGGGAAATATGGATGTAGGTGCTCTAAGGTGGTTGTACCATCATTCATTGATGTCAGGTAAATATGGAGGTAGGTACTCTAAGGTGGTTGTACCATCATTCATTGATGTCAGGGAAATATGGAGGTAGGTGCTCTAAGGTGGTTGTACCATCATTCATTGATATATCAGGGAAATATGGAGGTAGGTGGTCTAAGGTGGTTGTATCATCATTCAATGATGTCAGGGAAATATGGAGGTAGGTGCTCTAAGGTGGTTGTACCATCATTCATTGATGTCAGGGAAATATGGATGTAGGTGCTCTAAGGTGGTTGTACCATCATTCATTGATGTCAGGTAAATATGGAGGTAGGTGCTCTAAGGTGGTTGTACCATCATTCATTGATGTCAGGGAAATATGGAGGTAGGTGCTCTAAGGTGGTTGTACCATCATTCATTGATGTCAGGGAAATATGGAGGTAGGTGCTCTAAGGTGGTTGTACCATCATTCATTGATGTCAGGGGAATATGGAGGTAGGTGCTCTAAGATGGTTGTACCATAATTCATTGATGTCAGGGAAATATGGAGGTAGGTGGTCTAGTGGATGAAAATCTCTTTTGGACGTTAAATTAGATACTTTGTTTTACAAGGGTAGCACTTAATTTAATCAGGCCACACACACCGGGAACTTCGTGCCCTACTCTTAGTCGAACAGTGGTGTGGGTTCTTTTACGTCCCTCCGATGCAATGTAATTGAGTGTGGAGAGACGGGACCGCCATTTTACGTGGTCATCCGAGCTACGCGAAGGTCTAACCATTTGTAGATGTAATTACAAAGGTAGCACCTTCTCCTCAATTATTTTAAGACCCTGAGTAATGGTCCGACCGGGACTCGAATAATAATAATAATAACACAATAGACCGGTACTCAACCAACTGAGCCAACCGGGCGGCACTGCATGACCCTATGGCTGGGGCGAGGTGTTGGGGAGACATTTATTCGAGGAATTCGAAGGCGTTTATTACAAATATTTCATTTATTTGATTGGCATATAAAAGTAATAGACAAATATGAGCAGCCTCACGTAAGGCAATTATGCGGCTCGACATTGTATTAGAGTCGTTATCGTATGAGTGGCAAGCCTACGGTACCATGACACTCAAATGGCTTCCTTTCTGAACCAATCAAAAAGCGCGCAGATGCATCTCATCCAATCAAACTCTTTCAATACGGCAAGGCGCGGTGTGGTGACGGTGCGGTGACTTTCCCACTCTTACGAAAACGACTCTATTCCCATACAGTATGAATATTGTATATATATTTATGACTGGTACTTTGTACTGTAGATAAAGTAATTCTTGGAGCCTCAAAACTTGATCACCTGGAAAAGAACCTCAAGGCATCCAAACAAGATGCTCTTCACCCAGGTATTGTGACAGGCTAAACCATCCTAACCTCTTTACAGTGATATACCTCGGGAAACAATTCAAAAAATATTAGTTGGAAGGTCGTTATATAGAGATGGCCCACAGTGTTTGGTGGATGTCATTATATATAGAGGTGGCCGGTGTATGGAGGTAGTCGATATATAGAGTTGGCCAGTGTAGGGAGGTAGTCGATATATAGAGGTGGCCGGTGTATGGAGGTAGTTGATATATAGACGTGGCCAGTGTAGGGAGGTAACGAACACTCGATATAATGAACCCTCGAACCCTCTATTTGGCGATTTAAACGTTTTTTTCCTAAAACAATTTTTAAAAACTTTTTTCTAAATACCACCATAAAATAGCTTTTGGTTGCCTGTGATTGAACAAGAGGTACACAGTATTCGTACCTAACTTGCTGTGTCATGGTGTTTCAGATATCGTGGAGATGTTTGATGAAGGATGGATACACGTCAAAGGGCTTTGTCCCAACTACAATCGCTGATTGTAACCATGGAAACAGTACCACGGTCAGAGATTCGACACTATCAAAACGCTTCAGTTTTGGTGTTGGTTTTCATTTTTGGGTCAAGTTGTTACTAGGAACACAATAATTGAGAAGTAATGTTTCAAAGCCGAGAATGAGGACTAGACGGGGTTTCCAGTCCGAGGCGAAGCCGAGGACTGGAAACCCCGTCTAGTCCGAATTCGAGGTTTTGGAACGACTTCTCATACTCGTTAATTATTACATGCAATGGTCTAAAGGCAATAAATAAAGAGTTGCAAGATTTTAGCCCGGAAAAGCAAGAATTCCAGTCTGCATATTCTCTGCTCATGCGCAGAGTCGAGTACATCGTACATTGTATATAAATAATATCCCACATGTGTTGGACTCTTGAGTAGCATGAAGTAGAGCCTGCTTTCAGATTGAATCTCATCCAATTGAATCTCAAGGTCCCGATGATTGTTATATGAGGGATAAGAACTCAGGAAAGAGTACTTTGAAATCCATCATTTCAAAGTCCTTGGACTTTGAAATGCATTTCAAAGTACTCTTGAGCGGACTTTCCGGGGTTTCCAGGTCCATCACGTGACCTGATTTGATGCACCGGATTGGCTGGTTACCTCATGAATAATTAATGAGTTTCAGAACTGTTATTACAAAAGGGGTCTTCGTCAACAAGACCCCTTTTAAGAAAACAGACATATGTTTGGCTGCATTTCTATCGAATAGAATATTTGTCGATAGAAAAGATAATGTCAATTAATAACGCCTTGTTCGAATGGGCTCCTGACGAGATGTTATTTCATTGTATTGTAAGTTACAATGTTCATAAAATAAACCATTACGATTGAGTTATTGTCACGTATTTTCTCACGTATAAGACGCACCTTTACTAATAGGTGCACGTCACCCTCGAAACAAATACCGTGATTCAGTTTAGGGAAAAACTAAAAACCCAATCATAAGCCCTCACTATTCTCCTCCCTTCCCTCCCTGGACTCACCATAAGTTCATAACTGCGGTTGTTGTCAATCATATTTCTCTGGTGCAGCGCTGATTCAGGGAGGAACCTGTGTTATATAAAAATGCGTACAACATCAAGCATCTACAAAGCCTTGTTCTGCGTGCATTTTTAGACCATTCTGACATCCTATGATTACTTATGAAGTAGCACATTCTACACATCCCTTTTCACGCGTATAATAACTTCTTACAGTGAGGCACGCACCAGGCTGCTATTCTAGGAATATGTTGCCTGTAGGTCGGGGTAGCAAAAGACTCTAAACAAAACTACATAAAAGGGGAAATGCTGCATGTCGGGCATGAGTAGTTGTGTGATTACCCATAATACATCTCGGTCGTGCGTTCGAAATAAAAAACAGGGTTCCTAAAATAGTCGAAACCCTATCGAAAAAATATATACAGAAACTAAAAGGAAAATGAAAGAAATTAAAAATCATTTCAAAATGAACATTACCGGGTAAAAAAAACAGAAACTAAAAAAAAGAAAAAATATTAATTATAAATAATATCTATCGGAAAAAAAACACAGAAACAAATAGTAAATTTAAAAGAATGAATTTCAACATAAAATTTACAACAACAAAAAAAAAAAACAGGAAAAACAACCGAAAATAATAATAATTTAAAATATTATCTATCGAAGAAAAACCACAGAAGCAGAAAGCAAATTAATAAAATGAATTTTAAAATACAATTTACAAAGAAAAAGAAACTAAAAAAACGATAATAATAATAATAATATAAATATTATCTATCTTTTTTTTCCTGTTATTTTGTAGAGTAGAAGTTTTTTTTGTAAGAAAAAAAAACACAGAAAGAGAAAGTAAATTGAAAAAAAATGAATTGAAAAATAAAATTTACAAAAAAAAAAGAAACGAAAAAACCGAACATAATAATAATTTAAAATATTTTCTATCGAAAAAAAACCCACAGAAACGGAAAGTAAATTAAAATTAATTTCAAAATCAATTTTACCGGGAAAAAAAACACTAAAAAAAGTCGATGGGACTGTGACTTGAACCAGCGATAATGAGCTGCATTTTATGCAAAATACTAAAAATCGACCATACACCCAGACTTAAATGCTGGGTCACCGTATGTTACGTATAGGACGAAGATTTCAGCCTCATCCGCGCTATCGGGTAGTACACAATCAGCGAAGTAGTCAAAGAGGGAGGGAACAGTCGTATCCTAGTCCTAAATGACTGCCCCTTACCACTTCAAGCTATCTGTACTTCCGATTGATTTCGAGGGTCAATTTAGTAGTCTATCGTGTAACGGTTATTGTTATGGAAATTTATTGACTAACGTAGCCCTCTGGAAATACGCTGGACCTCGACGCCAGTGAGTGATCGCATGACCCGGGATCGACTCTCTGTGGACACCAACATTTTTATAGCGTATCTTCTTTCTTACCGTTTTTTTTCCCTTGTCTTTTCTATCGTTGCAAAATGTCGAGATTAACTGATTCGAACATTTTTGAATTTTAAAGAAGAAAAAAATAAAAAAAATATCGATAGTTATTAACCGCTTAGCCGTTATTATAGCAATATCGATAAGTACATTGGAGCCACAAAACATTATTACTTGCTGAGGACAAAATGCTGTGTTGACTTAATATCGAACTGCGGAAGTCAGACAAGAGAGTAAAGTAGTGATGAGATGGATAAACGGATGGAAGGAATGGTGGATAGATGGATGCATAAGTTGATTGAAGGAGAGAAGGAAGGATGGGATAGATATATAGAACGGAGAAAAGGATTATGGAAAGGATGGGAGAAAAGGAAGGGTAAAAATAAATGGTATTAAGGGAGGTGCTCAACTTAAGTCTTAGTTCCTTTTATATGACTATAAATCAAAGTGATTGTTATTTTTTACACAGACATTTATATATTAATAGGAGAACTGTTATTACAAAAGGGGTCTTCGTCAACAAGGCCCCTTTTAAGAAAACAGACCTCAATTATTGTTGTATCAAAATCACCTAGGATGTTGTTTTCAGGTTGAAGTTTGACTATTCCTTCAAGATACAGGTCAATCCCTGACTTTCCCATGTTGTATCAAAATCACCTCGGGTGTTGTTTACAGTTCGGGCATGCGCACAATCAAAAAACTCGAGATAGTTTTTGGTCGTGAAACTATCAGAACGCTTAAAGGAGCACTCTCACAGGTAATGCATTGCGCGCCTTGAACCCCTCAGCGCCATTTTCGTATGATACGAAAATGGCGGATTTCTACTTACCATGCACACGAGAAGGAAGAGTTTCTCTGGAGAACTCCGGACTTGCCATTGCTGATCCGTATCGGAATTCGAAAGGCGAACTTTTCACGTGTACTTTTCACGTGCGTTCTTGTCAAATCTAAGTGGTATCCCGTATGTAAACAATAACACGGCGCGCAATGCATTACCTGTGAGAGTGCTCCTTTAAGTTTTGTAGTTGGTTTTCATTTTTGGGTCAATTTGTTGCTAGGAGCACAATAATTGAGAACTATTATTACAAAAGGGGTTTTCGTCAACAAGACCCCTTTTAAGAAAACAGACCTCATATGTTTGGCTGCATTTCTATCGAATAGAATATTTGTCGATAGAAAAGATAATGTCAATCAATAACGCCTTGTTCGAATATACACGAGATGTTATTTCATTGTATTGTAAGTTACAATGTTCATAAAATAAACCATTACGATTGAGTTATTGTCACGTATTTTCTCGCATATAAGACGCACCTCACCTAATAGGCGCACCCTGAAAACAAATACCGTGATTCAGTTGAGGGAAAACCTCACCACTTATAAGTAACTACAAGAAGACCATTAACAAGTTATATTTTAATCTAATCACTCTGTTTTCTTTGAGTGCAAACAAACACTTCAATGCCGTGTAATAGACTAAATATTATTGAGTTTTGTTTTAAGGGTTCATTATTTGGGCTTCTTGTGTAATGAAGAGGGACTGGGAAATATAAAAGTCCAAGTCCTCCGCCTCTTCTTATTACACAGGGAGACCAAAAAGCTATCCTTTGCAGAGGTCTATATGTGGCGGTATCGTGTGTTTATATATACACTAGGGTCATCGTATTATAAGAGATTTATAAACACTATTGTAAAACAACACGGTAAAATAATATGGTAAAACACCATGGTAAAAGAACACGTAAAACACCATGGTAAAAAAACACCATGGTAATTATAAAACAAAATGGTAAAACACCACGGTAAAACATCATGGTAAAACAACACGTAAAACATCATGGTAAAACAACATGGTAAAACAACATGGTAAAACAACACGGTAAAACAACATGGTAAAACAACATGGTAAAACAACATGGTAAAACAACACGGTAAAACAACACGGTAAAACAACATGGTAAAACAACACGGTAAAACAACATGGTAAAACAACATGGTAAAACAACATGGTAAAACAACACGGTAAAACAACACGGTAAAACAACACGGGTAAAACAACATGGTAAAACAACACGGTAAAACAACATGGTAAAACAACACGGTAAAACAACACGGTAAAACAACATGGTAAAACAACACGGTAAAACAACATGGTAAAACGGCATGGTAAAAACACCATGGTAAAACAACATGGTAAAAACACATGGTAAAACAACATGGTAAAAAACAACACGGTAAAACAACATGGTAAAAACAACATGGTAAAACAACATGGTAAAACAACATGGTAAAAACAACATGGTAAAACAACATGGTAAAACAACATGGTAAAACAACATGGTAAAACAACATGGTAAAACAACACGGTAAAACAACACGGTAAAACAACACGGTAAAACAACACGGTAAAAAACATGGTAAAACAACATGGTAAAACAACATGGTAAAACAACATGGTAAAACAACATGGTAAAACAACATGGTAAAACAACATGGTAAAACAACATGGTAAAACAACATGGTAAAACAACATGGTAAAACAACATGGTAAAACAACATGGTAAAACAACATGGTAAAACAACATGGTAAAACAACATGGTAAAACAACACGGTAAAATGTAAAAAAACACACTGGACAAAGTTGTTCTTATGGTTGGTCGACACTTCTGGTTTTCACTAGCAACACAAGCATAACATTAGATCAAAAACCATGCGAAAACAGACCAGTTTGTTTAACCAACTTTGAGGTGTTTGGATAAAACACTCTTTCACGAGCTTTAATCAGCTTCTCAAACCATTAATAATTCTTGGAGAAATTCAAAGTTAAAGTTGACCAAATTTTATGCTAATTAGGACCACATTTCCAAACCTTCTTCACGGTAGTGATTTCCTTTGTTTTGTCCTCTTGAATTATTAATGAGTTTGAGAAAATGAAATAACACTTCTTGTGCTTATGCTTGCATCGCTGGTAAGAACCAGGCCTAAGATGGACACGTTGGCCTCGTACCTGTTTATATAAATTCGAACAGTAAGATTTAATAGTGATCCCAACTTAGAGAGTAGCTTACTGCGGTTCTCAGTATTATGCGAACTCAGACATTCAAACAGTCGGCTGCAACTTGGTTTTTCGCTTCTGTCAATCAAATTCAAAACTCTAACAAATTCAAAACTAAAAACATTATTCGACCAAATGATCCATAATTTAGCTCAAAATCATATTTAGTTTCCATTTGGTGGGTCTTCTGACTTTTATTTTTAAGTTTTGTGATTTTTTTATGTTGATTGACAGAAGCGAAAAACCAAATTACAAGTCAACTGCTTGCCTGAGTTCGCACACTGAGAATCGCAGTAATTTAACCATTGAATAAATCAATGACATTATATATCAATGTTTAGTTTGCAAGTAGAAAATAGGATGTAAAGACTTAGCGTCATTTAAAATCAAATTGGCTAGATTGATATCCTTGAAACTTTCTCAACTGAAGTAATAACATTATTTCTTAGTTGAAAGCAATTTCGACAAGCCGATTTTGGTTTAGTAAAGAACTGATTTCCAGAAAGTAGTCCATAACGTCGCTATAGCAACGTCAATCACAACGTCACACCCATTTTTATAAACTTCAGATTTATCTCTCCGGGGATAACAAGCGGTCAGCGGTCGACACCAAGGCGTCTGATAATCAGGATGGTCAGACATGCACTTGTTGTTACCACCGAAGAAACACATTTTTATATTTGTTAAAATAATATATTATTATTATTATACTTTAGGATAATATTACTTTAAAAAGAATAGGATAAGCACATGAATAAATTACGAGCGGCTTCATGACGTCATAGGGGACGTGTCAATCATCTTTTTCTGTAGCGACGCGTATGCTCTTTCCAATTTCATGTTTTCCTGCAAATAGATGAAATATCACTATCGTCATGGAAACTGAATACCATATGATCATCATCATTTACGTCATCAAATCATCATCATCATCAAATCATCTTGCAAATCGAACGTCACATTCTAATGAAAGTATCTACAACCGTCTCCTCCGGACAAAACTAGCACCTTCGTAGCCGTTTGTATTGATTGGCTTGAGGTGGCCGAGACACAAATTAACCCTGGCCGTTACAACGGTGGCCGTTGTGGGGAGGTGGTCGTTACAGAGAGGTGGCCGTTGTGGGGAGGTGGTCGTTACACAGAGAGGTGGCCGTTGTGGGGAGGTGGTCGTTACAGAGACGTGGTCGTTGTGAGGAGGTGGTCGTTACAGATAGGTGGCTGTTGTGGGGAGGTGACCGTTGTGGGGAGGTGGTCGTTGTGGGGAGGTGGTCGTTGTGGGGAGGTGGTCGTTGTGGGGAGGTGGTCGTTGTGGGGAGGTGGTCGTTGTGGGGAGGTGCGTGCCCTTAGTAGAGGTTCAACTGTAGTTCCATTCAACCTTCAGTCCGTCTGTATTCTCAGTAATTGTGACGTCAAAATGTAGAAACACCAAAATTGGTACCGCACGACAGCACACGTGCAATCTAATCGTATACACTCGTGACGCCAATGACGTCATTCGTATGACGTATTTTACTACGTATAACTGAGTTTGACTGATTAGCCTGAACTGACTGCTGAACGTACCTTAGTTGCGTGAGTCAACATTTTCTGTAACTTCGTCATTTCCAGCATTTTCTGGCTCAACATCGCTGCGTTTTTGTTGGCGCGATTATCTGACATCTACAAAATTAACCAGTCAGGATAATGATATTAACCATTGATCAAAGTTAACAGGGAGAATGGGTAGCTGTCAGCGGTTGACGCAATTTCATAATTGTTCGCTATTTTATAATGGTTGATTGGTTGAAACTTGAATTACTTTAATAAACGCTTCCGCTGACCTGTAAATCCGACTGAAGCTTTTTCGTGGAATGTGGATCGTCTGTGCCATCTCGGTCAAACTAGTAAGAAGATTAGCCATGAGATGTTATCAACAGTTTTAAACACGACGTCTTGCACGGAGAACTGATGGGTGGGGTTAGAGGGGGTCGTTCGGTCGGGGAGGAGAGGGGCTTATATATAGGGAGGGGCTTACATATAGGGGTGGGCTTACATATAGGGAGGGGCTTCTATATAGGGAGGGGCTTCTATATAGGGAGGGGCTTCTATATAGGGAGGGGCTTACATATAGGGGTGGGCTTACATATAGGGAGGGGCTTCTATATAGGGAGGGGGCTTCTATATAGGGAGGGGCTTATGTATAGGGAGGGGCTTACATATAGGGAGGGGCTTATAGATATGGAGGGGCTTAGTCTTGTGTCTTAGGGGAGGGTCAGGAAATTTCATTCCCATCGCTAGGGGAGGGTCACAACATTTTCAACGCTCAATTTAAAAACCCCCCCCCCCCCCCCCCCCCCCCCCCCCCCCCCCCCCCCCCCCCCCTTCCCCCTGTTAATTTCTGACAAGTCCCTAAACGTAATTTTACACACACCGTTGAATCGATGGTGCCAACACTGGAATGACTCTCGTTCAACGAGTCGCTTCGGAGACTATCGTTCTGAGCACGCAGCTGTTGTACCCGGCCTTGTAAGTGACGTAAGAGCCTCGCCGACGAGCTGTCTTCCCCAGGCCTTGGGCTCGCAGTAATGGAGCTGTAACTAGTACCCAGGCCACTTGTGCTGGTATTGTCCGTGAATGAATGGCCATTGGTAATGGGACTGGACGCTGGTATCTATGAAGGTAATAGAGTGGGACAGTCAAACCTCTATTAAGCGGTCACCCTTTATTAAGCGGTCACCTTCTATTAAGCGGTCACTTTCGCTCAAATTCCCGGAAATCGGTTCCCAATACTTACTGTAAACTTGACCTCTATTAAGCGGTCACCTCTATTAAGCGGTCAGTTGGATATTTCCTGAGGGTGACCGCTTAATAGAGGTTGGACTGTAGTTCGTATAATAAAACTAGACTTATTTATTACCAGTTTCTTTGTTTCTTTCAATTCTTTTTCCAGGTGTTCTATTGTCTTCTGCATCATCTACGTTAAACAATAGAGATGTGAATACAAAATAGAGTATATTGTGACTAGGGGAGGGGTGGGTAGAGCCATTATATTAGTCACTAGTAATATTAAATTAAATAAATAAATGTAACACTTATATATCGCAAATCTCTCTATATAATATTCAAATGCACTTTGAGCCTTCGATTCTCTCTGTGAGTCAGTAGGTCAGGCCACACACACCGGGAACTACGTGCCCTACTCTTATGCCCCGTTCACACCAAGGCCTACACATGTTTTAAAGTGGCTTAACTGAACAGGTTTAGAAAATTATCTACAAACGCCACGCAACATTTGGCATAAAACTAGCAGTGGTGTGGGTTCTTTTACGTCCCTCCAGTTCAATGTAGTGTAGTATGGAGAGACGGGACCGTCATTTAACGTGGTCATCCGAGCCACGCGAAGGTCTAACCATTTGTAGATGTAATTACAAAGGTAACACCTTCTCCTCAATTATTTTAAGACCCTGAGTAATGGTCCGACCGGGACTCGAACCACGAACCTCCCACAATAGACCGGTACTCAACCAACTGAGCCAACCGGGCGGCGGTTAAAATATTGTGACGTCTGGCCTGGATTAATTATCGTTAAATCTCACTGCTATACAGCTATTTCAAAAAACGTTGATAATTCTAAATAGTGTATTCCAAGACCGAAATGCATTTTGGGACTCGTGTAATATTTTCTAAAGTAATATAAATAATATAATTTATTTTATTTTTGGTGTATTCCATCAGAAACAATATACTAGCTCCATATGGCGAACAAATCGCTGTATATTTACTTTTTATTTCAAAATAACGAGGCCCGCAATGCCCTAATTTGGTCTTGGAATACACTATTCAGTATGCAGTATTCAGTTTTCAACGTTTTTTGAAATAGCTGTGTATATTTAGGAATGATAAGATAATACAATCGAACCTCTACACAACGGCCACCTCCCCACACCGGCCACCTCTCTATAACGGCCAGGGTCTTTTGTCCCGACCACCAGCCAGCCCATACATTTATTGTTATTGAAACCTCTACACAACGACCACCTCTACACAACGACCACCTCTACACAACGACCACCTCTACACAACGACCACCTCTGCACAACGACCACCTCTGCACAACAGCCACCTCTACACAACGACCACCTCTACACAACGACCACCCCTACACAACGACCACCTCTACACAACGACCACTCCTGCACAACGACCACCTCTGCACAACGACCACCTCTACACAACGGCCACCTCTACACAACGACCACCTCTACACAACGACCACCTCTACACAACGACCACTCCTGCACAACGACCACCTCTGCACAACGACCACCCCTACACAACGACCACAAAGCTTTGTCCCGAGATGGCCGTTGTAGAGATGTTCGTCAGTACTTGCATTAAGTCTAGTTCTTTGTTTCTACTTACATTTCGTTCAGATTTGTAAACCAAAGTGATTCGGTTACTGTCTTCTTGAAGTTGTCTTATAGGAACGAAAGGGTATTTTAATACCATGATGCCTTGCACCATTGTTATGATCATTATGTCCGGCAATAGATTCGTTTTCGTATGAGAGTGGGAAGTAGTTACGGTACGGCTCGTGCCGTGCGGTGACGGTACCGTGTCCAAGCATTCTGATTGGTTGAGCAATGATTTTGCGCGCTGTGATTGGTTGAATAGATGTCTTCGATTCCGTACCGTGACCGTAACTCCGTACCGTAGGTCAGTCCCACTCATACGAATTAAAACGATTCTATTATAGACTTTAAATAGAACATATAGTATTGTTGTTTTGTGGTCAAGGAGGGTTCAAAGCGGCGCGCTCGGATTTGGTACTGAAACATTTCAGGAAAACTTCAACGCACCTTTTGAGACGAGCGACTTCATCATCCTACAAATGAAGAGAAATGCGTCAAACATAAACTTGCAACAATTACCCGCTTTCACACAACACAAGTTTCTTGCGTCGGCCAGTTTTCATACGACACACGTTTCTTATACTTGCGCTTATGCTTGCGTCGTTTGTGATAACCAGGCTTATATCGGAAAGGAGAATTGATTTCAAGATGGCTGCACTCACCTTACTCTTTAGTGCCTTTTTAAACAAACTGATTTGCTGTTGTGTGAGCTCGCTGCTGTCAGACTGAAAATAGGCCAAGAAATATTGTAAAAAAGTGTTCGACATAGAGCTAGAGAGAGTGTGGTATATCTAACAGACTGAAGACAAGTTGGGAAAAAGAACACCTATACCAAATAAGGAATTGTGTTACCAAATAAGGAATTTCATTATCAAAAAAGAAATTTCGGTACAAAATAAGGAATTGTGTTTAGGAATTTCGTTACCAAATAAGGAATTTCGCTACCAAATAAGAAACTCTGTTATCAAATTTAAATCAGGAATTTCGTTACCAAATAAGGAATTTCGTTACCAAATAAGGAATTGTGTTACCAAATCAGGAATTTCGTTACCTTATAAAGAATTTCGTTACCAAATAAGGAACTCCGTTACCAAATAAGGAATTCCGTTACCAAATAAGGAACTACGTTATCAAATAATGAATTTCTTTACATATCAAACTTATGTTATACAAAAGGTCATTGTTTCACATATGCAGATGAGGCGAGTCTTGTTTAGGCGAAAAACAGCATGATTTTGATACATTTTTGCTTTTTACTGCATTGTTAAAATACAAATCAAAAACCTACCAACGGAATATCAAAGACGAATATGTAAGGAATGAATAAGCTGGCAATTCAAGCACAAATAAAGAGGTTTGAAGGTGGCATTTTCCGTTTCTTCAAAGTCAATCGAACTGAAATCTCTGAAGAGATATAGGAGAGCGTGACATACGCTGCACACAAAATCCCTCTGAATTCTTTGGGAATTGTGTCAATCAAAAACCTACCGCCGGATTCAAATGCTCTGTAATTGTACGCGCATATTGATATAAAATACATGTATATTAAACTTAATTAAGCGGTGGCAAAATGAAATCTAAAACTCTTTGTTTGGTAATTGTGAACATCATATTGGTGCTCTGTATCTCGGTCTGTATGTAGAAGCTACATAGGCCGGCGAATTCGCAAATAAATTATGGCTCGGAAAAGACGTTTTTTGAAGGCAATTTCCAATATTTACACGCACGAGATCAATAAGTTAGTTCGAATTTGTGATATATTTTCCCGTTGAGGAAACATATACAGCTTTTCCATCCTCTCGTATATTTTAGCTACCTGATTTACACATTGTCAAAGGAAAAATATGAATTCAGAAATGATAAACCAGTCACGTACGAATCTGCTTTATTTAGCGGTCATAGTGAACAAATTGCTGGATCAATCGGGCCTCACGTGCATTAGTAAACTAAAGCATTAACAAAAAACGTTGTCCGCGTGATACTGGATCCCAACAGGAGCAATGTTCAATGATGCAGGACATAAGTTTGATATGTAAGGAATTGCATGACCAAATAAGGAATTCGGTTACCATATAAGGAATTCCGTTACCAAATAAGGAATTCCGTTACCAAATAAGGAATTCCGTTACCAAATAAGGAATTCCGTTATCATATAATGAATTCCGTTACCATATAAGGAATGTCGTTACCAAATAAGGAATTCGCCTGTAAAAAAAACAACAGACATACAATCAGTAATCACCTGTTTTCTAAAGCAGTCATTCTTTTGGTTTTCGATTTCCTTTCTGGCTTCAAATAAATGTTGCCTCAACTCGGCGTTACAGGACTTTAAATTGGCCTACAAAATATAGATAATTATGAACTCCTGTTATCATTTCAATTCAGTCTTACAATACAGCACGAGAAGGGTCTGGGTAATAGAATGGAATAGATGGACTGAGTTCTAGTTACCAGTGCTTCTCGTGCAGGGCTGTTGGTGCTCGACCCAGGACTTTCTCCAGCCACACTTCCGGTGAAACTGCTAGATAGGTTGCTAGACCTAGAACGAAGGACGCTAGTGTAAGTATACAGGCATTCAAACAAAAATACAACGTTTCGTAACGAATATTCCAAAGCCCAGCATTGAAATTGGATACTTGCGAGGCCATCGACCATATATAGAATTTCATTACCAAATAAGGAAATGGACGTATTTTCACGCTACGTGATTGGCTGGTATGAGTTTTCTCGGGTTATGATTGGTTAACAAGAGAAGGCACTGCATTGCAAGACTTACTTCATAGGGGTGGTGTTAGGTGATCCACCAATCAACGACGCCACACGACGGCATTCCTCGTTGATTTCCAGCACGAAATCTTTCTCGTTTCTGTCTGTGAGCAAGGACAGCTAGAACACAACGATAAACAAACATTGTTGATGATGATGACGATGATGTATGACTGACTGATGAAATTGTTGTTGTTAAAGGGGAACTGAAGACAAAATTTATTTTCTCAAGAATGTTAGATATCTCTTATATTACCATTACTTGATTATTAATTTTTGCCAATATTTCTTAGATATCATCATAATTTACGTTCAATATGGAATATCATCCGTCATTTTGCCGTTTTACCGTCGGCTTTTTGTTCGTGATGTCGTTTATGGGGAATAATAAAATCCGCTCACAACATTCTCTCGGGCACAAGAACATACAATGCACTTATAATTACTCTACATTGTGACTGCACTTTCCCTTGGGATAGGTGACGTCAGACATGGGGAATAATTACTGAAGTGAGCCGCGCTCAATTCAGCGGTAATCCATGTCTTTTTACATTTAAAACTCAAGTTTCTTCTCCATAAAAATAAAAACAATTGGAAATTAATTTAGAAAATGTTTGTACACAACATTCTCTTTGTTTTTTTATTGAAATATAAATTTAGGCTTCAGTTCTCCTTTAATGGGTGTACAAGACGGTAGGTATCTATGTATCCAAGATGGCAGCCGCTGTCGAGTCTACTAACGATTGAATTCAGCGGACAGTCTGATTGATCTGGCTATCAAAGGCAATTGTTTAAAATAAACAAACGAACGAAAAAACGAGCGAACGAACGAACAAACGAACGAACGAACAAACTATCAAACTATCGAATGAACAGCCAAACGAAAGAACAAATTAAACAAACAAACGAACGAAAGAACAAACGAACAAACAAATTAAACAAACGAACGAAAGAACGAACAAACAAACGAACAAACGAACGAAAGAACAAACAAACGAACGAAAGAACAAACGAACGAACGAACGAACAAACGAACGAACGAACAAACGAGCGAACGAACAAACTATCAAACTATCGAATGAACAGCCAAACGAAAGAACAAATTAAACAAACAAACGAACGAAAGAACAAACGAACAAACAAATTAAACAAACGAACGAAAGAACGAACAAACAAACGAACAAACGAACGAAAGAACAAACAAACGAACGAAAGAACAAACGAACGAACGAAAGAACAAACGAACGAACGAACAAACGAGCGAACGAACAAACTATCAAACTATCGAATGAACAGCCAAACGAAAGAACAAATTAAACAAACAAACGAACGAAAGAACAAACGAACAAACAAATTAAACAAACGAACGAAAGAACGAACAAACAAACGAACAAACGAACGAAAGAACAAACAAACGAACGAAAGAACAAACGAACGAACGAAAGAACAAACGAACGAACGAACAAACAAACTATCAAACTATCGAATGAACAGCCAAACGAAAGAACAAATTAAACAAACAAACGAACGAAAGAACAAACAAACAAACAAATTAAACAAACGAACGAAAGAACGAACAAACAAACGAACGAACAAACAAACGAAGAACAAACAAACGAACGAAAGAACAAACGAACGAACGAAAGAACGAACGAACGAACGAACAAACAAACAAACGAACAAACAAACAAACGAAAGAACAGCCAAACAAACGAACAAATTAAACAAACGAACGAAAGAACGAACGAACAAACAAACGAACAAATTAAACAAACGAACGAAAGAACGAACGAACAAACAAACGAACAAACAAACAAACGAACAATCAAACGAACAAACAAACGAACAAACAAACGAACAAACAAACGAACAAACAAACGAACGAACGAACAAACAAACAAACAAACGAACGAGAGAACGAACAAACAAACAAACAAACAAACGAACAAACAAACGAACAAACAAACGAACGAACAAACAAACAAACAAACGAACGAGAGAACGAACAAACAAACAAACGAACGAAAGAACGAACAAACAAACGAACAAACAAACGAACGAACAAACAAACAAACAAACGAACGAGAGAACGAACAAACAAACAAACGAACGAGAGAACGAACAAACAAACAAACGAACGAAAGAACGAACAAACAAACGAATAACGAACAAACAAATGAACAAACGAACGAACAAACCTCCTGTATTTTGTCTCTCAATCTCATAATTTGCTCTTTAGACTCCTGTCTGAGTTGTCCAATTTGTGCAACTTTTTCTTCTTGAGTGCGAATATTTCTTTCGCGAAGTTCTTCCACTTCCTTTGAAGCAATAAAAAGTGACCAATGTTACTGTGTTACAATACTCGCGCTGGATTACACTGTAACTTTATAAACGAGGTTATTCATAATTATTGGTGCTACATGCAAGAATCACATACAGCAACAACGCCAGGCCGCTCATTGTGGATAGAAACCTCCATATATAGTATTTATACATTTTATTTTAGCGTTGATGTGGTTATTTGTCACTTATATTGTTCTTCCCAGCTCTTCTTAGAGTACTTTTCAATTTCAAAATTACCTTTTTCAACTTCAAAGCCGTTGTTTGTAGTTGTTGATGGTTTCTTCTCTCGTTTTCGAGCTCACTTTGAACTTGATTCAAGATGCCGTCGTAACCTTCCTTGATTTCTATCAGCTTCTCTTTCTGTTTCTGTCGTTCTTTGTCAACTGCTTCTCGCTCTCTTAGGAGTGCAGTGCGGATCTAAAGTGATAGTTTCTTAAAATGTCATTGAGTTGTATGCAAGGTCATTATAATGAATATCACTATCACTATCGTCATCAGTCTTCATCATCATCACACCACTACCACCACAGTATCACTACCACCACTGTGATTAAACCTTTATTATTATTAGTAGTAGTAGTAGTATCATCATCACTGCAAAACCACCAACATCATCACCATCATCATCATTCTTATTAGGAATGGTTTTCACTACATAATCAAAAGACAGCATCCTATCGTATACAGAACACAGAACACAATCGGTTTTTTTTTCTTCTTCTTATATTTGAAGTCTCTTTCCAATTTTGAGTTCCGTAGCCTATGAAAATGCATCAGTTGTGCACGCAAGGCATCATGGGATGGGTCTTAAAACAGAGTTTTCAAAGAAACACAGAAGGGTGATGGGTACCTGTTCTTGGGCTTCATTTCTCATTTTTTCACCCAACAATCTCGTGGCTTCTTCCTGCTGCCTGACCAAACTACGTAACATCTGGATCTCTTCTTGCTTGTTCTGATTCAATCAAGGTTTATTTTGTTAGATATTTGCACGTAAACGAGTAGCCGTGTTGTACTTATAGACATTTATAAAGTCATTAGTATTTATTATTGTAATCCTGAAGGACCAACCGTGGATATATAAAGTTAAACATTTTCGAAAAGACTGTACGTGCAAAAAAAACTTTGCAATTTCTGAATGCGTTTCAACTTCCAAAAATGCACGTACATTTGATCAATGAAACTCGGATAATTACAATTATCATTCACATTATTTTCTCCGGGATTTTCGTTGGTCGAGAGACGACTAAATATATAATAAATAGATAGATAGAAGTTATTATTATTATTATTATTATTATATCAGTTACCTCTTCGACTTTACTTGATTCTTCCGCCACATTCTGAAGTTGATCTTTCAGCCGTCGGTTCTCGTGTATTTTGTCGTCAAAACTCTATAAAGGGGAAAACCAACATATTAACTTTAAAATTAGATATCTGGTCACGTGGGCTCAAGAACTCCTGCTCGACTCATGCCCTCTCGGTCATACACCCTGAACACAGGAAACCCATCAGCTATAAAACTGACTCATTTCATAGATTAATGACGCAAAGGAGTCTGGGTTATACGTACGCATACCTGCTCTAGCGCTCGATTCGATGACGTCAAGCTCGCCTCTCTGTTCTTCAAAGATTCGACCTGATAAAGAAACAGCAAATGATGCAAGGGTTCAAATCCCGTCTGGGCTCAGTATTTTTCTGAGTCTTTTTACGCTTGAAGAAACCTTACGAACTACATTACTAGCAAATGAACTATTTCTCAAGTTCTACAATTTTCAAATTTTGTGTTTTCGATTAACCCTAAATCGATCAACAAGTTGAAATGCCGAAATTTAGCCTAACCGAATTGAAGAAGATAGATAGAATGTCCAGATAGAATGTCCAGAACGAAGGGAGCTCTGTCGCTATACACCTATTTCAAAAACGTTGTCGGTGAACTTGACCATCAAGCCTAAGCGACCAGACCGAAAGGGAGCATGGGTATGTCAACACATTTTAATTCTGACATGGCCAAGTTAAGTTCTGCGTTGTACTCTCGCTTGATGGTTATAAAAGCAAAAATAGACATTCAGATGTTGCTCAATGTGATCATGAACATCAAAATGTACCATCTACCCATGCTCCCTTTCGGTCGAGTTAAGTTCACAGATAACGTTTTCTTAATAGGCGTATCTTTGCCAACAGTATCCATCGTCCTCTCTGCGCCTGGCTTGCCCACCACCGTACGTTTCTTAAGAAAAAAGCCAACTTCGGTCGCCCATAACTTTCGCCCCATTCATCGAAATTACTTCAAAATTTCAATTTTTGCTAACTTTGGTGTGCTCTTTTGAAATATTATATTTTTGTTTTTGTTGGATTAAAATTTAAAATGTCACGCAAGACCTGCAAACTCCCCATTACCTCTGCTTTGAGAGCCTTGGCGTACGTTTCGTATTTCGCTAATCCTTCTGTATACGCCACTTCACTGTCGCAGAGAATCTGCTTCTCGTCCAGTAGTTTAGTCTTCAGCATGTCGATGTCTTCATCACGAGCTGTTAACGTGCAGTTCAGCTGAGATATTCGAAATTCTCCGTCCTGGGGAACAAAAGTTTCAAAAATAATTCATTAAAACGTGTATGAAAATGGTTCTTATCTTGTTGCTCTGGTTACCACATCACATGGTTTTCTCTTTCGGAAAATCTAGTTTGAGGTGGACGTCAATCGTTTAGTATTTCCATGTCAATTGATGTTCTCAATCTTTGTCTTGATCGAGTATATCGATCGCCCGGCGATCGTAGTCAAATTCACGGTCGTTTTTCTTGACAGTTTTTTTCCACAGGAAGCCCAAACTCTACTATTAGCATTATCAGTACGATAACTAGAGTCAAATTTCAAGCGATTTACGTGTTCAATAAACGTCTCAAAACTTGGTCTCAGTGTCTCATTTATTCACATAAAGACACTATGATGTGCTATATTTCTTCTACTGTCACTTACTTTGTGATTTGTCGAGGGAAAAGGCTTATTTTCAGGGGTTGAACGTACCCTACCCCCACCACCTAGTACCCTACCCCCACTAGTACCCTACCCCCACCACCTAGTACCCTACCCCCACCACCTAGTACCCTACCCCCACCACCTAGTACCCTACCCCCACCCCACCCACCTAGTACCCTACCCTACCCCACCACCTAGTACCCTACCCCCACCACCTAGTACCCTACCCCCACCACCCCCCCACCACCTAGTACCCTAACCCCCACCACCTAGTACCCTACCCCCACCACCTAGTACCCTACCCCCACCACACCACCTAGTACCCTACCCACCACCTAGTACCCTACCCCACCCCACCACCTAGTACCCCCCTACCCCACCACCACCTAGTACCTTACCCCCACCACCACTAGTACCCCTAGTACCCACCCCCCACCTAGTACCCTAGTACCCTACCACCCACCTAGTAGTACCCTACCCCTAGTACCCTACCCCCACCACCACCTAGTACCCTACCCCCCTACCCCCACCACCTAGTACCCTACCCCCCCACCCACCTAGTACCCTACCCCACCACCTAGTACCCTACCCCCACCACCTAGTACCCCTACCCTACCCCCACCCAGTACCCTACCCCACCACCTAGTACCCTACCCACCCACCCACCACTAGTACCACCTAGTACCCTACCCCCACCACCTAGTACCCTACCCCCCCACCACCCTAGTACCCTACCTAGTACCCTACCCCCCACCCACCACCTACCACCTAGTACCCCCCCCCCACCACCTACCCCCACCACCTAGTACCCTACCCCCACCACCACCACCTAGTACCCTAGTACCCTACCCCACCACCTAGTACCCCTACCCCCCCCACCACCTAGTACCCTACCACCCCACCTACCCCCACCACTAAAGTACCCTACCCCACCACCACCACCTAGTACCACCCTACCCTACCCCACCACCTAGTACCCCCACCACCCTACCCCCCCCACCACCTAGTACCCTACCCCCACCACCTAGTACCCTACCCTACCCCCACCACCTAGTACCCTACCCCCACCACCACCTACCCCCACCCCTACCCCCACCACCTAGTACCCCCACCACCCTACCCCCACCCCCACCACCTAGTACCTAGTACCCTACCCCCACCACCTAGTACCCTACCCCCACCACCTAGTACCCCCCCACCACCTAGTACCCTACCCCCACCACCTAGTACCCTACCCACCTAGTACCCTACCCCCACCACCTAGTACCCTACCCCCACCACCTAGTACCCTACCCCCACCACCTAGTACCCCCCACCACCTAGTACCCCCACCACCTAGTACCCTACCCCCACCACCTAGTACCCTACCCCCACCACCTAGTACCCTACCCCCACCACCTAGTACCCTACCCCCACCACCTAGTACCCTACCCCCACCACCTAGTACCTAGTACCCTACCCCCCCACCACCTAGTACCCTACCCCCACCACCTAGTACCCCACCTAGTACCCTACCCCCACCACCTAGTACCCTACCCCCACCACCTAGTACCCTACCCCCTACCCCCACCACCTAGTACCCTACCCCCACCACCCTACCCCCACCACCTAGTACCCTACCCCCACCACCTAGTACCCTACCCCCACCACCTACCCCCACCACCCTACCCTACCCCCACCACCTAGTACCCTACCCCCACCACCTAGTACCCTACCCCCACCACCTAGTACCCTACCCCCACCACCTAGTACCCTACCCCCACCACCTAGTACCCTACCCCCACCACCTAGTACCACCTAGTACCCCACCACCCCCACCACCCCTAGTACCTAGTACCCTACCCCCACCTAGTACCCTACCCCCACCACCTAGTACCCTACCCCCACCACCTAGTACCCTACCCCCACCACCTAGTACCCTACCCCCACCACCTAGTACCTACCCCACCACCTAGTACCCTACCCCCACCACCTAGTACCCTACCCCCACCACCTAGTACCCTACCCCCACCACCTAGTACCCTACCCCCACCACCTAGTACCCTACCCTACCCCCACCCCCCTAGTACCCTACCCCCACCACCTAGTACCCTACCCCCACCACCTAGTACCCTACCCCCCACCACCTAGTACCCTACCCCCACCACCCTACCTAGTACCCTACCCCCACCACCTAGTACCCTACCCCCACCACCTAGTACCCTACCCCCACCACCTAGTACCCTACCCCCACCACCTAGTACCCTACCCCCACCACCTAGTACCCTACCCCCACCACCTAGTACCCTACCCCCACCACCTAGTACCCTAGTACCCTACCCCCACCACCTAGTACCCTACCCCCACCACCTAGTACCCTACCCCCACCACCTAGTACCCTACCCCCACCACCTAGTACCCTACCCCCACCACCTAGTACCCTACCCCCACCACCTAGTACCCTACCCCCACCACCTAGTACCCTACCCCCACCACCTAGTACCCTACCCCCACCACCTAGTACCCTACCCCACCACCTAGTACCCTACCCCCACCACCTAGTACCCTACCCCCACCACCTAGTAACCCTACCCCCACCACCTAGTACCCTACCACCTAGTACCCTACCCCCACCACCTAGTACCCTACCCCCACCACCTAGTACCCTACCCCCACCACCTAGTACCCTACCCCCACCACCTAGTACCCTACCCCCACCACCTAGTACCCTACCCCACCACCTAGTACCCTACCCCACCACCTAGTACCTACCCCACCACCTAGTACCCTACCCCACCACCTAGTACCCTACCCCCACCACCTAGTACCCTACCCCCCACCACCTAGTACCCTACCCCCACCACCTAGTACCCTACCCCCACCACCTAGTACCCTACCCCCACCACCTAGTACCCTACCCCCACCACCTAGTACCCTACCCCCACCACCTAGTACCCTACCCCCACCACCTAGTACCCTACCCCCACCACCTAGTACCCTACCCCCACCACCTAGTACCCTACCCCCACCACCTAGTACCCTACCCCCACCACCTAGTACCCTACCCCCCACCACCTAGTACCCTACCCCCACCACCTAGTACCCTACCCCCACCACCTAGTACCCTACCCCACCACCTAGTACCCTACCCCCACCACCTAGAGACACTGAGACCATTGTCTTTATGTTGAGACACTGAGACCAAGTTTTGAGACATTTATTGAACACGTAAATCGCTTGAAATTTGACTCTAGTCCAGTATCGTACTATAATGCTAATACAGTCAACTCTCCGCTAACGGACACTCTCGTAAGCGGACAGCTCTACTTACGGACACCTTTTCAAATCCCCGTTTTACCTCCCAGTCAAACTCTGTATTTACACATTCCCGTAAGCGGACACTCTCTCGTAAGCGGACGCGGACACTTTTGAAAATGAAAATTGGATTTTTCTTTTGTTTACTCTCTCTCGTAAGCGGACACACCATATAATAATGGACTTTCGGCAATGGAATTTGTCTTTAATTTGCAATAAATCAACAAAAATATGACCTTTTACAGAGCAACAGAACAGTGGGGATCGGTTTTGTCAAATCTCCATTTGTCCGCGGGGAAGCAAGGTGTACGGTTCAGTTGCTATTTTTCTCTACCGATTAAAACGTAATTAACTCTCCCGTAAGCGGACATCCACCCTATTTTTCTTTGGTGTCCGCTTACGGAAATAGTTCTCATAAGCGGACAGCTCTACTAACGGACACTTTTTTCAATTCCCGAGGGTGTCCGCTTACGAGAGAGTTGACTGTAGTAGAGATTGGGCTGCCTGTGGTTTTTCAAGCTGTACAGTAGAGTGATTCCAATAAACCTGGGCACTACTAATTAGCTGTCAGTGTTTATTAGATGCAAAGAAACAAAAGAAAACAAAAGAGTGAGTGTCTAATAGTGTGTATTGGTGTAGTTAGTAATGCCCAGGTTTATTGGAATCACTCTAAACCTGGGCACTACTAATTAGCTGTCAGTGTTTATTAGATGCAAAGAAACAAAAGAAAACAAAAGAGTGAGTGTCTAATAGTGTGTATTGGTGTAGTTAGTAATGCCCAGGTTTATTGGAATCACTCTAAACCTGGGCACTACTAATTAGCTGTAAGTGTTTATTAGATACAAAGAAACAAAAGAAAACAAAAGATAATAGTGTGTATTGGTGTAGTTAAATGCCCAGGTTTATTGGAATCACTCTAAACCTGGGCACTACTAATTAGCTGTCAGTGTTTATTAGATGCAAAGAAACAAAAAGTGAGTGTCTAATAGTGTGTATTGGTGTAGTTAGTAATGCCCAGGTTTATTGGAATCACTCTAAACCTGGGCAGTTACTAATTAGCTGTAAGTGTTTATTAGATGCAAAGAAACAAAAGAAAACAAAAGAGTGAGTGTCTAATAGTGTGTATTGGTGTAGTTAGTAATGCCCAGGTTTTATTGGAATCACTCTAAACCTGGGCACTACTAATTAGCTGTCAGTGTTTATTAGATGCAAAGAAACAAAAGAAAACAAAAGAGTGAGTGTCTAATAGTGTGTATTGGTGTAGTTAGTAATGCCCAGGTTTATTGGAATCACTCTAAACCTGGGCACTACTAATTAGCTGTAAGTGTTTATTAGATGCAAAGAAACAAAAGAAAACAAAAGAGTGAGTGTCTAATAGTGTGTATTGGTGTAGTTAGTAATGCCCAGGTTTATTGGAATCACTCTAAACCTGGGCACTACTAATTAGCTGTAAGTGTTTATTAGATGCAAAGAAACAAAAGAAAACAAAAGAGTGAGTGTCTAATAGTGTGTATCTAGTGGTGTAGTTAGTAATGCCCAGGTTTATTGGAATCACTCTAAACCCGGGCACTACTAATTAGCTGTAAGTGTTTATTAGATGCAAAGAAACAAAAGAAAACAAAAGAGTGAGTGCCTAATAGTGTGTATTGGTGTAGTTAGTAATGCCCAGGTTTATTGGAATCACTCTAAACCTGGGCACTATCTAATTAGCTGTAAGTGTTTATTAGATGCAAAGAAACAAAAGAAAAAAACAAAAGAGTGAGTGTCTAATAGTGTGTATTGGTGTAGTTAGTAATGCCCAGGTTTATTGGAATCACTCTAAACCTGGGCACTACTAATTAGCTGTCAGTGTTTATTAGATGCAAAGAAACAAAAGAAAACAAAAGAGTGAGTGTCTAATAGTGTGTATTAGTGTAGTTAGTAATGCCCAGGTTTATTGGAATCACTCTATATATCGGTAATCTGCATAAATAGATGAAAACCTTGGCAGCCAAACTGCACGAAGGAATGTATCAGTTGTCATGGAAACGCATGATGGCAATACAATGACAAGATATGAACTAACTTGAACGTTTCTTGAAATGGCATCGACTTCTCTTTTGGTCTTTTCTTGCAGTTTTTCGAATTGAACTTCGTGTTCCTTGGAATTAAGAATCATTGTTTATTCTACAGTAGTGTAGGACGGTTTACTTACTGGTCAAACGTGATTACAAACTGGTTTAGTATATGACCAATTGCTCGTCAAACAGGTTACTTACTCGTCCAACAGGTTACTTTCTCGCCAAACAGGTTACTTACTCGTCAAACAGGTTACTTACTCGTCAAACAAGTTACTTACTCGTCAAACAGGTTACGTTCTCGTTAAACAGGTTACTTACTCGTCCAACAGGTTACTTATACGTTAAACAAGTTACTTACTCGTCCAACAGGTTACTTTCTCGCATAACAGGTTATACTTACTCGTTAAACTCGTCCATGCAACAGGTTACTTTCTCACCTAACAGGTTACTTACTCGTTAAACAGGTTACTTACTCGTCCAACAGGTTACTTGCTCGCCTAACAGGTTACTTACTCGTTAAACAGGCTACTTACTCGTTAAACAGGTTACTTACTCGTTAAATAGGTTACTTACTCGTCCAACAGGTTACTTTCTCACCTAACAGGTTACTTACTCGTTAAACAGGTTACTTACTCGTCCAACAGGTTACTTACTCGTTAAACAGGTTACTTACTCGTTAAACAGGTTACTTACTCGTCCAACAGGTTACTTACTCGCCTAACAGGTTACTTACTCGTTAAACAGGTGACTTACTCGTTAAACTCGTCCAACAGGTTACTTTCTCGCATAACAGGTTACTTACTCGTTAAACAGGTTACTCTCTCGTCCAACAGGTTACTTTCTCGCATAACAGGTTACTTACTCGTTAAACTCGTCCAACAGGTTACTTTCTAACAGGTTACTTACTCGTTAAACAGGTTACTTACTCGTACAACAGGTTACTTACTCGTCCAACAGGTTACTTGCTCGCCTAACAGGTTACTTACTCGTTAAACAGGTTACTTACTGGTCCAACTGGTTACTTACTCGTCCAACAGGTTACTTACTCGTCCAACAGGTCACTTACTCGTCCAACAGGTTACTTACTCGTCCAACAGGTTACTTACTCGTCCAACAGGTTACTTACTCGTCCAACAGGTTACTTACTCGTCCAACAGGTTACTTACTCGTCCAACAGGTTACTTACTCGTCCAACAGGTTACTTACTCGTCCAACAGGTTACTTTCTCGTCTAACAGGTTACTTACTCGTCCAACAGGTTACTTACTCGTCCAACAGGTTACTTACTCGTCCAACTGGTTACTTACTCGTCCAACAGGTTACTTACTCGTCCAACAGGTTACTTACTCGTCCAACAGGTTACTTACTCGTCCAACAGGTTACTTACTCGTCCAACAGGTTACTTACTCGTCAAACAGGTTACTTACTCGTCAAACAGGTTACTTACTCGTTAAACAGGTTACTTACTCGTCCAACAGGTTACTTACTCGTCCAACAGGTTACTTACTCACCTAACAGGTTACTTACTCGTCCAACAGGTTACTTACTCGTCCAACAGGTTACTTACTCGTCCAACAGGTTACTTACTCACCTAACAGGTTACTTACTCGTCCAACAGGTTACTTACTCGTTAAACAGGTTACTTGCTCGCCTAACAGGTTATACTTACTCGTTAAACTCGTCCATGCAACAGGTTACTTTCTGACCTAACAGGTTACTTACTCGTTAAACAGGTTACTTACTCGTCCAACAGGTTACTTGCTCGTCCAACTGGTTACTTACTCGTCCAACAGGTTACTTACTCGTTAAACAGGTTACTTACTCGTCCAACAGGTTACTTACTCGTCCAACAGGTTACTTACTCGTCCAACAGGTTACTTACTCGTCAAACAGGTTACTTACTCGTCCAACAGGTTACTTACTCTGGCCAGTCTGGTTTTCACTGCTTCTATTTCTTTTGTTTGCATCTCTTTAGCTTCGTCTTGGAATTTATGTATGGAGTGGATGCGTTCGTAGTGCGAGGACCGAGCGCTCTGTCGTTCTTCCTCGAGTTGCTAAAATTAGAGAAAACAAAAACAGGAAAAATGACGAATGCTTAGCTCGAATAGTTATTTTTTCAATATATACCTATTCCAAAAATCGCTATCCCAGCTGACGACCGCAAAGGACATTGGGACATTCTCTTTATTCATTTATACATCCATAGTCGACATTTTGACAACATGCATTTTCAAATGGCCGAATAGTTCCAAATGATTGCTATTCAACGCTCGTAGGGATAACATCTCAAGTACCATGGATAAATAAACTAATTAGGAGATTCCCAATGTCCTTTGCGGTCGTCAGCTTCTTGCTTGTTGCTTTCGGCCCGGACAACGATATTTGGAATAGGTGTATATTTTTTCTTCATATGTTGTATAAAAGTTTCTACACAACTCAGCCACGCAGCTGTAATGTTTTTACTCAATAAAGCATTTATCTATCTCGACTGAAAGAAGAACCTTTGTCGTTACTTCCAACTTCGACTTAACGACAAAATAAGGGAAGTTAATGAAGGGATGTAGTTCCTTATATGGTAATGATGTTCCATATTTGGCAGCTGTTGGCTATTGCCCATTACAAAAAAGAGCAAGGGACTGGGAACGAGTTTATTATAATTAATGTAATTACGAAATTAAGTTAATGACATGAAACAACATGTTGAAATTATCATATGTGCAAAGTTTGATGTGATTTGAGTTAATTCTGTCGGAATTATAAACTTTTGAAATTTTGAAATTTTACAGTGAATGTATGGTTTGGGTATACAGCTATTTCAAAAAAGGTTGGTGCCAGTTTTGTTGCATGTTGCATGTTGCATACCAAGCCCGAAATGTATTGTGGATCATATGTAAACAATGTCTGCATGCACATACAAAAGAAAATATGCCGGATTCATATTGCGAAGATAAAGTTTGTGAAAATTCCCAGAGTTCATATTGTTGTGGCCTTTCGCTGACTCCATTCACATCGCCCATAGTGCATTTCGGGCTTGGTATGCAACATGCAACATGCAACAAAACCTTCACCAACCTTTTTTGAAATAGCTGTAGACGTAAAAAAATACAGAGTTTGTATGGGAAAATGTACATCTTTGTTGCCCTATAGCATCGTCAATATTAAGCCAAAGTTCACCAAACTTTCCAGATTAGCTAAGTTTGATCTGCTCTGTCAGAAAATGATGCCCACTTTTGCTAGTTTCTTATTACTCGGGCCCTTCCGAAGGAAGCCCGAGTAATAAAATGGGCTTTCTTTTTTTTTTTTTTTTTTTCATGGTCATGGAATGAAGAAAAAATGCGAAGAATGAAGAAAGAATGCGAAGTATTTGATCGTATCGAGTTTCAAGATTACTCCTGAAGCAGATAAGGGAAAACAAACGACACACAGGACTCAAGTAGATTTGAATCTTAGTTTTGAAAGCAGCTGTAGATCTTGAAGCTATCGAAAGGTCAGGATTCTAGTTCGCTATGTCATGTTTGTTATTAGGCGACATTGGACCCCAGCGTAGGCCTTTTGTTGCTAATTGTAATAGTACGTGTACAGTTATGTCCTTGAGTATTTATAATTGAACTCACGACCAGTGATGTAACTACATCTACGGAAAGCTATATGTACAGAAGTCATGCAAACAGTCGAGCCAGTCGAGACTGAAAAGCAAGCCATCGAAACGCATACGCGTACTACATACCAGATACGCATACTCTAAATCTTCCTCGAGCGTTTTCGAAAGGGCTGTTCTACGACTTCGTTCCACGAACTCGAACTCATCAAAAAATGAACTGAAAAGCAAATGAAATGAACTCAAAAACTATCATGACCTCGCTATGTCATGTTTGTTATTAGGCGACATTGGACCCCAGAGTAGGCCTTTTGTTGCTAATTGTAATAGTACGTGTACAGTTCTGTCCTTGAGTATTTATAATTGAACTCACGACCAGCGATGTAACTACATCTATTATGGAAAGCTATATGTACAGAAGTCATGCAAACAGTCGAGACTGAAAAGCAAATGAAATGAGCTCAAAAACTATCATGACCTCGCTATGCCATGTTTGTTGCTAATTGTAATAGTACGGTACAGTTATATATTATGTCCTTGAGTATTTATAATTAAACTCACGATTACGATGTATAACTACATCTATTGACAGAAAGCTATATGTACAGAAGTCATGCAAACAGTCGAGGTTTATAATTAAACTCACGACCAACGATGTATAACTCCATCTATTGACAGAAAGCTATATGTACAGAAGTCATGCAAACAGTCGAGCCAGTCGAGTTATTTTCAGTAACTCATGATGGATGTTTATTTTATTCCACGTTTGAAAAATTCAGAAGGAAAAGGAATCGTAAATATCGTACTTCAAAACTACATCAAAGCATTTAAGGCGAGCAAGGTCAATGTTCGTAAATCGAGATCGTACATAGCCCTTCATCAGACATATATACATAGTCTCCCTCGTCACGCAACTTGGCTGTCAGTCATTGTCAGGTCTCTCCTCACGCAACTGACATTGTCCTTTTCATAAGCCCGAGTGTACGCTCATTGAGCGTCTTGTTGAATTATTTTTACGGACTTGGTCCCAGTCCCCTGCTCTTTTTTGCTATGCCTCTTGTCTCCAGTCTTTCATAATAAATATGCATGAACGACCGTTTGTTGTAATGATTCACTAAACTAGAATGCCAAGAAAAAAGAAGAAAACCCAGAACCACGCTATTTGAGACTTCTAGAAGAGAGTAGACTCGTTTCCATCCCACCCTTCACAATCTCCCGTCATGCACCGCTTCCTTTACAAAATGGCGCCGACCTCAGTGACATCATAGAGTGGTTTTCGTATGAGTGGGAACCCTGTGGTACCGTGACACTCAAATGGCTTCCTTTCTGAACCAATCAAAAAGCGTGCAGATGCATCTCATCCAATCAAACTCTTTCAATACGACAAGGTACCGTAACTTTCCCACTCATACGAAAACGACTCTACAGTCTACCCTAACGTTACCTAGCAACAATACCTAGAAGAGGTATTCTCACTATTTTTGTACCTCGAATAATTTCATTTTACCTCATGAAGTCTCTGCAAACTTTCTTTGCTTGTTTTTTGCTCGTCTCGCAACTCTTCCTGCAGCATTGCAATCTTCTCCAAGTAAAGCTTTTTCTCGTTCACAAGAGTCGTTTCTGATTGGCTCAGCTTGGTTTTCAGAGTTTCCAATTCTCGATGTAGTTTGCTGTTCTCTAAAGACAGTTCCATGACCTTTCTGTCGTTCTTCCTTTCCACTTTGAAAGCCTGTGTACGTAACGATGTAAAATACAATACCAATTATAAGAGTTCTTTGTGAAATGACACTTAAATAGGGACCTTTTGTAAGGTCGAACTTACCATTTACTCGGAAAAACCGGAAATTCCGGTTTGAAAAAAAAAGGTATGTGTCATTCCGATCGGAAAATTCCGGAAAACTCGGTCTAATGGTACACGCGTCTACGGAAGAAAACGAAAAGAGCGGGAAAAGTGGATTACCTCAATCGCTAGACCGAGTTTTCCGAAACTTTCCGATCGGAATGACACATGCCATTTGTTTTTCCAACCGGAATTTCCGGTTTTTCCGAGTAAATGGTAAGCACCGCTGGACGGCGAAGACGAGGACAACGCTCTGACTTTGACTTGACTTTTATTATTCACAGACAAATTTACAAGCTAGGATAACGGTTGTGTGTGTAGATGCTATTTCAGAGGAGTCGTGTGGCTGGCGGTAAAGCCTGGTCCTCACTAGTGACATAAGCACAAGCATAAGGTTGTACGCAAGCGCAAAGTGAATTTTCGTTGCCATTCTCTCTCGACTTCTAAATAATTCAACTAGTTCTTGTGTTTATGCTTATGTCGTGTATGTCCTCACTTGTAAAATCGTCGACACAAACATAAGCATAAGAAGAATGGAACATCTTGATATTCTTGTGCTTATGTTTATGCTTGTGTTTTAGCTGTCCTCACTAGCGCATAAGGGTCTTATGTTTATGCTTGTGTTTTAGCTGTCCTCACTAGCGCATAAGGGTCTTATGCTTATGCTTGTGTTTTAGCTGTCCTCACTAGCACATAAGGGTCTTATGCTTGTGCTTATGTCGCTAGTGAGGACCAGGCTTAAGGTTCTTAATGCATGACCATGTCATACAAACACACCGACGACTCCTATGTATCTCACTGACTTACTTCTGACATTTCTTGTTTCTGTTTAATCAACAAGTTTTCCATGTCTTTGATGTCATGGCGGGCTGAGTCTCGTTCAACTTCTAAATCCATCAACTCTGATCTGAGGACACAGAAAAAGTCATCATTATAACTCACTGTGCTTCCTCATTGCTTGCTCCTTTATTTTCTCTTCCCTTTATTTTATTTCACATCGACAACGACATACAGTCATTCTCAAAAAGGTTGCAATTGTCGAGATGAAAAGACTACAATACTACACTGAACAAAGCCACGTGATTCATTATGTTTTCAATTTCTGCGCGCGGAACTGCGAGTTGATACCAGCGCCATTACATTCAGTCCTCACAATGCCGTGTACTTTTGCATCTCAAATTGAAATTCCACGCGAGGAAATTGAATACATAATGAATCACGTGACTTTATTGTAGTATTGCAGTCTTTTCATCTGGACAACCTTTTTGAGAATGACTGTATAACATCAATAAACAATTATTATATTATATTTTTATACATTTGTAATTTATGCAATTCAGCTTGTCGGGCTGCAATGTAATTATTTTAATAAACTTGTCTATATATCTATCTATAAACAGAACATTCACAACATTTCTTTCCCTCTTTCCTTCTACCTTCCTAGTTTGTCGATTTTCTTTTTTTCTACTCACATTTATATAATTTACAATAAAAGAACTGCAGTTTTCATTGCTATAACATGGCTAGCTTAAACTGGTTGCCATATAATCATCGGGATCGTTTATATCGCCGCTTGAGTACTGACGTTATCAAAGGACTGCATGGGACACTGATATTAAAACCAGACTTTTGTGTTCGAGAAAGTGTGAACTGTGGAAGTCATTTATATATATAGGCAATAATATCTACACCTTAATTGTTTGCGATACTAGAATGCGTCTAATTTCGCTCACAATGACTCATTATAGAAGAACGAAATGTTTCATTAATTGTATGCTAAACTTTGTCTTAACTTTCTCATAGATAGATAGATAGATAGATAGATAGATAGATAGATAGATAGATAGATAGATAGATAGATAGATAGATAGATAGATAGATAGATAGATAGATAGATAGATAGATAGATAGATAGATAGATAGACAGATAGACAGATAGACAGACAGATAGATAGATAGATAGATAGATAGATAGATAGATAGATAGATAGAGAGAGAGAGAGAGAGAGAGAGAGAGAGAGAGAGAGAGAGAGAGAGAGAGAGAGAGAGAGAGAGAGAGAGAGAGAGAGAGAGAGAGACAGACAGACAGACAGACAGACAGACAGACAGACAGATAGATAGATAGATAGATAGATAGATAGATAGATAGATAGATAGATAGATAGATAGATAGATAGATAGATAGATAGATACCCCACCTTTTCTATTGAAACTGTATCATAACAACCAACCATTTCCTTACGCTAAAGTTAAAGCAGCAATACTCGCCATCTTTAGGCATAGTTCAAACGCCGTACTTTCCAAGAGCCGTTCTTAATTACTGTTTGAAATGAGAACGGTTCATGATTAGCACGACGTCTGAACTAGGCCTTAGCTCAAGCATTATATTTCAATGATTCGAAACAAAAGCCCGGAAAATAACGCGATTAGAAGACAATTATAAAACGAGAGAATGTTTTTGCTTCGCCTTTGATATTACAATCTGTCAATGAACTACAACTACATATCGACAGTGCATTTAGCTTAGATGGCAGTAAGAAGATTTGACTGATTAAAGAAGTACAATATTTCCAATTTATTTTACAATCTGTCAATGAACTACAAACATATCGAGATTGCATTTAGCTTAGATGGCAGTAAGAAGACTTGATTGATTAAAGAAGTACAATATTTCCAATTTATTTTACAATCTGTCAATGAACTACAAACATATCGAGAGTGCATTTAGCTTAGATGGCAGTAAGAAGACTTGATTGATTAAAGAAGTACAATATTTCCAATTTATTTTACAATCTGTCAATGAACTACAAACATATCGAGAGTGCATTTAGTTTAGATGGCAGTAAGAAGATTTGACTGATTAAAGAAGTACAATATTTCCAATTTATTTTACAATCTGTCAATGAACTACAAACATATCGAAATTGCATTTAGCATCGATGGCAGTAAGAAGATTTGACTTTTTTTAAATATCAATATTTCCAATTTATTTTACAATATCTTCATCCAAAATTGACACAGGCGACGAGTAGTGGATATATATAGTCTTAATGACAGTTGGAGGTTCAATTGGGTGGTGTTTGCAGTCGCAGTATTTTGTGGATAAAACACACATTCCCAACTACACATTCTCGCAAAGTGAGTTCTAAGAAACTGGGTCATCTTGGCGCGTAACTCAGCGATGGTCATGATTTATGACATAACTTATTTCGACAGAATTGCCCCAGAATCAGAGATAATGGAACAACGTTTGTTTGTTAAATGTCATTAGAAAATAATAGTTAGAAAGACTGGGAAAACATTGGGGATTGTGTCTGTTAGCTGAGTTTTGCTATCAATCGGTATATTATTTAGTAAATGGCCTTCTGTTCTTCCTACTAGCCGATTCATCAGGATGACATAGGCAAAGTAGATGAAAACATGGTCCAGTTCTCTTTTTCTGGATTTTTTTTCCGATGGTGCTACATTGGTGGCAGCGTTCATTCGTTGATGTCATTCGTTGATGTCGCTCCGATAGCCTATCAATATTCGTAGCATAATGACCCGAACAATTTTCTCCAGGGAAAATTTGTGAACGAAGGTCGATCTGGAAACCTTAGGGGAACCACGGGGTCTTTATCAACACATTATTTACTGTACAATTCTTGCAAATGTATGATTATATAATAGTTAAATAAAGTAAGAACAGCGAACAATATTTGATCAATAGGTCGGCAGGACGTCGTCCTCAATTCTGGTCAAACTCTCGTACTGTGCCCTGAAGTGACTGGAAGCTCAGCTTTACTGGAAGTTGGATGGCCAATAGGGTGAATGGTGTTCACTTGTTCGCAACCACACATTCTAGCAAAGTGAGTTCTAAGAAACTGGCTCATCTTGGCGCGTAATTCAGCGACGGTCCCTGCGTAGATGAAGGGATTAACGCAGTGGTTCACGCCAATAAGGACAGTAACAATTGCAGCGACATCACTGTGTGTTTTCACGTTCAGTAAATGAATTGAACGAACGATGAACCAAGGCAACCAACATATGGTAAACACGGTGGTCAGGATCAGAGCTGAGTGAGTTAACTTACGCTCCAAGTCTATCCTTGCTGCGTTCATTGTTCGTTGTAGCATTGCATTATGTTTCTTTACAAACCAGACAGAAAACAAGAACGAATGGATCATATTTAGAAGCGTTAACAACACCAGAAAGATACTGGCGGACCCTGTACTGATGTCAATGATAGTGGCTCCTAGAGATCGATGTGTTGTTTCTAGATACCACTGCTTACGCCCTGTAACAACAGCCGCCACACCAAGTACAACGCTCCCTCCAATACATACCACCCACGTAGCAGGCAGAATTACTTTTTTAAGTCTTTCTTTTGTGAAAAACGGATCCTTAAACAAGTCGAAAGCTTCTTTGCGTGTAAAACTCATCAGATTCAAGATCACACAGTTCAAAAGGCTCACTGCTACACAAGTAGCGAAGTTTGTATCGCTAACGATCAACAGGACCAGCCCTTCAGTGGTAAACACAAACTGAGCGACAAGCAGAGGCATATCAAGAACGCATCCAATGACGTCACAGAGGCAAAGATGTCGAATCAACAGCTCATTTACAGCTGTACCTCGTACAACAGCTAAAACCAACACATTGCCAAAAACACCCACAACAATGATCAACGACAGAATAATCCCGCACACAAGTCGAGTCGTTGGAGTAAGAACGATGCTCAGAATCTCTGACTGGATTCTCACTGATTCATTCGATCCATTTGGCGCCGAAATACCGTCCATTATTGCCGGGTTTGCTAGATTACTCGTCAACCCAAAGTATAAGAAATTATGTCGTTTTTCCCCCCTGGAAAATAGTTCTGTCTCAAACGTTCTCTCGTTGCAATTGGCTGAATCGATGGATGTTTCGATGAGATGACAGCAGTGTTTTATTCCATTTTAGATGTGTTGAGAAGTAGTAAGGTGATGTCGGTTTTGAACAAGATTGCATTGAATACACAGCTGGATTACATTGACAAATATTAATAAAACGAATCAAACAAATTGATCAATTCTGATTGGTTTAGAGCAGAGTAACAGAAATTATGGGTTTATTCGTGCACATAACATAACTAAACAATAATTTAAGTTCTCTCGTTGGCTTCATCGATGCTTGCTGGTTTTGATGAGATCCGGAATGCAGGTGTTTCTCTCATTACGTTTCAGTATTGTGAACAGTGACGTTAGTTTTGAATGAAAACAAAAACATACTTCATTAATTACTCAGCTGGACTTCATTCACAAACATTGAACACCAAAGTGGATTTAAACACGAGTGTTGACGTAAATAGAGAAACCAACTAGTCATAAATCCTTTCAAAAACTAGCATGCTCGCGGCAGGAGTACAGCAAGCCCCGGTGGCATGTTCAAAATTAAGAGAGTGGATAGAGCTACGTACCGTTGCATTGACCCTTAATATATCAAGTAGATAACAGCATCAGCTTGTGAAGAACAATCTAGGCCAAAGCCGTATTTGGAAAATTAGAAATTTGGCATTTGTATTATTGTTAATTTTCAATCTTCACAAATTATAACACCGGATGAGAAGACAAGTCAGTGATCCTTTGAACCATTGGGAAATGTTTTGTTCAATTCGTTAAGTATTCCTTCTATGTGTCACGTGTTACCCTCTTTAAATAAAGTCTTACTACTACTACTACTACTACTACTACATGTGGCATCCAAACGTCTGCAGATTTAGTTCAAAATGGCAGCAAATTACTCCGATTCTCAGTATTATGCGAACTCAGACATTTAAGCAGTTGGCTTGTAATTTGGTTTTTCGCTTCCGTCAATCAACATAAAAAATCAGAAAACTTAAAATCGAAAAGTCAGAAGACCCACCAAATGGAAACCAAATATGATGTTGAGCTAAATTATGGATCATTTAGTTTTGTATTTAGTTTTGAATTTGTTTGAGTTTGAATTTGATTGACGGCAGCGAAAAACCAAGTTCCAGCCGACTGTTTGAATGTCTGAGTTCGCATAATACTGAAAACTGCAGTAAGTGTTATTTTTCTTACATAATAATTGTTTTTGAATATACAATGATGATGTTGTCCATTATGATCGTTTGTTTAATCTAAATTGACTTTAAATAAAATTAATTGAAAATTTAATGTGTTTTACCAATTAAAATTGTCTCATCTATCTATAATCCCATACAAGCACATATGGTATTATTTTCATATTTTTCAAACTGTCCAAATAAAGATGATAAAAAAATGATATGATATAACCTAAAATAGAATAATAATAATTTCAACTCAGTGACCCATATCTTTTTATAAATACAATAATTTTAATCTTGAGATGCACAATAAAATAAATACACTATAGACCGAATGCAATAATGATGTCCAATTTCAATTGCCATTGTTCTGGACTGACTAGCCTCGTGTTCATGTGGAAGCATAAATGCATATTCACCTGTATGAGAGGCTAGTCAGTCCAGAACAATGGCAATTGAAATTGGACGCCATTATTGCATTCGGTCTAGCTATGCGCTATTCAGTATTCATAATACAACCCTTTTGCAATATAATAATGAGGAATTGTACCTGGTTTTTGTTACTTGTAGTTTGTACTGCTCAGCGAGGTTTACAGATGTTCTGATGTCGGCCTTTGTTCTTTTTAACTGATCTTCAAGAACTTGAACGTCTCCCAGAGCTACCTGTAATCGTTAATATATCTCATCAAAACGCCTTATTGGCTCGGCTATTCAATGTAATAATAATAATAATAATAATGATGATCATAATAATAATAATAATAATGATGATGATAATAATAATAATAATGATGATGATAATGATGATGATAATGATGATGATGATGATAATAATAATAATAATAATTTTAGCGACTATGAATTACCATGTATTTATGGCTTATTATAGAGTGGTTTTCGTATGAGTGGGAAACCTACGGTAAAAAACAGTCAAATGACTTAATTCCTTTCTGAACCAATCAAAAAGCGTGCAGATGCATCTCATCCAATCAAACTCTTTCAATAAGATAAAAACGCGGTGCGGTGTCTTTCCCACTCATACGAAAACGCTTCCATTACCAGATAGTCCGACTGGGCTGTGATGTAATCAAACCCAAAAGATAATGGCATCATAGGCATATTCTACGACGCAATTTAAATGAACTTTATTATTCAACGAAAAAGGGGCAAATGTTAATAAGTCTGTTTAGACAGTATTGTGCAGAATACAGGCAGCCACACCATTTCTTCTGAGGCTACAAATATATTGCATATGTGCGGACGAGTCTTCCAGGACGCGCACAGGGAGCCCAACTAATACGTATTGCGCGCGCGCTCTACCACAGGAAACCAATCAAAAACAGACGCGCGCATTATATACAAATATGTTTTTTATTTATATTTAGTAGCCTGAGAAGCAATGCATGGGCTGCCTGTGCACAGTATAATTATGGACAGTAATGGCAACATATTAACTGAATTAACAACGCGTACTTTCTTTTTCGACAGAGCATCTTCGACGTCATATTGAATTACTTTCAGTTCTTGTACACTACGATTGAGTTTGTTGTCTGCTTCTTGAAGCTACGAGAGAAAAACAATGTCATCACGATATTCATATTCTCTCTGCAAGGGCTGTAAGTATAGGTTACCTTCTTTTCCAAGTACAGCTTGGTTTTGATATCATTTTTGTCGATCTATATAACAAAATGTCAAAGAAAAAAGATTTACCGTGCTTGCATTGTATACATATGTGTAACTGGTCTCTGACTCCGTATTGGTAAATGTATTTCTGACTGCGATCTTCTATTCATTCCCAAAGCAAAGCACTGATATCAAGAAATCTGTGTTGTTTACATAGGACCGGCTTACGGGGACTGGGCACGAGTTTACCGGTCACCCTGTGTTAGCTTTTCCGGTCTTTTTGGCCGTGTTACAAAATGGCCGACAAAGTTTACGACATGAGCGCAACCGCAACCAAGCGGTTTAATTATCGATAAGCGGCTACAAAAACGATACGAGGTGTAATTGTTGAAATTTTGAGTTTATACCTTGCGAACTCTCCTTCCCTTCCCTCCCCTACCACAATAAATGCACCCCCCTTACTTGACTTCCTGGCGACATGTCTTCTGAAGACGTTGTCTTGTGTGGAGTCGATGTCAGAAACCCATCCCATTGTGGTTCGATATCAATGGAGGACGAAGTAACACCAGTCTTGGTTTTGCCTCGACTACCATCAGAGTATCTCTCTACACTGAACCTAAGGGAACGAAAATCATTTTTTGGATTTTTTTTGCATTAGTTTATTATTATTTTTATTTTTATTGAATCATGGTACTATTCAAATGAACAGAACGAGTCCGTTATCTTTTAAAACTGTCGGCTTTTGGAGTCCATTGACCTACTTTATAAATATACTCGTTTGAGTGGGAAAGTTACGGTGCAGTGCCGTATTGAAAGAGTTTGATTGGATGAGATGCATCTGCACGCTTTTTGATTGGTTCAGAAAGGAAGCCATTTGAGTGTCACGGTACCGTAGGTTTCCCACTCATATACGAAAACGACTCTATCGCAACAAGTCGCCATTTTAAGGGGTATAGCACGCTGAGGCAATAGAAGTTTAGACAAAATATAACAATGAAACTGTTTTTCGCTTTAGACGAAACTAAATTTTTCGCCAAAATATTTGGGAATTTGTCTATCTTATGAATCGTGTCGAGCGACATTTTCAAAACAATTTTTTTATCGAGTTTTCCATATTGTTTTAGTACGTGTTTCCATGCTTTGCGCTTAGCCGACAACAGGTTGTTTACGTGACGTCATTATGAAGATAATCGTAGTGATGGTAGTGACAGTGCTGTAGTCGGCACGTGATGATGGTAACGACGCTGATCGATGATTACGATGAATATCCGGATTGAATAAATAGAACAAAATGATTTATCTTCTCGTTATTACATTCGTCAAATGAACACAGTTAAAAATTGTGAAGTTACAGTCAGGTAACATAATAACAAGAATATATGTGTTGTCTCTGACTTGAACGTTGAGTTAAACATTGTGAAGTTACAGTCAGGTAACATAATAATAAGAATATAGGTGTTGTCTCTGACTTGAAGTTTATAATTATTATTGACAAATATTTTTCAAACAGACGTTTCAGTCTCTGATCAGAGACCTTCTTCAGTGTGATGGAAAACGTTAAAATACGAGCGCATACGTATTTTAACGTTTTCCATCACACTGAATTGAAGAAGGTCTCTGATCAGAGACCGAAACGTCTGTTTGAAAAATATTTTTCAATAATAATTATAAACTTCAAGTCAGAGACAACACCTATATTCTTGATGAACACAGTGTTAAAGACAAAAAAATCTGCTCTTCTAAGACACAGTATCAATAGCGGGCACGTGCCTGTTTCCAAAGACAATTTCCACGTGCTTGCTACTAACCACCGGCAATACTACAAAAAGAGAAAAATCTCAGAGGCTTTATTTATCTGAAACAAATAAAGCCAAGCCTGAACGAACAGGGACAGTCACTTCCTCTTTATTTATTCAATTACGTAACCTTGTAAGTGTATTAGCATTTCACTTTACTCTCGCAGTGGATGGCTACAGTTTGGTAGCCGAAATATCCGGATCGAATAAATAGAACAAAATGATTTATCTTCTCGTTTTTACATTGATCATGATGACACTGGTATTGTCAGTTATGATGAAGAGTCGCAAGCCAACAATAATTATTTTTTTAAACATGCAATCGCTCTCTATTCATTACGTTAAGTATATGACGTCTCTTTCACGTCACACATTACGTCATTACCTGGTTGTAGTTTTCCCAGTTGAGTAAGTATCTGCAACAAGAACAAGAAATAGAAATGTCGTTCATAAAAGGAAAGCCGCAATATACTGGTTTTCACCAGAAATGCAAGCATAAGAGGCCCTATGCCACTATGAAAGCGGGCTTGACGCAAGCATAAGCGCAAACACAAGAGGCCCTGCGGGCTTGATGTAAGCATAAGCACAAGAGGCTCTATGCCACAATAAAGCTGGTTTGACGCAAGCGTAAGCGCAAACACAAGAGGCCCTATGCCACTATGAAAGCGGGCTTGACGCAAGCATAAGAGGCCCTATGCCACTACGAAAGCGGGCTTGACGCAAGCATAAGCGCAAACACAAGAGGCCCTATGCCACTATGAAAGCGGGCTTGACGCAAGCATAAGCGCAAACACAAGAGGCCCTATGCCACTATGAAAGCGGACTTGACGCAAGCATAAGAGGCCCTATGTCACTATGAAAGTGGGCTTGACGCAAGCATAAGCGCAAACACAAGAGGCCCTGCGGGCTTGATGTAAGCATAAGCACAAGAGGCTCTATGCCACAATAAAGCTGGTTTGACGCAAGCGTAAGCGCAAACACAAGAGGCCCTATGCCACTATGAAAGCGGGCTTGACGCAAGCATAAGCGCAAACACAAGAGGCCCTGCGGGCTTGATGTAAGCATAAGCACAAGAGGCTCTATGCCACAATAAAGCGGGTTTGACGCAAGCGTAAGCGCAAACACAAGAGGCCCTATGCCACTATGAAAGCGGGCTTGACACAAGCGTAAACGCAAACACAAGAGGCCCTATGCCACTATGAGAACGGGTTGGACGCAAGCATAAGCGCAAGAGGCCTTATGTCCCCTACAGTAGCTTGCGCACAGCAACCTCGACATCCGCATACGACAAATTCCTACCTTCCTGGTTGAGCACATTAGCCTTCTGTTGATACATTCGTTCGGCATACCCCCTGGATTGCCCTGGACTGCTTGCAGTGTACTTGTCTGGAGAACTTGCTTCATCATCGTCATCACCACCATAATCCATGGCCGCTCGTAATGCACTTGTTTCCCTAACAAACCCACTGTAGCTATCTATGTTGTGACTGAACTGTTTTTGGTCTGACTGTTTTGGGGACTTGGTGAAGTGTTCACCTAATTTGTTTCGATTGTTTATGGGGGATATATCAAACGAAGTACTTTCGTCTGTTGCAAAGGAGACTTTGGGTCTTCTCTTGTGCTCGTCGTGTAGATGCTGAAGGTTTATTACATTGCTAAATGATGTCATGCTCCCTTTGCTACTTGTATTACTTATATTTCTCGTTTCGTCTGCATCGCTTTCTCCTCGTGAAACTACAAATTAATGATTGAGATAAAGTTTATGTTAAAATGTATGTACGTGCAATTCAAATGCAATTCAAATGCATACATGCATAGTCAGTGCAGAACTGCTTTCTGGGCTAAGTTCCTTCCTACATGTATATTGACTGCATAAGGCACTTTGAACTCTGACGATCATTCATTATTGCATTTTAAAATGTCACTACATTTATCGTGTAGTCTTGACTTGTCTATGAAGGCCGGGACCTTTACACGATTGTATCAGCCTCTGTTTCTGTCTGCATGGAGAACCGACATTGAACACATTTAAAACAACGTGGATGACTGTGGGAGTCAAAAGCTCTGTGTGCTTTTGTACTATTGCTATCTAGATCAACCAAGATTATACATGTATCAATGGTTTATCCTTGGAGAGTATATGTACATACATCCACCTCTGAGTTCATTTACACAATGTACACAAAACTCATGAAAATATTCTTACTTTCTGGCCCACTTGCTGATCCTGAATGAGCACTGAAAATAAAATAACTGCAATCAAACTTAACTGTAGGTTTAATAAATAATAATAAATAATAATAATAAACTTTATTAATGTGTCTTAATAAAATGTGTTTAAATAACCGTGAGAGAGAATGCAGATAGAGTTTGGGGGTGTTGAAGGCACACCACGGATCCAGTAGAGCTGTCTTTCAAGTTAAAAGGCTCGGATGTTAAATATCGACCTTCCAGTTTGTACCTTTGACTGCATGTACCGACGAGTGAGTGTATGCAGTACATCTATCTATTTTGAACTTAGTAAGAAATAAGAAAATGAAATCACATCCAGTAGATAAAGGCTTACCTTGGTGAGCTATAGTAATTATCAACACTACCACCAAACAGTCTAGAGAGAAGTTGAGCACCCTCTCTCACCTTGTCGTCAAAGAGTTCTTAGAATCAAAAATTCAAAGCAATAAATATATATCTTCATGTACTACGTCAGCTAATTAAAAAAGAGTGTAAATTTAAAGCCAATTATATTACTAAAAATTAAAAACTACACACTTGAACCTAGCCTCCTCCACAGGCAACTGATCCTTCTAACTCCTCAGTTTTACCTTCTAACCAATTTTACCCCCCCCCCCCCCTGCTACCACAGGATGCCCAATCCAATCAAAATCAGAGGAGTATCAAGGAGTCAAGTCTATTAAGTGCATGGCCACACCCTGCTAATTAAGAGGCCACCCCATATTAACCCGACCAGTTATCAAAGTGTTGAAACTTAAGTGCTTATTGTAAAAATTCCCTTTATAAAGCCAACCACTAATAAGTGTCCACTTATATTAATTGCTACATCTGTATAGTATACATGTCAGTACAAAATAGTATGTGTGTACTTCACATACAGCAAAACCTCCCATAAGTGACCACCCAAAATGCCAAGCTTTGTGGTTGCTTATGAGAAGCTGTCACTTACGAGAGGTTCCAACTACATTGTATAGAGTGATTTGACTTGGAACTGAAACTTGGAACTTTTGGTATTTTGGAAAACTGGTCACATACAATGTAGGAGAGGTGGTTGCTTATGAGAGCAGGGCCGTAGCTGCCAGTACGGATGGTCTGGTTTCAACCGGGCCACTTTTCGAATCATGTTGGGGGATGGTGTGTGTCTTGAGTGATTACATGTATATATATTTTTTCCCGAATTTGAACTGGACCACTGGCGGCTATATACGGCCCTGGAGAGTGGTCACAACTGGATATGTTCAACGTACTGTATTTCCAATTCCCTTCCATCCTTCCACTCCCAGCTTTGTGTTCTCCCATGCCAGCCCTGGCCCTTTTTTACCTTGAGTGTCAGGATCAAAGTTAACGGCAAGATTCAATTCTTTTAGTTCCGTACAATAGATCCATCGAGTTCATCATCTTTTAACAATTCCTCAGTTGCTTCAGAAGCAACGCTAACGACATCGGCATGTTCTGGGGACTCAAATGCATCTCTTCCATTCCTTTGATTCCACTCCCACGTGATGTCCTGGTTGGACGAAGGCATGTTGTCCCTCCACCTTCTCTTCTTTTCAAATTCCGTCTCTGTTCGAGTTATACTTTGATTACTTTTTTTAGCAAAATGAACACCCTCTTCCTTTATATTTCTTTCTTCAAAAGTATTTTTTAAGTTTGCCCTTTTCTTCTGTATGCCATTACTTGAAATTTGTGTGTGTTCTTGTTCTTTATGACATACACTTGATGAACTTTTTATGTGATGTGAAATTTGAGGATTCAACTTCCTGTCGACTGGAGTTCCTCTGGTATTTTGCTTCACTCCATGTTGCACTTTATGTGGATCATGTACTTCTATGGCTTTTATTGAGTGTTGGTCTTTCTTCTGATGTCTGAAGTTAGCATTTTTCGAATGGTCGGATAATGGAGTTTTTGGGGTCGATTTTCTGTTATCCTGTAGACCAATTTTCTTCGCTCCTCGGTTTTTCAAATTTCCTCTCTCAGGTTCATGGTATTGATGTACTGCCTGGGTAGAGTATGTGCCAGTTTTTGGCTTCGAAGCTACAGTTCTTGATGGAAGCTCTTCGTAGTCATCAAGCTCTCTAATTGATACATTTTGCCCCAACAAATATTCAGTGTCATCACTACAGATCGAGTCTGAACTATGATCATCCATACTCAGTAACACCAATGCTTTCTGAAAAAGAAGAGAGGCATTTTTAAACAAGTCAATAACTGAGGGACTCCCTGCAAGAACAGCGTAAGAGATCTCTGATCAATATATAAATTCTCCTCGAGATTCTTTGGATTTCGAAGGAGAATTTGGGTTTTGATCTCGAAGTCATGCTACTCTGAACTGTTCTTGCAGAGAACCATTTAACTAATGACTCTGAATATGTGCAGGTTAAGAGAGGTATTCTGGGAAGGCCCCAACAAAACCTGAATGAATGAGAATATAAAGCTTCAATCGACCCGGCTTTCCATATGGCAAATTGTTTGTCACCCTCTTCTAAATAAAGACTATTATTATTATTATTATTATTACTCGGGCCCAGGCCGTAGGCCGCCCGAGTTAGAAAATGCGTTTTTCGGTAGTAGTAGTTTTCTTCGGCTCAAGAATGACGAAAGTATGCGACGTATTTAATCGTATCGAGTTTCAAGATTACTCAGCATGCAGATAAGAACAAACCACACACACAGGACTAAAGTAGATTATGAATCTTAGTTTTGAAAGCAACATGTCGTTAATAATCCGTTACTGAGCAGCTTCGTATTATGTCTCTGAAGCTAGAGAGCAAGGGTTTGATTTTTCAGTAGATTTTGTTTAGATAGCTAATATCGCTTTGCTTGCTGCCTGACTGTCGTAACGCGAGGGCGTTATCGGAACCATCTGACCTATGCAACCTCAAGACGTATCATGTTCGTACTCATCCGACTCATAGTCTCCCTCGTCACTCAACTGTCACTGATTGTCATGACGTCAGAGAAATGATATTGTATTGAAGAAGATGTCCTTGTTTTATTCGACGTTCGAACCGTAACTCGAACCCGAACTCGATTCCAAACTCGACGTTTCGGGATCTGAAGCTAGAGAGGGGGCCTTTACACGAACTCATCAAAATCAAATCAATTGAACTCAAAGTCAAAAGGTAATCAAATGAACTCAAAGTCAAAGGCAAATCAAATGAACTCGACACATACATGTATATACAGTCTCCCTCGTCACGCAACTGTCAGTCATTGTCAGGTCTCTCCTCACGCAACTGACATTGTCCTTGTCATAAGCCCGAGTGTACGCTCATTGAGCGTCTTGTTATCATTAGTGACCAAGACAAATCTGGAGTGCCTATAATTATATGAATTAATCACAACTACTAGAGCCTTTGGATACTTAATAAAGCAACACCTGTTGCATGTGTATTTGTTTTTGTTAATATAATCAAGAGAGCATACAGCTGGACAATCTTGAGTGAATTTAATTTGTTTTGGTTCCAAATATTAGTAAAATGCCTTGGGATGTATTTGATCAAGAAAGTAAACGTTCACAGAACTTGTACCAAACAAAGACATAACATAATCCATAATAAATTATTCATCACCACAACCATCGCGTCATAATTATGACTACTGACAATGTAAGGTTTTACAAAATATCACAACGCATTGGTGGTATTATCCAATTATTATATTGTAAATTAATTGCTATATAGAACACTATCTGCCTTTATAATTCTCGTTCAACTAATGTCAATCTAAGTCAACTCAAGAGAAAAGGAACAGTCAGTATCTACCAATGGCAACAAACTGTTATGCACTGCTAGGTCATTGCTTTGTATAACTTTTGTTTGGATGAAATTAAGTGACCATGTAAAATTACTATTAGTATGGAAAACGAATTTGTTGTGATTAACATGCAGTATTAAAAGCATTTCAACTAACTTTTCATTCATCAATATATAAATGCCCGCAAGCTCCTATATCAAGCTTTATATACGGTAGTTAAAGTTGGCCGCGATGCAGAGTGAATATAGGAAACCTTTTATAAGCTTCAATCAGTTTCAATTAAGTTCAAACTAGAGTTACTTTGTGGCTTTGTTGCAAACTTTCGTCAATTAGAAGTGTCAAAGGGAAATCATTCTGTTGATCAAGCGATGTTTTACCAAGTAACGATAAAACAAACTCCACTCCAACGTACGTTTACTGTGACTGTTAGGCTTTGTTTATTCACGGTGCAGCGGGAATTAAGACCGAGTAACGCGAACCACGCAAAAGCTTTCCAAAAGACAATTTAATCAGTACGATCGACCTTGTCAACCTTACCTGGAACTTAGATTTTCCAAAGTGAGAAATGATCAATCGATAGCCAAACGATCCAATAAAGATCCAAGTTCCTTAGCTGTAAATATTGAGTAAGTTACTACTGTTCCAGTTCGGGACGCATTCGAAAGAACGTTCGATCGTCGGACACTTCGAAAGTTCACCAATCCCCAAACCGGATATGAAATCCACAACACGGCTCCCAAGAAGTGTAAAGTACTCAAATACAACGTCCCTAATCCTCGATCCTGTCTTGAAAGTTCTATTCAAGCAGATCTCTGCCCGCCAGAAACGATCGTTGAACCTTGTCACGAATATATTACATTTTGAAGCAACAAGTGACAGCTGAACGAAAGAGACTGAGGCGAGGACTCTGTCCTTGGGCTTCCTGTGTCAGAAATAACAAAGGTAGCCCAACCGTATAGCAATATTAAACATTCTACTTTGAAATAATCGTTTCTCAGAATTGCCCTATACCACTATGACGTCACATCAAAACAATCTATTGTTTAAACGCTAAGGATCATGGTCGCTAGAGGGGGACAAAACAGCAACAACACAAAGGATAAAACCTATTACCCAAATAAATGTATTTTACAGACGGTCTGAAAGCGATAAAAGTCACCAAACACAGTAAATATTGTGGGAAAAGCATCGATGAACATAATATCTGGAAACTAGCCAATTTGAAATCTAGCGAACCTCAGCAGAGCAGATTTAGTTCAAATTTCTATTGTTCTTCACGATTCTGTCCCCCTCATAAATAAGCCGTTACGTCATAATGGTATAGGGCAATTAATGATAAAATTATTTCCAATCGATAAGTCTTGTTTCATTTATATATATGATTTGTATTATTTTATTTTATTTTTTGATGTTTGGGCTTCCTGTGTTACAAAGGGAGCCCAATCTGTAGCAATATTTCCCATTACTTTGAAATAAGGTATTAGAGCTCTGAAACGTTTCTCAGAATTAATGATAACTTTATTTCCAATCTATAAATCCTATTTATTTCTATATATTATTATTGTTTATTTATTTATTTATTTATTCTTTTTTTTTTGTTCCAAAGCTCATGGTTGGGCTTCCTGTGTACAAACCACCGACAAGACGACGACATTTGGTTTCCGACATTTGCACCAAACGCGCTGAACAACCGACTCAAACGAGGTGAATTCAGAGGGTTATGTCCAACAAAGACACCGTTCATGACAGAAAACCAACAGACAAAGCTCAAGAACAACAAACTGTAACTACAATGCCACAAATTCGCTGTCCTTGCGGCTCCAACTTCCGTGCTTATATGACTGTCTTCGTGCTGTTTGTCATCAACCTTCTCAATTATATGGATCGTTTTACTATCGCTGGTAGGGTTTTTCTCTGTTGTATTGTATGGAATATAACCTAGACTAACTTACAGGGCCTTGGTGTTGTCACAAATGGTTGAATTACACTTGAAATACGGTGTGCTTGTACCAAGGTGTGAGTTGTGTCACAGTTATTTTAGGTTTCGCTTTGGAAATTCTCCTTGTACTAAAACTTCGTCTTCTTCAAATGAAACGGTGTAGTATTTATTATACACTGTTTAATCCAGTTCCTGTGGAATCTGGAATAAGTCTTTCAGATAATGAATTATTATTATTAACTTTTTTCTAAACGTATATTGAACTATACCGGCGTATGCAATCGATAACCAATCGATAAAATCGATATCAATCGATAACCAATCGATACCAATCGATAACCAATCGATATCAATCGATAACAATCGATATCAATCGATAATAATCGATATTAATTAATCGATTGATATCAATCGATAGGTACAATATACATGTACATTGTAATCGATGTACCGAAAATTTGCGACCTTTTATCGATTGAAAAATCGATCAATTCAATTTCCTGGTGGTAACCAAACACATGTAAACATACATGTACAATGTACAACTGTAGCTGCCAATCAATATCAATCGTTGAGGACAAAATTTGTAACCTATCATTGGTTATCGATTGACTGATACCAATCGATATCAATTAACTAATTTTATCAATTGCATTTTTGATCATTGATTTTATCGATTGCATACGCCGGGAACTATAATCTCAATCAGTCGATGCTTTTTACAAAAATATATATTTATATAAAAATATAATAATATAGAAATTATAAAAAAAACTATAAAATATAACTAATAGTAATACGCATATGGTATAAAGTGTAATAATAACAGTATGTTTATAAGTAAGAATACATTCATGATAATATGATTCTATTATTGTACAATAACCAACTGGTCAATAGATTAAGCACCAGACGTTTCTGTCAACATGGATGAATAACGTTCAAAACGACCGTTGCCATCAGTGGCGGCAATCTACCATGGCATTTCACCTGTTTTCACGTTGTAGATTGCCGTCACGGACATCAATGGTCGTTTTGAATGTTATTTGACAAAAATGTCTGCTGCTGAAGCTCTCTATTAACCTTTTTGATGCTTTGTATAATTTATATTCGAATGCATATATATCTCTATTGCAGGGATTTTGATTAATATTCAGAAATATTTCCACAAAGAGAACGACAACTCAGTGACAGGGTTATTACAGACGTCATTCATCGGTAGTTACATGATTGTTGCACCTATCTTTGGTTACATGGGTGACCGGTTGAAGAGGAAGTATTTGATGGCAGCTGGTGTTCTAGTGTGGTCTGTTGTAGTGTATTCAAGCACACTTTTACACAAGGATGTATGTAAACAAAATTAGAGTAGTTTTCGTATGGGTTGGAAACCCAGGGGGGGGGGGGGGGGGTACTCAGGGGTATCAGTGACGGGGAGGTGCGAAGACCTTTTTGGGGTTTGAAATTCTCGGCTTGGGACATTTTTTGGGGTTATCAATTTTCTGGTGGACTTTTTTTGATATAAAGATTTTGGCAAGGACTTTTTGGGGGGTTTATAAAAATGATATCCTACCGTTCTCGATTGTATGTGGAGAATTTTTTTTGGGGGGTTACGATTTTGGGGTCTTGTTTTTGCGTAATGGACTTTTTTTGGGTTAACAAGTTTGGCCTCATTTGCACCTCCCCGTCACTGATACCCCTGAGTACCCCCCTGGGGTTGGAAGCCTACGGCACAAACCGTACTGTAACTACTGTATCTCTCACTCATACGAAAACAACTCTATACATACCTATGAAAATTGTCATAGAAAAAGTAAAATTATATCATGTCTTCTTCAAAGGCATTTTCACCTGTGTGAGAGGCACTTATGGTAGTCAGTCCAGAACAATGGCAATTGAAATTGGACACCATTAGAGACTTGTCAGAAATTAGCAGGGGGGAGGGGGGGGGTGGAGATTTTAACCCATTGACTCCTACACCGGCCGAAACCGGCCGTAAACATCGATACTGCTTTGAAAAATTCTAACTTTCTGAATTTCCGTAACATCGATCTCATGGCCAGTTATTAGTGACAACTAGATAACTCTTCATATTTTAACCTCAAAAACACTACTAAAAGAAAAAAACTGACTTACAGGTCTGATTTCTGGGCATTAGTTCAATTTGTTTTCCATAAAATCAAAAATGCGTGTTTTTGACACAATTTTACACCTCGAAAATGAACGACATTTGACTTGGATTTTCTTCCAAAATACATCCTTGCAAAACAAAACGCCACTTTCTCGGCAAACTTCCATCACTCTTCTTGATATAGTCATGAATTTTTCCCTCTCTCTTCCTTAACTCGCCGAACAATAGCCATTTCCTTAGGACCACTTTCGCAAACACGTGTTTTCATTCTGCACGCCCGAAAAGGATGCCGGGAACATACGGGAATTTTCGACAGCAAGCATCCCGCCATTTCTATAAGGTCTATAAGCCACCAAAAATGACGGTGTTGAACGATTTTTGAGCATTTCGCAAAGGCTATAGTCCATTGATATACACCTATTTCAACTAACGTTGTCTCGTTCAAAGCAACAAGCGTCAAGCCAAGACCGAAGTGAATGCTGGTTATGTGTTGGCAAATTATTCAAATCAGACCTATTTTCTATGGAACGAAGTGTGATATGCAAACAAGCACGTGAAAATGTTCACATTTTGTAATTAGTCCTTATTGAAACAATTGTGATTTAAATAATTGTCAACACAAAACCGGCATTCACTTCGGTTTTGGCTTGACGCTTGTTGCTTTGAACGCGACAACGTTATTGAAATAGGTGTACATGGTTTTGCTATTGATTCCTGTCATACTATAATATTAAAACACAATGCTCATGCTCGCACATGAGCGTAAATTTATGTGACCCTCCCCTTTTCATTGCCTGTTTTTTCATGACCCTCCCCTTTTCAGGGGCTCAAAAAGTTATGACCCTCCCCCATACCCCCCCCCCCCCCCCCCCCCCCCCCCCCCCCCCCCCCCCCCCCCTGATAATTTCTGACTACATTTGGTCAATAATTACGCATACATGTCCTTTAAATGTATGTTTTTATACAGGATTTCTGGTGGTTTCTAGCGTTAAGAGGTGTTGTTGGTATTGGGGAGGCAAGCTATTCTACGATAGCACCAACAGTTATAGCAGACTTGTTTACTGGAGACCAGAGGACAAGAATGCTCTCTGTATTTTACTTTGCAATTCCTGTCGGAAGGTAATAATAAACTGAAGGGGTCTGTGCTGGAACAACGTAAGTGATCTCTGATCAAGATCTAAATTCTCCTGCATATTCTTTGGATTTCAAAGGAGAATTTGGGTTCCGATCACAAGTCACTTAATTACTCTGTTCTTGCACCGACCCGTTCAATTATATACAATACAATAACTTTATTTAAAGTGCCTATGAAATGAAAAAACAGACCCCGTTTTTATTTGCTACTTCGAAAGTTTACCATTTGCTTGTTTACATGGCGTCAATAACAAGTGAATTGAGCTTCAGGAACATTTTTTATTTCGCACACGAAGTTGGGCATTTTGGGTTTCAAAGTGCGACAATTCCCGCTCGGTCAAACTATAGAAATGTGATGTCATAAGTTGTGCAAACAAAGGCATACACAACTTATGACATCACCGAGCCATTGTCAAGGGCCCAGTCTCTTGTCGCACATTTTGGTTGAAAATGATAATTTTCGAACCGCGAAAAAAAAATGTTCGCACGCTCAAAGTTGATGTTTAAATATAGCAAATGTTCGGATAAAGACCAAACAACATCACAATAATGTTCAATAAAACAAGGATCGACATTTTCGTTTCATAGGCACTTTAAGGAGGGAGACGTACTAACCATTTACAGTTTTCTAACTTATGGCCCTCGAATAAGAAAAACTTAAATAAAAATATAAACAACAATTTCAAATATTGAAGTCGACATACTATAAGCGCTATTGGATAAATTAGAAATAACGCTATATAAATTGATTATTATTACTATAAAATATAATGCAATAAATAGAATAAGTAATATTTAACGAATATTCACATACAGTACTTTTATCATATGACCCATACATGTATTTCCCGACTTGCGTGCTCTTTACAAAACCATGCACTTTTCCATAGTTGTCCAGAATGCTATGCGGTCCCCGCGTGCCAAAGCGAGGTCAGGGATCAAATGTAAACAAACAAAAAGACGGCTGCTAAAAGTTTCAATCAACTTCGGCCGTGAAAATCCTTTCAAAATCAAGTGTACAATGGGTAAGATTGACAGGTGTTGCGTACATCAATGCGGCCATAACAGAAATGAAGGAGCTACATGTTCTTTTTATCGGATTCCTCGAGAACCAAAGGATTTAGTCACCAAATACCAGGTTTTGTTAAAATACGACATCGTGACTGCTAGCGGTCAAAAGCCTTGGTTTCCAACAGTGGACTCAAAAATATGCAGTTGTCATTGGCCTACAGGATGTTGACCAGGTACAACTGTACTTAAAAGTTATGGTTGCCTTTAGCAATTTTTTTCACCATTTTTTGATTAAATTTTGCTTCAAATTAATAGATACGAAGTCAAGAATACCGGGGAAAATGTGGAGCCTGCCATCTGTTTGGCCATATGAAATGCCCAAAACAGAAAGACCGACCTGGAAGTGCCGCAATAGAGAATCTTGAAGTATGACTAGCTATCAAGAAACGTCCTCTGACTTCTGTACTTCCGATATGTCTGTACTGCCTTCAACCTCACACCTCCCTGCTTCAACCCACTCCATGTCGTCATGTACCTCAAACGATCACGATTATTTATCAAGCAACACAGACTCTTCAAGTGAACTCTTTATGGAAACTTTGCAAGTGAATCTTGTTTCTATCACCATTACCTCGATGTTGTCTCTAAAGCTCAAGCATTTGATAAGGCTTTTGAAAACCACTCAATACTAACTCTTGAGTCCATTCAAAATGACAACAACTTAATCAGATTGTACACTGGCTTCCCAAATGTTCAAACCTTCTTAGCTTTGTACACTTACCTTGAACCAAAAGCCAAGAACTTACAGTACTATGGAGGAGGGAAAAGACGAAGACTGTCGGAGAACTTCAAAGATAAAGGTTACACTACAAAACCAGGCCCAGACAGACAGACCACATTACAAGATGAGTTCTTTATGACACTCTACAGACTGAGGCAAGGTGTTCCCTGTCAAGAATGTGCTTTTCGATTTGGGTTAAAGTTGTCTAACTTTGAATCTATATTTATTACCTGGATTGTATTTATAGCTCTTGAGCTTGAGGCATTGTGTAAAATTGACAGATGCATAAGAAGTGACAAAGCAGCTACTTGTTTCAAAGAATTCCCTGATGTGGTTATCGTGTTAGACTGTACTGAGTTGTTTACTGAAACACCCAGTTCATTGAAAGCAAATTATTTTTTGAGAGAGTTTCGATTTGAATTATCCGACAAAACTTGGTCAGATGTTAGGTAAGGTTGTGAACAGTCGAAAACAGCGAAAATCTCAATTTCGCAAAAAAGTCACTTACGCTGTTATTGCACGGACCCCTTCAATTATAAGCATCACAGCACTGTGAAATTCCTAGTTGGCATCAGTCCATGTGGTGCAATTACCTATGTATCTTCAATGTTTGGGGGTCTTGCATCAGACAGATTTTCACAAGGGAGAGTGATACAAGGGTGAGTGATACATCTGTCATCTGTCGCTCAGGGGTCTTTGATGACTTGCTTGACTCTCTAAGAAGAGGTGACTTGGTCGTGGGAGATCAGACAGGGCATACACAGTGCAAGATGACCTTCCTCCTACACATGGAGTGAAAATCATGAGACTGTTGTGTGAGGATGATTATCAAAGTGGGCTTCCAGAATTCTAACAGTAGGAGCATCAGAGTTATCTGCTTCATGAAGGTTGTGGAAAAGTAGAAGTGCAGAGTCTTTATTTATACATCTGTCATCTGTCGCTCTGGGGTCTTTGATTGGTTCCTTAAGCTCAGCAGTTTTGCCAGGATAAATCTTTGAAAATGGAATGTCCCTTACCAGCTGTGGACCGTCCTTTGGGCCTTTGGGCACAATCCATTTACATAACTTCTCTGTGCATGTCAGATCGTCTGGAAGTTCGGTCAGCCCTTCTGAAACAAATTCCTCAATTGCAAATATGTTGTATTCCAGCTACGTGGATGCAAGCTTCGCCCAATCCAGCAACAAAGTGACAGTGACCATAGAGGATCTTTCTCGTCGCCTTCGATATAGCAACGAAAGTCTTATATTCAGTTCCCTGTTTCTCGAAACTAGCTAGACTAAGGCAACGGACTAGAGCAATACTGGGTTTAAAATCGTGATACTGTAAAGAGTTAATGTAGTCTTCTTTCCAGAGTCGGTAGCTTCTCAGAGTTTTATAGCGAAGCAGTCTAAAGTTATTTTCCAAATATTTCAAAATGTTTGTCCTGATGACAGGGTGATTCTAACAGATAATTAGTAATATCAAATAACGATAATTAATGTAGGCATTTCTCAGATGTCCTTTGTCCAGCCATAATCATCCTTAGCACAATTTTGGGCCTCGGCGATCCAACAATTTATATTTTCCTTGTTTTAGCTCATCGTACGTAAAGACAACTTTTCACAGACCCTTCAATGGGATGCCTATTTAATAAATGACTTGCAAATGGCCGAAAGATCTTTTCCTGGAAGTCTAAGGACATCTTTTACATTTTTTAGCAAGCAAATTATATCCTGCAAGCGGATTCATTTGTCGGCATCCGCCATTTTGTTTGTTTACATTTGATCCCCAACCTCGCTTTGGCATGTGGGACTGCATAGCATTCTGGACAACTACGGAAAAGTGCATTGGAAAAAGAGGGTTGGGTGGGTCATATGATAAAATGCTTATTGACTGAGATAGGTTGGGTTGGACGGGAGAATATTTGCCTGGTCGTTCAGCATGGACCTTACTGTGCTCAGTCTGTACAGTCATGACCTCAAGCCAAATATTTTCCTGCCCAGCCCTCCCACTCCATTAGTACATAGTATGTACTGTAGTATGCATACCGTATATGGCAGAATCCTAAAATCTCATTTTCTTTGCAGTTGGTAATGTTAATAAGAGCAGTATCTGACTCTGATCTCTTTAAAGAGTGTTATCAAAAATGATAAAGTTTAGTGCTGTACAGACTGTGAAATGAAAAACTGAAGAACTATTAATAATATATGTTGTCACTGACTAGAAATTTAATGTGGACGTTTCGGTTGTGATACTACAACCTTCCTCAGCAGCGATGATATGACAGGCTATGATAATGTGTGGATCACTTAAACAAACTGTTATATACACAAGGGAAATAAATGTGTTCGTTAATTGAGTTGCATTCACGCATAGAATGCCACGTTTCCAAGAAAAGTCTCTTGCCCCATTGGGATTCATGATCGATGATCTTCGAAGTTAAATTGATCGCTGCTGAGGAAGGTTGTAGTATCACAACTGAAGCATCCACATTAAATTTCTAGTCAGTGACAACATATACCTAGTTCTTCAGTTTTTCGCTTAATATGCCTCACAGAATACAACTACCACATTTTCAACTTTAGTTAGTACTATGAAATCTTGAAAAGTTTATATTAACCCATTCGCTCCTGAGCTATTTTGCGTTTTTTAGCGATTTTCTGGACCTAATCACGTCGTAGGAAATTTCGATTCCATATAAGGGGTTTCCATGGAAATCTTGACAGTTCTGAAAGCCCACGGGCTCAGGTTCTGACGTAATCTTTCTCTTGTCGTGAATCTCCGCGAGGAACAGCATCTCGTAGCTACTAGGAGGAGGGTTGTCCAATACACACAACCAGATACGAATGGAGAAATCGATTTTACCATCCGTACTGATGGTCAATTGAAACAGGGAAACCATTACTGTTTGGCTTTATGTTAATTAGCGCACGCGCAAAGCATAATGAAAGAGACTTAGTGTTTTATTAGTGAAGTGTAAATTTTTCTGCCTGGTTTTCACCAATTCAACCATCGGTACGACTCGTACGGACGGTACGGATTTTGATGCCCCTTGTGAAAATAATTCGTTTATTAAAAAAAAAAAATGGAATACATGCATCAAGTTGCGTTTTGTTGATAAACACAGGGCCCTTAGAAAATGGTACCGATGGAACGAACCGTACCGATGGTAAAACAAAAAGTGCGATGGTGAATGGTGTTTTCCGATGGTTCGAATGGTGAAAAATTTTTTTTGGAACCCTGTGTAATATGTTATGTTGGTTGATAGAAGAAATAGAGGGCCCTTAGAAAATGGTACCGATTGTACGATCCGTACCTTAAAAAACAGAAATTCCGATGGTGAATGGTATTTTCCGATGGTTCGAATGGTCAAAAATATTTTTTGGAACCCTGTGTAATATGTTATGTTGGTTGATAGAAGAAATCCTTACAAAATGGTACCGATTGCACGAACCGTACCGATGGTGAAACAAGTGTGCGATGGTGAATGGTGTTTTCGATGGTTCGAATGGTGGAAAAAAAATTGGGTACCCTGTGTAATATGTTATGAGTTGATAGAAGAAACAGAGGGCTCTTAGAAAATGGTACAAATTGTACGATCCGACGATGGTGAAGCAAGAAGAGCGATGGTGAATGGTGTTTTCCGATGGTTCGAATGGTCAAAAAAAATTTTTGGAACCCTGTGTAATATGTTATGTTGGTTGATAGAAGAAATAGAGGGCTCTTAGAAAATGGTACCGATTGTACGATCCGTACCGATGGTGAAACAAAAGTGCGATGGTGAATGGTGTTTTCGAGGTGTAAAATTGCGTGAAAAAAAACGCAACCCTGTGTAATATGTTTTTATTGATAGAAGAAACAAGGGCTCTTAGAAAATCGTACCGATTGTACGATCAGTACCGATGGTGAAACTTGAAGTGCGATGGTGAATATGTTTTCCGATGGTTAATGGTCAAAAAAAAAATTTTGAACCCTGAGATCGATGTTACGAAAATGATAGAAGAAATAGAGGGCCCTTACAAAATGGTACCGATTGCAAAGCGATGGTGAAACAAGAATCGATGAATTTTTCAAAGCACTATCGATGTTTACGGCCGGTTTCGGCCGGTGTAGGAGCGAATGGGTTAATAGTGATTTGAAAATACAAAGATTTGGACCAGAAATATTAATGGTAGTATATGTCATGTACCTTGTAGTTCGGGAAGCTTGCTACTGCGCATCTCACTATCGATCATTTACACTTTATTTTAAACTGGTATTGAAAATTATATATAATATGCAAATATTACTGTACATATCGAAAATTAATGTCATTTGTAAATTACAGTGTTCGTGTGCAGCTAGAAAACATAAAATTATTAAATTAATTTGCCATAAAATAATGTTATTTTTTGAAGCTACGTTGCCATTTATATATACTGTACAATGCAGTATGTTTTGCCAAATACAAATGTTATTATTTTGATTCTTGGTTTAGTGGTCTTGGATATGTGGTGGGCTCTGAAGTAACCAAAGCGACAGGTGATTGGAAGTGGGGCTTAAGGGTAAGTTGGAGATGAACAGATTGTTTGGGTATGTCTTATGTATATCCAGATTTTTGTCAATACAGTATATATTTCTTCTTTTCAATGACGTGTATACACTATACACCACATGTACATGTATATACATTTTGTACATGTAACATATACATGTGAGATCTGTTTTCTTAAAAGGAGTCTTGTTGACGAAGACCCGTTTTGTAATAACAGTCCTCAATAAATTGTTGTACTCCTAGCAACAAATCGACCCAAAAATGAAAACCAACAGCAAAAAAGCGTTCTGATACTTTCACGTAAAACGACTATCTCGGGTTTTTTGACAGTGCGCATGCCCGAGCTGAAACAACATCCTAGGTGATTTGGATACAATAATATGAGGTCTGAGAATCATGAGAAAGTGTGGAAGTGACCTGTACTTTGAAGGAATAGCCAACCTTCGAGCTGAAACAACGTCCTAGGTGATTTGGATACAATAATATGAGGTCTGAGAATCATGAGAAAGTGTGGAAGTGACCTGTACTTTGAAGGAATAGCCAACCTTCGAGCTGAAACAACGTCCTAGGTGATTTGGATACAATAATATGAGGTCTGAGAATCATGAGAAAGTGTGGAAGTGACCTGTACTTTGAAGGAATGCCAACCTTCGAGCTGAAACAACGTCCGTCAATAATATGAGGTCTGAGAATCATGAGAAAGTGTGGAAGTGACCTGTACTTTGAAGGAATAGCCAACCTTCGAGCTGAAACAACGTCCTACATGGATTAATGGATACAATTACAATACATGAGGTCTGTTTTCTTAAAAGGAGTCTTGTTGACGAAGACCCGTTTTGTGATATCAGTCCTCAATTATTATTGTATCCAAATCACCTACATTTGTAGGATGTTGTTTTAGCTTGGGCATGCGCACTGTCAAAAATCCCGAGATCATCGTTTTACGTGAAAGTATCAGAATGCTTTTTTGCTGTTGGTTTTTATTTTTGGGTCAATTTGTTGCTAGGAGTAGAACATGAGGACTGTTATTACAAAACGGGTCTTCGTCAACAAGACTCCTTTTAAGAAAACAGACCTCATGTATTGTATATTATTTGAGGACCTCCCTGAAAACCACGTTATGTGATGGGCGCTTCCTCCTTAAAGATTAAATATTATTATTATTATTATTATTTATATGACTGGTGAGACATTTTGATTTATGATCAGGTTACACCTATGCTTGGAGCTGTCTGCTTTCTTCTCTTACTATTTGTGGTCCACGAGCCTCCTAGAGGAGCCATAGAGAAAGGTGTCAATCCAAACCTTGTCTCAGCATCAAACGTTCACCAGAGTAGCAGCAGTTACTGCCAAGATTTGATGTACTTATTCCGTGTGTAAGTGCATTAATGTATGTAAATAGTTGGGTCCTCTACTAAGGACCCTAAGGACCCATGTATACCAATTACTGCATCTCATAACCTGGGCACTGACAATTATCTACTCTTACAAATTGTATACCCCTATTTCAAAAAACGTTCTGAAGTCCTGATTGGTCAATCATTTGTAAATCTAATAACAATGGCAACTGCTGCACCTGGTCTGGCCAGGAAGTGAATGCTTGCCCTTCACCTGAGCCAACTGGATTGCTGAAGTTCTATATTACATGTATTAAGTACCCATTAAAAATATTTAGTTAATTAGTCAGTCGGTCGGTCGGTCGGTCGGTCGGTCGGTCGGTCGGTCGGTCGGTCGGTCGGTCGGTCGGTCGGTCGGTCGGTCTAGTATTATTTAATTACCCATAATGCACCCGATATATTGATATATTGATATACCGTGGCAGCCAGAATTTTTGCAAATGACTGTATTTAGTACATTGTATGTTAGTTAGTTAGTTAGTTAGTTAGTTAGTTAGTTAGTTAGTTAGTTAGTTAGTTAGTTAGTTAGTTAGTTAGTTAGTTAGTTAGTTAGTTAGTTAGTTAGTTAGTTAGTTAGTTAGTTAGTTAGTTAGTTAGTTAGTTAGTTAGTTAGTTAGTTAGTTAGTTAGTTAGTTAGTTAGTTAGTTACTGTAGTTAGTTAGTTAGTTAGTTAGTTAGTTAGTTAGTTAGTTAGTTAGTTAGTTAGTTAGTTAGTTAGTTAGTTAGTTAGTTAGTTAGTTAGTTAGTTAGTTAGTTAGTTAGTTAGTTAGTTAGTTAGTTAGTTAGTTAGTTAGTTAGTTAGTTAGTTAGTTAGTTAGTTAGTTAGTTAGTTAGTTCACAATACAGCCTTTTGCAAATGTGAAGTAATGTTTCAAAGCCGAGAATGAGAACTAGACGGGGTTTCTGGAAACCCCGTCTAGTCCGAATTCAAGGTTTTGGAACGACTTCTCGTACTCATTAATTATTACATGCAATGACCTAAAGGCAATAAATAAAGAGTTGCAAGATTTTAGCCCGGAAAAGCAAGAATTCCAGTCTGCATATTCTCTGCTCATGCGCAGAGTCGAGTACATCGTATATAAATAATATCCCACATGTGTTGGACTCTTGAGTAGCATGAAGTAGAGCCTGCTTTCAGATTGAATCTCATTCGGACAGAGTGGTACTCTGTCCAAGGTCCCAATGATTGTTATATGAGGGATAAGAACTCAGGAAAGAGTACTTTGAAATCATTTCAAAGTCCTTGGACTTTGAAATCCATCATTTCAAAGTCCTTGGACTTTGAAATGCATTTCAAAGTACTCTTGAGCGGACTTTCTGGAGTTTCCAGGTCCATCATGTGACCGGATTTGATGCACCGGATTGGCTGGTTACCTCATGAATAATTAATGAGTTTGAGAAAATAACTTTCATGTGTAGCTTGTGTTGTATTCATGGCTCTCCAATCCACCCACGCTTGTAATGTACAGTCAACCATCTTGAAATGCGTGTACGGGTAGCGTGCGGGCATGCGGGACTCACGCGGGTATATAGTGATATACTGATATATACTTGGTTGCGACATAATTTTTGCAAAAGGCTGTATTTATATTTTATGCAGCTTTCACTAGTTATCCTATAACCTATATTTAGAATTAAACACTGGGACAAATGCCAATGTGTTGCGTTTTTTGTCATTTTTAGGCGAGGCTTCATATGGCTTGATTTAGGTTTCACCTGTGTGACCTTTGTGACAGGAGCGCTTGCATTCTGGGCTCCTAAGTTTATGTTCTATGCCTCCCAGGTACAGGGAGTGAATAGTAAAGAAAACGAGTAAGTTGAACAGAAGTAATATATTATTCTGCATGCTCTACCACAGGGAACCCAATATATTATAATGCATGCTCTACCACAGGGAACCCAATATATTATAATGCATGCTCTACAGGGAAACCCAATATATTATTCTGCATGCTCTACCACAGGGAACCCAATATATTATTCTGCATGCTCTACCACAGGGACCCAATATATTATTCTGCATGGAGGTTCACAGGGAACCCATTATTCTGCATGCTCTACCACAGGGAACCCAATATATTATTCTGCATGCTCTACCACAGGGAACCCAATATATTATTCTGCATGGAGGTATCACAGGGAACCCAATATATTATTCTGCATGCTCTACCACAGGGAACCCAATATATTATTCTGCATGCTCTACCACAGGGAACCCAATATATTATTCTGCATGCTCTACCACAGGGAACCCAATATATTATTCTGCATGCTCTACCACAGGGAACCCAATATATTATTCTGCATGCTCTACCACAGGGAACCCAATATATTATTCTGCATGCTCTACCACAGGGAACCCAATATATTATTCTGCATGCTCTACCACAGGGAACCCAATATATTATTCTGCATGGAGGTATCACAGGGAACCCAATATATTATTCTGCATGCTCTACCACAGGGAACCCAATATATTATTCTGCATGCTCTACCACAGGGAACCCAATATATTATTCTGCATGCTCTACCACAGGGAACCCAATATATTATTCTGCATGCTCTACCACAGGGAACCCAATATATTATTCTGCATGCTCTACCACAGGGAACCCAATATATTATTCTGCATGCTCTACCACAGGGAACCCAATATATTATTCTGCATGCTCTACCACAGGGAACCCAATATATTATTCTGCATGCTCTACCACAGGGAACCCAATATATTATTCTGCATGCTCTACCACAGGGAACCCAATATATTATTCTGCATGGAGGTATCACAGGGAACCCAATATATATTATTCTGCATGCTCTACCACAGGGAACCCAATATATTATTCTGCATGCTCTACCACAGGGAACCCAATATATTATTCTGCATGCTCTACCACAGGGAACCCAATATATTATTCTGCATGCTCTACCACAGGGAACCCAATATATTATTACTCGGGCCCAGGCCGCAGGCCGCCCGAGTTAGAAAATGCGGATTTCGGTAGTAGTAGTAGTAGTAGTTTTGTTCGGCTTCAAAGATTACTCCGCAGATTTGAAAAGATAAAGGAGACACAGGACTCAAGTAGATTATGAATCTTAGTTTTCTATAGATCTTCAAGCTTTTAAAAGGTCAGGATTCTAGTTCATCGTTCAATGACTAGAAGTGGTAAAAGGACTAGAAGCTCGCTTAAAATATATTATTTAAACAAACAAACGCGAGGCCGTTATCGGAACCATCTGACCTATGCAACCTCAAGACGTATCATGTTCGTACTCACCGGACTAATAGTCTCCCTCGTCACTCAACTGTCACTGATTGTCATGACGTCAGAGAAATTATATTGTATTGAAGAAGATGTCCTTGTTTTATTCGACGTTCGAACCGTAACTCGAACCCGAACTCGATTCCAAACTCGACGTTTCGGGATCTGATCAAATCAAATCAAATCAAATCAAAATCAAATCAATTGAACTCAAAGTCAAAAGGTAATCAAATGAACTCAAAGGCAAATCAAATGAACTCGACACATACATGTATATACATAGTCTCCCTCGTCACGCAACTGTCAGTCATTGTCAGGTCTCTCCTCGCGCAGCTGACATTGTCCTTGTTCTTCAACCAACTGGCATTCATTTTCAAGTACTTCCTCGAACAACTGACATTTTCCTTTTCACAATGCCCGAGTGAACGCTCATTGAGCGTCTTGTTCTGCATGCTCTACCACAGGGAACCCAATATATTATTCTGCATGCTCTACCACAGGGAACCCAATATATTATTTTGCATGCTCTACCACAGGGAAACCCAATATATTATAATGCATGCTGTACCACAGGGAACCCAATATATTATATTGCATGCTGTACCACAGGGAACCCAATATATTATAATGCATGCTGTACCACAGGGAACCCAATATATTATTCTGCATGCTGTACCACAGGGAACCCAATATATTATTTTGCATGCTCTACCACAGGGAACCCAATATATTATAATGCATGCTGTACCACAGGGAACCCAATATATTATTCTGCATGCTGTACCACAGGGAACCCAATATATTATTATGCATGCTATACCATGGGAACCCAATATATTATTCTGCATGCTGTACCACAGGGAACCCAATATATTATTATGCATGCTCTACCATGGGAACCCAATATATTATTCTGCATGCTGTACCACAGGGAACCCAATATATTATTATGCATGCTCTACCACAGGGAACCCAATATATTATTCTGCATGCTCTACCACAGGGAACCCAATATATTATTCTGCATGCTGTACCACAGGGAACCCAATATATTATAATGCATGCTGTACCACAGGGAACCCAATATATTATAATGCATGCTGTACCACAGGGAACCCAATATATTATATGTATGCTCTACCACAGGGAACCCATATATATTATTATGTATGCTCTACCACAGGGAACCCAATATATTATTATGTATGCTCTACCACAGGGAACCCAATATATTATTATGTATGCTCTACCACAGGGAACACAATATATTATTATGTATGCTCTACCACAGGGAACCCAATATATTATTATGTATGCTCTACCACAGGGAACCCAATATATTATTATGCATGCTCTACCACAGGGAACCCAATATATTATTTTGCATGCTCTACCACAGGGAACCCAATATATTATTTTGCATGCTCTACCACAGGGAACCCAATATATTATTTTGCATGCTCTACCACAGGGAACCCAATATATATTATTTTGCATGCTACCACAGGGAACCCAATATATTATTTTGCATGCTCTACCACAGGGAACCCAATATATTATTTTGCATGCTCTACCACAGGGAACCCAATATATTATTATGTATGCTCTACCACAGGGAACCCATAAAAATGATACATGAATAATATTGAAGTTGGACTGCCTGTGGTTAATATTCTAGATGTTCACCATATTTACCTATTGTCCGTCCGGCCTAACATTGTCTTTTTTCTCTTGTAGTGTAAGCTTTAAATTTGGTATCATAACAGTTGCGGCTGGTGTAATTGGTGTGTGGCTGGGAGCTGAATTTGCTCGGCGATGGAGAGTTTATAACAAAAAAGCTGATGCCCTTGTGTGTGCTATTGGGTTAATATCGTGTACACCGTTCCTGTATGCAGCTCTTGTTCTTGCTCATACGCATATAAACCTAGCTTATGTAAGTAATAATTAATAATAATAATAATAATAATAATAATAATAATAATAGAAATGGAAATCAATGGAGAATATACAGAACAAATGTAGGGAAAAAATCAGACGCCTCGAGCGGGATTTCGAACGTACGACACCCCAATTTCATGACAGGTGCCACTGTAGTTGCCTCGGTAGCTCAGTGGGTAGAGCACCTGTCATGAAATCGGGGTGTCGTGGGTTCGAATCATGCTCGAGGCGTCTGATTTTTCTGAACATTTGTTCTGTATATTCTCCATTGATTTCCATTTCTATACATATATCATAGTTCTTTATCAATAATAATAATAATAATAATAATAGAGTATTTATATAGCGCATTCCTGAAACCTCGATGCACTTTACAATAAGAAAAAGAAATAGAAATTAACTAGTGGATTATACTAAATACTAAATAACACATTTACATGTATAAAATACATGCATCCACAAGTTTTGCTTTGTTTTTGTTGATTTGTTTGTTTATTCTGTCTACAACTAGGCTGCTATATTCATCGGTGAAGTTCTTCTTTGTATGAACTGGGCGCCTGTAGGAGACATGGTTTTAGTAAGTTTATCTTCTGTTTTCCTTCCTTCCTTTTTCTTTTCTCTTTTCCAGAGCTGATGGGGATAATATAATAATAATAATAATAATAATAATAATAATAATAATAATAATAAATAACATTTATATAGCGCCTTAACTATTAAAATATTCTAAAGCGCTTTACCGGATGCCCAGTAGCCACTACCTCTGGTAATTTAATCCAGGATTTTGGCCGCGGATATCTCAAAAAACTAAAAGTGAAAATGAAATTGTGCTTATGAATGTACTGTCTGAGCATCAAGCATT
>JAUJYZ010000309.1:275000-365000 GCA_033675265.1 Actinostola sp. cb2023
CATCATCATCACTATACTACTATACCACCACTAGCATTACCACCAACCACTGTCATCATCATCAACCACTGTCATCACATCACTATACTACTATACCACCACTAGCATTACCACCAACCACTGTCATCATCATCATCACTACTACTATACCACCACTAGCATTTACCACCAACCACTGTCATCATCATCATCACTATACTACTATACCACCACTAGCATTACCACCAACCACTGTCATCATCATCATCACTATACTACTATACCACCACTAGCATTACCACCAACCACTGTCATCATCATCATCACTATACTACTATACCACCACTAGCATTACCACCAACCACTGTCATCATCATCATCACTACTACTATACCACCACTAGCATTACCACCAACCACTGTCATCATCATCATCACTATACTACTATACCACCACTAGCATTACCACCAACCACTGTCACATCATCATCACATCTACTATCACTCATTACCACCAACCACTGTCATCATCATCATCACTACTACTTACCACCACTAAAATCTTCATCACTGTCATCATCATCATCACTACTACTATACCACCACTAGCATTACCACCAACCACTGTCATCATCATCATCAAAATCAATCATCATCGACACTTCCACCAAAATCTTCATCACTTTTATTATTATTTTATCATCTTCATCATCACCACTGCACCTCAAGCAGCACAACCATTGTTATTGTCATAATTATCACCATCATTACCATGCTCACCACCGCTATCATCATCATCATGCTCACCATCGACATCATCATGTTCACCACCATTGCACCTCAATCAATACAACCATCATCAACACAAGCATCATCATCACCACCGCCATCATCATCATCATCGTGCTCACCATTGCCATCATCATCATCATGTTCACCACCATTGCACCTCAATCAACACAACCGCCATCAACACAAGCATCATCATCACCATCATCATCATCCTTTCTAACCACGTGTTTCGTGTATATTTCTACAGATTTCAGATGTGATACGAGGAGATGAAACTTCCACTGCTGCCCGGCAGACAAGCATGGAATATTCTCTGCTAATAACTACGTTCATCTGCCTCCTTGGTGGTGTGTGTTTCATTGTTTGTTCACAGTACATCGAGAAAGACCGTCAAGAAGCAGACAAATACAACCAAAGCGACGACACAAGCTCACTGTTGAACTCGGTGCCCGGCGAACACGATGATAATGACGATGATAATTATGATGATGATTATGATGATGATGATGATGATCAAATGCTGATTCCTGATCAGAACGATGACTCACCTCTAACCGTACCAGTACACGAGGTCGAAGAAGTACCACAACAACATACAACACAGGTCGTGTAACACGTGACTAATATACGAATAACTATAAATATTAATTATTAATTATGCAAAAAAATGTTTATGAATTTAAATACAGACGACCTCGTCTCCAGGTCCCTCGCACCTCGCTCTATCCTGACCTGGGAACGAGGTTGAGATAAAAAGTAATGAAATTACTTCAGCATAATTTGAGCCTTGTTTTTAAATATCGAGGTAAAATCGCATTCTCGTACCCAGAGCCCTCTCCTCAAATGACGAGTGGGCTCTGGGTACGAGAATGGGTAAAATCGTAGACGATTGGTGATTTTAATTATTTGTGATTATCTCAGATATCTCGATTCTCCAAGACCTCATGCTCGAGGATCCAGCGGTTTTTGTCCGCGCTCCGAAGTCACCGGCCGACGGAGCGCGGACAAAAACCGCTGGATCCTCGAGCATGCCAAGACCTAAGGCTAGGTTACAGTTTATAAAGACGCAAGGAGGGTGGGTTGGGGTTGATTTTGAATATGATGCAGATTGCGTCCCATTTCTGTCCAGAGGTCAATTCAATAAAACGTTTAAAACTATAATTTACAAGTGTAGCTATTGTTTCAGCTGCCAAGAACAATAGCTACACTTGTAAATTACGGTTGTAAAAGTTTTATTGGATTGACCCCAGGTTTGACATTGAGGCTTAAACAGGTTTAACAGGTTCAGAAAATTATCTACCATCGCTACATAACCTGGCCGTTAGCCCCTTATGACGTAGCGATACCACTACCAGAATCCTTTTCGTAGCTTCTTTTGTTATTCTAATTCACTCCATACCTTGGTACTCTCATAGGAGTTAAAACATTTGAATACGAATTCGAAAAGGATTCTGGGAGTAGTGGTATCGCTACGTCATAAGGGGAATCGGCAAATCCTGGTAGTTTTAAAGGAATGGATGAGTTGCCGGTCACCAGGCCCCCTCATATTACCCCATAAATCGCAAAGCTTTCTGGGTATGCCATGTGGGAAATTGTAGGCATTGAGAACTGTGATAATAATAGAAACAAACTAATTCACTCAACCATTAGCATTTTATAAGAACATGTTCATTTGTCTGCCCCTTGGAATACCCAGAAAGCTTTGCGATTTATGGAATAAAATGAGAGAGTCCGGTGATTGGGTGTGAATGATGGGATGATGGAGAAAACGGTCGAAATCACCGGCCATCCATCCATCCATGGGGTATGCCCCACTTTGAAAACCACGTTCACGGATCGTGTAGATCAGCCAACAAGCTTACATGCATATAACAAAGTAATCCTTCGCAGCCGCCTGAGGTCGAGTCACGCAACGCTTGCCGCTGCGTGACTCGACCAGGAGACTAATAACAAAGACGCAATGGAAGTTGTGTAACACGACAATTTGTATGACTCAAATTTCTGTTTTTATATGTTTTTCTTACTTTTGTACTTTTTTATTTGACTCTTTTTTATTTTACTTAAAGTCAACAGTGTTCGATCGATGTGTTCTGTACTTCGTTCCAAGTACATCGCTTAAGCAGACGCACAATCTAGGTGACTCCTGATCGTAGTTGCGCGGTATTTATTGGCCGAATTTAGAGCGAGATTAAGATAGATTCGATCGTAGACGACTCGTGTGAGGTGCATAGTCTTTCACTCGCAACGATTACTAAACATAACTAGCCAATCTCATGATAGAATTTTAACACCTAGATCAGCATAATGCATAAAACACATGCTATCGCGGTCCCATACAAAATCGAGTCGTAACGCTAAACGGTTCAGTGTCCCTAGTGTCGTCACGTAGAGCGTTGCGTGACCACACTAAACACGGCTGCGAGGGAGACTACAAGACGGTCGGGTCATCTAGTATGCGCCGGATTTATTTGGAACCGAGGTGATCCGAAGATTTTCCGAATGCTCTCCGACCGTTGACGGAGATTTCCGATACATGTACACACTACATTCAATGCAGGTTCATATGTTGCATGTTCGCGTTGTGCACTGTTTGCATTTGTCCTTTTTAAAACTCTTTATTTGGAGACAAAAAGCGCGCATGGGATACTGTAGTCTCCCTCGCAGCCGTGTTTAGTGTCATCGCGCGAGGAGGGTGCGAGGGAGGGTGCGAGGGAGAGAGCGTTGCCTGACGACACCAAACACGGCTGCGAGGGATTCTGTTGCTTTGAATGTGCGCGCTAGGCAGTCACTCGACCCAGTCTCCCTGGACCTTTGCCACATTTGTTAAAATAAAGTTGTTTCACTTCTCAATCGTGTCTATTTATTGCTACATTGAAAGCCTTGTGATTGGTTATCGCATAAGCGCAAGAGGAAACGGATCTGACGCAAGCTTTCAAGCAAAAGCCTATTTTTTTCCATTTGTGCTTGCGAATGCGTCGGAGCCGGTTTTCACATGATACGAGTTCTTGGGGAAGCAAGGAAGCAGTGGCGAGAGTGCGCCGAGGTTCAATTTGTTAAAAACCTAATGAGTTTAGCACTTGCGCCTGGTGTCAGGTTCGATAGAAAAAAAACAATAACTGAGCTGTGCTCCGGGCGTCTCGTGGTCCCCCGGATGAGGGGAAGGGGGTACTCCAGGAAATTTAGGATAGGGGTGTGCCCCTGGGATGTCGAAACCCTGACCCTATTTAAGGATGAAGGATTTTAAAATTCATACTCTTTCCAAGGATTTGTCACTGAAATATAGACCCAATTTAAGGAAAACGTTAATAGTATATATATATTCCTTTGGAAATCGCTAATATCAGAAGTGCATACGCTGGCTGTTACGCTAAGCGGATTTTTTTGTCAAAATAAAACTGGAAAGTGTACTCAAATTAAAGCTGTATTATAATTTATTACGTTGTGTGGTTTTAATAGAACCATCTCCAAATTCGATAAATGTCCAGATTTTTTACGTACATTCCTTGGCCTTCTTCAAAAAATAACTTTGGAAAAGATTCTGGCAACTGCAACATCTAGTAGGTCAAAAATTAGAAAAAAACGATTTCTACCATACATTTACTGTATTATAATTTATTACGTTGTGTATTTTAATAGAACCATCTCCAATAGAACCATCTCCAAAGTCGATAAATGTCCAGATTTTTTTACGTACATTCCTTGGCCTTCCTGTTCAAAAAATAACTTTGGAAAAGATTCTGGGCAACTGCAACATCTAGTAGGTCCAAAAATTAGCAAAACCGATTTCTACCATACATTTACTGTATTATAATTTATTACGTTGTGTAATTTTAATAGAACCATCTCCAAATTCGATAAATGTCCAGATTTTTTTACGTACATTCCTTGGCCTTCTTCAAAAAATAACTTTGGAAAAGATTCTGGGCAGCTGCAACATCTAGTAGGTCCAAAAATTAGAACCATCTCCAAAAAACCGATTTCTACCATACATTTCCTGTATCGAAATTGCAGCGCCATGTATTTTTTAATAGAACCATCTCCAAATTCGATAAATGTCCAGATTTTTTTACGTACATTCCTTGGCCTTCTTGCCTTGTTCAAAAAATAACTTTGGAAAAGATTCTGGGCAACTGCAACATCTAGTAGGTCCAAAAATTAGAAAAAGCGATTTCTACCATACATTTACTGTATTATAATTTATTACGTTGTGTATTTTTAATAGAACCATCTCCAAATTCGATAAATGTCCAGATTTTTTTACGTACATTCCTTGGCCTTCTTCAAAAAATAACTTGGAAAAGATTCTGGGCATCTGCAACATCTAGTAGGTCCAAAAATTAGAAAAAGCGATTTCTACCATACATTTACTGTATTATAATTTTAGCGTTGTGTATTTTTAATAGAACCATCTCCAAATTCGATAAATGTCCAGATTTTTTTACGTACATTCCTTGGCCTTCTTCAAAAAATAACTTTGGAAAAGATTCTGGGCAGCTGCAACATCTAGTAGGTCCAAAAATTTGGAAAAACGATTTCTACCATACATTTACTGTATTATAATTTATTACGTTGTGTATTTTTAATAGAACCATCTCCAAATTCGATAAATGTCCCGATTTTTTTACGTACATTCCTTGGCCTTCTTCAAAAAATAACTTTGGAAAAGATTCTCTTGCCAAAAATAGAATGGAATGTGACCTTTGAACATCTGTATTTACTGTATTACGTTGTGTATTTTTAATAGAACCATCTCCAAATTCGATAAATGTCCAGATTTTTTTCCAAAAAAATAACTTTGGAAAAGAATTGATCCAAAAATTAAAAAAAAACGATTTCTACCATACATTTACTGTATTATATTTATTAGTTGTGTGTATTTTAATAGAACCATCTCCAAATTCGATAAATGTCCAGATTTTTTTACGTACATTCCTTGAATCAAAAAATAACTTTGGAAAAGATTCTGGGCACTGCAACATCTAGTAGGTCCAAAAACGAAGGGCACGATTTCTACCATACATTTACTGTATTATAATTTATTACGTTGTGTATTTGAAATAGAACCATCTCCAAATTCGATAAATGTCCAGATTTTTTTACGTACATTCCTTGGCCTTGTTCAAAAAATAACTTTGGAAAAGATTCTGGGCAGCTGCAACATCTAGTAGGTCCAAAAATTAGAAAAACGATTTCTACCATAAATACATTTACTATAATGCATTCGATAAATTTTATTACATTTGTGTATTTTTAATAGAAGTCTCCAAATTCGATAAACATACCAGTATTTTTTTTATGTGTAAACTGTTACGCAGATTTTTTTAAATTCCTTTTGTAAAAAAATAACTTTGGAAAAGATCTGGGCAACTGCAACATCTAGTAGGTACCAAACATTTAAAAAACGTTGTGATTTTTTCTATTCGAAATGACATTTTTACCCCCTAACTTTGGAAAAGATTCTGGGCAACTGCAACATCTAGTATAGGAAAAAACTCCGACGGCATTTACTGTATAATTTATTATGTATTTTAATAGAACCATCTCCAAATTCGATAAATGCATTTTTTTACGTACATTCCTTGGCCTTCTTCAAAAAATAACTTTGGAAAAGATTCTGGGCAACTGCAACATCTAGTAGGTCCAAAAATTAGGAAAAAGCCGATTTCTACCATACATTTACTGTATTATAATTTATTACGTTGTGTAATTTTAATAGAACCATCTCCAAATTCGATAAATGTCCAGATTTTTTTACGTACATTCCTTGGCCTTCTTCAAAAAATAACTTTGGAAAAGATTCTGGGCAGCTGCAACATCTAGTAGGTCCAAAAATTAGCAAAACCGATTTCTACCATACATTTACTGTATTATAATTTATTACGTTGTGTAATTTTTAATAGAACCATCTCCAAATTCGATAAATGTCCAGATTTTTTTACGTACATTCCTTGGCCTTCTTCAAAAAATAACTTTGGAAAAGATTCTGGGCAGCTGCAACATCTAGTAGGGCCAAAAATTAGAAAAAGCGATTTCTACCATACACTGTTTAATTTTTACTGTATTTTATAATTTATTACGTTGTACGTATTTTAATAGAACCATCTCCAAATTCGATAAATGTCCAGATTTTTTTACGTACATTCCTTGGCCTTCTTCAAAAAATAACTTTGGAAAAGATTCTGGGCAGCTGCAACATCTAGTAGGTCCAAAAATTAGAAAAAACCGATTTCTACCATACATTTACTGTATTATAATTTATTACGTTGTGTATTTTTAATAGAACCATCTCCAAATTCGATAAATGTCCAGATTTTTTTACGTACATTCCTTGGCCTTGTTCAAAAAATAACTTTGGAAAAGATTCTGGGCAACTGCAACATCTAGTAGGTCCAAAAATTAGAAAAAAGCGATTTCTACCATACATTTACTGTATTATAATTTATTACGTTGTGTATTTTTAATAGAACCATCTCCAAATTCGATAAATGTCCAGATTTTTTTACGTACATTCCTTGGCCTTGGCCTTCTTCAAAAAATAACTTTGGAAAAGATTCTGGGCAACTGCAACATCTAGTAGGTCCAAAAATTCCTCAAAAAAAAATCCGATTTCTACCATACATTTACTGTATTATAATTTATTACGTTGTGTAATTTTAATAGAACCATCTCCAAATTCGATAAATGTCCAGATTTTTTTTACGTATATATACGTACATTCCTTGGCCTTCCTCAAAAAATAACTTTGGAAAAGATTCTGGGCAACTGCAACATCTAGTAGGTCCAAAAATTAAAAAAAGCGATTTCTACCATACATTTACTGTATTATAATTTATTACGTTGTGTAATTTTAATAGAACCATCTCCAAATTCGATAAATGTCCAGATTTTTTTACGTACATTCCTTGGCCTTCCTCAAAAAATAACTTTGGAAAAGATTCTGGGCAACTGCACATCTAGTACGCCAAAAAAAATTAGCAAAACCGATTTCTACCATACATTTACTGTATTATAATTTATTACGTTGTGTAATTTTAATAGAACCATCTCCAAATTCGATAAATATCCAGATTTTTTTACGTACATTCCTTGGCCTTCTTTTGGAAAAAAAATAACTTTGGAAAAGATTCTGGGCAACTGCAACATCTAGTAGGTCCAAAAATTAGCAAAACCGATTTCTACCATACATTTACTGTATCGAAATTGCAGCGCCATGTATTTTTAATAGAACCATCTCCAAATTCGATAAATGTCCAGATTTTTTTACGTACATTCCTTGGCCTTCTTCAAAAAATAACTTTGGAAAAGATTCTGGGCAACTGCAACATCTAGTAGGTCCAAAAATTAGAAAAAAAACGATTTCTACCATACATTTCCTGTATCGAAATTGCAGCGCCATGTATTTTTAATAGAACCATGCATCTCCAAATTCGATAAATGTCCAGATTTTTTTTACGTGCACTCCTTGGCCTTCCTCAAAAAATAACTTTTTGGAAAAGATTCTGGGCAACTGCAACATCTAGTTAGGTCCAAAAATTAGAAAAAAAGCGATTTCTACCATACATTTACTGTATCGAAATTGCAGCGCCATGTATTTTTAATAGAACCATCTCCAAATTCGATAAATGTCCAGATTTTTTTACGTGCATTCCTTGACCTTCCTCAAAAAATAACTTTGGAAAAGATTCTAGGCAACTGCAACATCTAGTAGGTCCAAAAATTAGAAAAAGCGATTTCTACCATACATTTACTGTATCGAAATTGCAGCGCCATGTATTTTTAATAGAACCATCTCCAAATTCGATAAATGTCCAGATGTTTTACTAATATATACGTACATCCTTGGCCTTCCTCAAAAAATAACTTTGGAAAAGATTCTGGGCAACTGCAACATCTAGTAGGTTCCAAAAATTAGAAAAACCGATTTCTACCATACATTTACTGTATTATAATTTATTACGTTGTGTAATTTTAATAGAACCATCTCCAAATTCGATAAATGTCCAGATTTTTTTACGTACATTCCTTGGCCTTATTCAAAAAATAACTTTGGAAAAGATTCTGGGCAACTGCAACATCTAGTAGGTCCAAAAATTAGAAAAAGCGATTTCTACCATACATTTACTGTATCGAAATTGCAGCGCCATGTATTTTTAATAGAACCATCTCCAAATTCGATAAATGTCCAGATTTTTTTACGTACATTCCTTGGCCTTCTTAAAAAAATAACTTTGGAAAAGATTCATAATAATAATAATAACACTTTATTTAGTGAGGATGTGACAGATAAAGCTATCATCTAGTAGGTCCAAAAATTGAAGCCTCTGGAAAACGATCATGCGTCTAGGCAGGGGCGTAGCGTGCATATACGCACACGTAACTCCCCCTTGCAGTCAGTCATTGTAGGCATGAATAATAATAATTGTAGTTAGTACAGTCTCAAAATACCAAAAAACTAGCTTCGCCTCATGTTATATCAGGATAGCATAGGGGTTACGCGTGACGCGTGATTTGACCAAAAAATGGAGCGTGAATCGTGAAATTCATAAAAATTCGAGCGTGATGCGTGAATTTATGTTTCAACGTGATGCGTGATCGTCCCTTTTGACCGACTGTGATTCGTGATTTACCGCTGTTATGCTCTGTGAAACGTGAACGTTTAGGATCTAAACATTTTCACGCGTGAAATTCCAAAATTGCGGCTAGCGCTCGTGATTCGTGAATTTCGGACATTTTGGTCCGTGACGCGTGATCAAGACCACCACCCGAGAAGCTCACGCCTTCGGCGTTAAAATAAAATTTTCGATCTTTAATTTGAGTACACTTTTTTAATTTTGCCTAAAAAAGTTAATTACAAATCCTTGGAAAGCGTATGAATTTTCCAATTTGTCATCCTTATATAGGGTCAGGGTTTCGATATCCCTGGGGCACACTCCTATCCTAAATTTCCGGGATTAACCCCCCCCCCCCCCCCCCCCCCCCCCCCCCCCCCCCCCCCCCCCCCCCCCCCCCCACATAGAAATATGTAAATAAATTATTATTATTATTTTACCAGCTTAAATAATGCCTTTCTATAGGAAATTATCTATCAAAACCATGTTATTACTCGGGCCCTTCCGAAGGAAGCCCGAGTTATAAAATGGACATTCTTTTTATTACTCGGGCTCTTCCGAAGGAAGCCCGAGTTATAAAATGCGTTTTTCGTAGTAGTAGTAGTAGTAGTAGTAGTAGTCGTCGTCGTCGTAGTTTTGTTCGGCTAAAGAATGACGAAAGTATGCGACGTATTTAATCGTATCGAGTTTCAAGATTACTCAGCAGATAAGAAAAAAACAAACGACACACAGGAAGGACTCAAGTAGATTTGAATCTTAGTTTTGAAAGCAGCTGTAGATCTTCAAGCTATTAAAAGGCAGGATTCTAGTTCATCGTTCAATGACTAGAAGTGGTAGAAGGACTAGAAGCTCGCTTAAAATATATTTAACAAAAACAAACGTGAGGGCGTTATCAGAACCATCTGACCTATGCAACCTCAAGACGTATCATGTACATACTCACCCGCCACATGGTCTCCCTCGTCACTCAACTGTCACTGATTGTCATGACGTCAGAGAAATGATATTGTATTGAAGAAGATGTCCTTGTTTTATTCGACGTTCGAACCGTAACTCGAACCCGAACTCGAACTCGATTCCAAACTCGACGTTTCGGGATCTGAAGCTAGAGAGGGGGCCTTTACACGAACTCATCAAAATCAAATCAATTGAACTCAAAGTCAAAAGGTAATCAAATGAACTCAAAGTCAAAGGCAAATCAAATGAACTCGACACATACATGTATACAGTTACATAGTCTCCCTCGTCACGCAACTGTCAGTCATTGTCAGGTCTCTCCTCACGCAACTGACATTGTCCTTGTCATAAGCCCGAGTGTACGCTCATTGCATACATGTCCAATACTCACCATCTGATACGGATGGTGAAAGTTGATTTACCACGGTATCAGATGGTGAAGTCATTAGTATGTGTAAATCATGCATACTGATGATTCAGGAATTGAAATTCATTTTTTTAATGTATTCAGTAATTAAAAATAAAATTGGCCTTCCTTTCCCCCCTCCCCTCCCCCCATCTCCACTGACACCCTGTGTGCCAGAGGATGATGGTACCACGGTGCATCTCATTATCCGATGGTGAAATTGGTGGTTTGGTCACCCTGTGGCATATCGCATATATTACAAGACTTTGCCACAGGGCCGGCTGGATGGTCACCATCGGTACGAGTGGTGACAGATGGTACCACGGTGCATCTCATTATCCGATGGTGTCCGATGGTGAAATTGGTGGTTCTACGGCCTTATGAAGCCTTCAGTCTTGCTATTCGTCGTTTGCAAAGAACTATTAAACAACACTACTAAATATAACGGGAAGCCTTCAGTCTTGCTATTCGTCGTTTGCAAAGAACTAACTATTCGTTGTTTGCAAAGAACTATTAAACAACAACACTAGTTACGGCCTTTCGAAGTCTTCAGTCTTGTTACTGATTTCAGTCGCCGATCGTCGTTTGCAAAGAACTAACAACAACACTACTAAATATAACGGGAAGCCTTCAGTCTTGTTATTCGTCGTTTGCAAAGAACTAACTATTCGTTGTTTGCAAAGAACTATTAAACAACAACACTAGTTACGGCCTTTCGAAGTCTTCAGTCTTGTTATTTCAGTCGCCGATCGCCGTTTGCAAAGAACTAACAACAACACTACTAAATATAACGGGAAGCCTTCAGTCTTGCTATTCGTCGTTTGCAAAGAACTAACTATTCGTTGTTTGCAAAGAACTATTAAACAACAACACTAGTTACGGCCTTTCGAAGTCTTCAGTCTTGTTATTTCAGTCGCCGATCGTCGTTTGCAAAGAACTAACAACAACACTACTAAATATAACGGGAAGCCTTCAGTCTTGCTATTCGTCGTTTGCAAAGAACTAACTATTCGTTGTTTGCAAAGAACTATTAAACAACAACACTAGTTACGGCCTTTCGAAGTCTTCAGTCTTGTTATTTCAGTCGCCGATCGCCGTTTGCAAAGAACTAACAACAACACTACTAAATATAACGGGAAGCCTTCAGTCTTGTTATTCGTCGTTTGCAAAGAACTAACTATTCGTTGTTTGCAAAGAACTATTAAACAACAACACTAGTTACGGCCTTTCGAAGTCTTCAGTCTTGTTATTTCAGTCGCCGATCGTCGTTTGCAAAGAACTAACAACAACACTACTAATTAAGCTTTATAAAATGGTTTTCCATGTTTTGTGCTCTTATATCAACACGCGGGATGTTGGGAGAACACGAGAAAAGCTTTAAAATCACGAGCCTCCGGCGAGTGATTTTAAAGCTTTTCAAGTGTTCTCTCAACATCCCAAGTGTTGATATAAGAGCACAAAACATGGAAAACCATTTTATAAGGCTTTTATAAAATAACTGCAAGGATTTCTTTCGTAAAAATCCTTTATTTACGCGAGGATTCACTGATCAAATTTTCAATTCTCCTGAAAAGCGTCAGAAATCGCCCATCATCCAATCAAATCTCACGAAAGAAATCAAAATGGCAAGCGACTCGACAACTTTCATCAATGTGCCGTTTCCCAGTTTGGTCAGTTTTGACACGAAAAACGTTTTGAAGAATGCTATTTTCTGTCAGAAAATTACAGAAGAATGCTTGTTACACTTTGTTTTTGTATTCTGTGAACACGAAACACGAAGAAAAGTGAGAAAAGCTGAGCCGAATCACGATCAATGACGAAGAGTCGTCAAACTTCCTGAAATATTTGACAACTAATGAATGGAGCACGAAATCAGGTAGCCAATATCCAGTTTTTGTCGTATTTTTTAATCTTTTCATCGATTTTCTCGACAAGAATGTATAAACGATGGACGTTTCTGAGACATTTCAATATATTTTTTCTCTTTGACATATTTTACTAGAGATATGAATGTTCTGGCGAACCTGTCGTGTAGCCGTGTAAGCTACCTACAAGAATCGCCTCTGTTTTCACTGTTTTGTCGGTATAAATACGGCTATATTTTCTTGATATTTTCAGCCGTACACTTGAGAATATATGTGTAGCTATATAACTTACAAAATGGTTAGTATGTGATTGAGAACACCGAGCCGTTATATTTAGTTTTCTTCGTTTTTGTTGACAAAAATAATTGGACAATTCGTCGAGTTTGTTTCTTGCCGTGACGTGTTTGAATTCTTGCAAAATTATTTTTCGGTTAAAATCATCAAAATCACATCTACATAGAACATGAACTTAACTAAGCAAGAAAAACTGTAATTCTATGGCTTTTGTTTAGTAAATAAAACATGTTTGACAACAGAAAAAAATACTTTTGTGATCGATCAAATCCACTGCATCGCTACAAGGTCGTTCAAGGTCATGAACCATGTTTATGTGCTCTTATATCACATAGCATTTTAGCCAATCATAGCGCGCGTTATATATATGTTATTTTATAAATATAATTATAACATAGCTACGATATAACGCGCGCTCTGATTGGCTTTCTAACTATGAACAAAAAATGAATGGAGCACGCGTATGGAGCACGCTCACGTCAACATCGGGGAAAACATTTTCACAACTTTTTTTCTCCAGCTTTTGTACAATATTTAACAGTATTGATCTTAATTTTCATCGAAAATTTGACATTGACGTTGATTTGGATGTTTATGATGATCAAATGTCACTTGATAGTGTCAACGGGAAATGAAATAAATTAAAGTATAAACGAGGTACAATGCCAAAACAACTACTCAGCGAAGAACAACGAACTTCAACAACTATTGACTTGTACATACAAATATCCAGAAAAGAAAAGAAAAGAAAGACAACGAAATGCATGGGTGTGTCAACAGTGAATATTTATTTCACCAAAACAATCTAAGTAAGCTTACAGTATTTTAGACGTAAAAATAGTACCATACGCTCGTGCGAGTTTCAACATGAACAATGTCAAGTCTGTCAACAAATTGAATATCAAAACAATGCAAACAATAAATAAAAATATGGCCGAATGTATGAGACAGAACACAAGAATGAAGACTACAAACCTCTGAAGTTCTACTTGATGATGGTCAACCCGCAACAACAGCTTTTTTGTCCAATATTCAAGCAAAAACTGGACACCGACCAACGAGTACGACAACAAACCATAACACGATGAAAGAAATCAGCTCAATTGTCTCGTGTTTACACCACTGAACCATTCAGTACGAGCTACAGCTATCACCCTATGGCTATGATCAAATGCTGGTGTACCAAATCATCATATTATGCCTTTTCTGGCGATTTCAAGTCACAGTAATGAGCAAAGCTTGGCACATTTCACATTACAACAATCGGCCATCGAACGCTCAGCCTCCATCCTTATCCTTATCACTGCAGCAGCAAAGTGTTGTCTCAAAGCCTCCAGAGAGCATCCAGTGCAGAGCTGTCCCAGTGCAGCCACAATCCTTGCAGTTAACAACAGCAGTCCAGCAGAATAATCTAGTTGTCGAAACCATATTTTGATTCAATCTTCGCCCGGGTCTTGCAGATCAATGACTGACAAATCCCTTTATAATCCTTGTTTACGAACTTCAATCAGTCTCTTTGCATGCCAGTTAAACATGAAATACATTGTAGAACATTTCTACTTCGAAATTTTAGGCGAAAAACAGATTGTAATTGTATTTGCAGCATTTTTAGCTGCTCGCTTCTCAAAGTCGTTTGTTTGCAAAGTGACCAACGGCTCCAATTTGTTCTATTTTTGGCGTGCGCGCGCAGGGTTAGGAGAATTTGTAAATTGATCAAATAAAATAAACAAGTTTTTGACGCACAAAAGCCATGGCTATGTTATAAAAGCAATGGTCAATGCTTTAGCTGTGCCTATATCCAGTTATGGATGCACTTGGGAGGTTGCTAAGCACTCAAGAAGCTAGAGTCGCACTCGGCTACGCCTCGTGCGACTCTTACGCTTCTTTCGTGCTTAGCAACCTTCCGCGTGCATCCATAACTGGATATACGCACGCTAAGCATTGACCATTCCTTAACGGGAAGCCTTCAGTCTTGCTATTCGTCGTTTGCAAAGAACTAACTATTCGTTGTTTGCAAAGAACTATTAAACAACAACACTAGTTACGGCCTTTCGAAGTCTTCAGTCTTGTTATTTCAGTCGCCGATCGTCGTTTGCAAAGAACTAACAACAACACTACTAAATATAACGGGAAGCCTTCAGTCTTGCTATTCGTCGTTTGCAACTGAAGAACTAACTATTCGTTGTTTGCAAAGAACTATTAAACAACAACACTAGTTACGGCCTTTCGAAGTCTTCAGTCTTGTTATTTCAGTCGCCGATCGTCGTTTGCAAAGAACTAACAACAACACTACTAAATATAACGGGAAGCCTTCAGTCTTGCTATTCGTCGTTTGCAAAGAACTAACTCAGTATTCGTTGTTTGCAAAGAACTATTAAACAACAACACTAGTTACGGCCTTTCGAAGTCTTCAGTCTTGTTATTTCAGTCGCCGATCGTCGTTTGCAAAAGAACTAACAACAACACTACTAAATATAACGGGAAGCCTTCAGTCTTGCTATTCGTCGTTTGCAACTGAAGAACTAACTATTCGTTGTTTGCAAAGAACTATTAAACAACAACACTAGTTACGGCCTTTCGAAGTCTTCAGTCTTGTTATTTCAGTCGCCGATCGTCGTTTGCAAAGAACTAACAACAACACTACTAAATATAACGGGAAGCCTTCAGTCTTGCTATTCGTCGTTTGCAAAGAACTAACTATTCGTTGTTTGCAAAGAACTATTAAACAACAACACTAGTTACGGCCTTTCGAAGTCTTCAGTCTTGTTATTTCAGTCGCCGATCGTCGTTTGCAAAGAACTAACAACAACACTACTAAATATAACGGGAAGCCTTCAGTCTTGTTATTCGTCGTTTGCAAAGAACTAACTATTCGTTGTTTGCAAAGAACTATTAAACAACAACACTAGTTACGGCCTTTCGAAGTCTTCAGTCTTGTTATTTCAGTCGCCGATCGTCGTTTGCAAAGAACTAACAACAACACTACTAAATATAACGGGAAGCCTTCAGTCTTGCTATTCGTCGTTTGCAAAGAACTAACTATTCGTTGTTTGCAAATAACTATTAAACAACAACACTACTATTTCAGTCGCCGATCGTCGTTTGCAAAGAACTATAACAACAAACAACAACATGTACACTACTAAATATAATGGGAAGCCTTTATAGGTCTAGTCGGTGAACAAAACACGGCTACTAGTTATTCTTCGTTTTCAAAGCTCACTGCCAAGCCTACTTATATAGTATTAATTCTTCGTTTTCAAAGCTCACTGCCAAGCCTACTTATATAGTATTAATTCTTCGTTTTCAAAGCTCACTGCCGTGCCTACTTATATAGTATTAATTCTTCGTTTTCAAAGCTCACTGCCAAGCCTACTTATATAGTATTAATTCTTCGTTTTCAAAGCTCACTGCCAAGCCTACTTATATAGTATTAATTCTTCGTTTTCAAAGCTCACTGCCGAGCCAACGAGCTGCACATGCACCATTACTTATTACCCGGGACAAGCTCCTGTAAGGAATGCCCGAGTCATAAAATGTGCTTTGTTTTCTTTTTCGTCACAAAATCGGCAAGTCATCATAATCGTGCACTCTGCACTGACTTGTGCGAATGATTTTGGTCAATTTTGGGCCTTGTTATTCTGTATTCGCATATTCCACTTAGAGTGCATGGTTTTACCAAGAGACCACTAAGATTACAGCTGTTAAACCTGGTAGCGAAAGTGTGCCCAAAGACAAAAATAAACTTTGAGCCCTGTCTAGTACACTATAATTCCATTGTTTTCCTTTGTTCTGTTTGGTTAGTCATTTTAGTTAGTCATTTTTCTTTCACGGGCGAAGTGAAATCATCCTAATACCATTCCTTTCAAAATTAGTTTTGTCATTAATTTAAAAACTCAAATCAAAACAAAACTAGACCGCGCTCAACATTAATAGCGCGCACTCGATCGGGCTAAAACAAGTTACCGTAAAATGTTGTAAACTGACATAGAAGAACCGTGAGTTACATTATGGTTCTGAGTCTTATCTGTAGTCTTGTAAACAGACGTCAGTGGTAAATTACAAGTATACAAGTGATAAATATATTTACTAGGCTTGTGTCTTTAATGACATAAATAAATAAGCTTAGCAATTCTTTCTTTGTTTACAAACCCATTCAGTTTCTTCGGTTTACGTAAGACATAATTCTCACCATGACTTCCATATTCGTTGACATAACTGGTGTGTTTTTACGAATACGATCATAGAGGAAGGCTTTCATCTTTCTGATAGACGTTTCAGTGTTCGTACTGGTATTAAATCTACAGGGGTCACGACCCCGTTCACAATCACGTCTACAACAACAACAAGACTAACTACCGGCGAGTTACAGAGCTGTATAATAAATAAACTTGGTATACAATGATATCTGTATATTCTGTTACGTGGATCTACCGCGAACGTCGTGTGCCGTTTGTAATAAAGCAATTCTATTACGCTAATTTTATAAACTATATGTCGCTGGAGGTGACATGACATTTAACATCTCAAATATTACCTATCGCTCTTCGAAAAATTCATGTGTTGTTATTACTCGAAGAAAGGTCACGCCATGATCTATGGTCAAAACGACGCTTTAGCAGCGTGCACTCGGGATTCTGATTAGTCTTTGGATTTTGATGCACAGTAAAACAATATAACAACTCATTTATTTCTAAACACCACATTAAATAAGACAGCTTGTGAAGCCACCCTCATTCAACAAAGATCAGATATATGGCTGCTAGTTCTTTGCAAACAACGAATAGTTAGTTCTTTGCAAACGTAACGACGAATAACAAGACTGAAGACACTGAAGGCTTCCCGTTATATTTAGTAGTGTTGTTGTTAGTTCTTTGCAAACGACGATCAGGCGACTGAAATAACAAGCTAAGACTGAAGACTTCGAAAGGCCGTTAGTAGTGTTGTTGTTTAATAGTTCTTTGCAAACAACGAATAGTTAGTTCTTTGCAAACGACAAATAACAAGACTGAAGGCTTCCCGTTATATTTAGTAGTGTTGTTGTTAGTTCTTTGCAAACGACGATCGGCGACTGAAATAACAAGACTGAAGACTTCGAAAGGCCGTTAGTAGTGTTGTTGTTTAAAAGTTCTTTGCAAACAACGAATAGTTCGCTTCTTTGCAAACGACGAATAGCAAGACTGAAGGCTTCATAAGGCCGTAGAACCACCAGTTTCACCATCGGACACCAACGGATAATGAGATGCACCGTGGTACCATCCGTCACCACTCGTACCGATGGTGACCATTCAGCCGGCCCTGTGGTAAAGTCTTGTAATATATGCGATATGCCACAGGGTGACCAAACCACCAATTTCACCATCGGACACCATCGGATAATGAGATGCACCGTGGTACCATCCATCACCACTCGTACCGATGGTGACCATCCAGCCGGCCCTGTGGCAAAGTCTTGTAATATATGCGATATGCCACAGGCTGACCAAACCACCAATTTCACCATCGGACACCATCGGATAATGAGATGCACCGTGGTACCATCCGTCACCACTCGTACCGATGGTGACCATCCAGCCGGCCCTGTGGCAAAGTCTTGTAATATATGCGATATGCCACAGGGTGACCAAACCACCAGTTTCACCATCGGACCATCGATCGGACAGACGGACACCATCGGATAATGAGATGCACCGTGGTACCATCCGTCACCACTCGTACCGATGGTGACCATCCAGCCGGACCTGTGGCAAAGTCTTGTAATATATGCGATATGCCACAGGGTGATCAAATCACCAATTTCACCATCGGACACCAACGGATAATGAGATGCACCGTGGTACCATCCGTCACCACTCGTACCGATGGTGACCATCCAGCCGGCCCTGTGGCAAAGTCTTGTAATATATGCGATATGCCACAGGGTGACCAAACCACCAATTTCACCATCGGACACCATCGGATAATGAGATGCACCGTGGTACCATCCGTCACCACTCGTACCGATGGTGACCATCCAGCCGGACCTGTGGCAAAGTCTTGTAATATATGCCACAGGGTGATCAAATCACCAATTTCACCATCGGACACCAACGGATAATGAGATGCACCGTGGTACCATCCGTCACCACTCGTACCGATGGTGACCATCCAGCCGGCCCTGTGGCAAAGTCTTGTAATATATGCGATATGCCACAGGGTGACCAAACCACCAGTTTCACCATCGGACACCATCGGATAATGAGATGCACCGTGGTACCATCCGTCACCACTCGTACCGATGGTGACCATCCAGCCGGCCCTGTGGCAAAGTCTTGTAATATATGCGATATGCCACAGGGTGACCAAACCACCAGTTTCACCATCGGACACCATCGGATAATGAGATGCACCGTGGTACCATCCGTCACCACTCGTACCGATGGTGACCATCCAGCCGGCCCTGTGGCAAAGTCTTGTAATATATGCGATATGCCACAGGGTGACCAAACCACCAGTTTCACCATCGGACACCATCGGATAATGATATGCACCGTGGTACCATCCGTCACCACTCGTACCGATGGTGACCATCCAGCCGGACCTGTGGCAAAGTCTTGTAATATATGCGATATGCCACAGGGTGACCAAATCACCAATTTCACCATCGGACACCAACGGATAATGAGATGCACCGTGGTACCATCCGTCACCACTCGTACCGATGGTGACCATTCAGCCGGCCCTGTGGCAAAGACCTTCGATAATGGTTTGGTCACCCTGTCAGTGGCATATATCGCATATATTAAAAGTCTTTGCCACAGGACCGGCTAGATGATCACCATCGGATACGAGTGGTGACGGATGGTACCACGGTGCATCTCATCACACCGCTAAAAAAAAATTGGGTGTTTAGACAATCACCTAATACGCCTCTGATACAGTTTATATACTGTCACATTTTAAGCCAATAAACTAGTCGGGAAGCATTTTATATTTTTCTTACTATACTACTTACTGCAACATTTTAGGCCGTTAACTAACGGCCTAAAATGTCACAGTATATACAACACTGATCACCGAAAGAGAAATAAGCCGTTAACTAACGGCCTAAAATGTCACAGTATATAACATTGATCACGGTAACTAAAATGTCACAGTATATACAACACTGATCACCGAAAGAGAAATAAGCCGTTAACTAACGGCCTAAAATGTCACAGTATATGTACAACAATCATCACCGAACGAGAAATAAGCCGTTAACTAACGGCCTAAAATGTCACAGTATATACAACACTGATCACCGAAAGAGAAATAAGCCGTTAACTAACGGCCTAAAATGTCACAGTATATGTACAACAATCATCACCGAACGAGAAATAAGCCGTTAACTAACGGCCTAAAATGTCACAGTATATAACAATGATCACCGAACGAGAAATAAGCCGTTAACTAACGGCCTAAAATGTCACAGTATATGTACAACAATCATCACCGAACGAGAAATAAGCCGTTAACTAACGGCCTAAAATGTCACAGTATATAACATTGATCCCGGTAAAGGTAAAATTAGGCCGTTAACTAACGGCCTAAAATGTCACAGTATATAACAATGATCACGGGTAAGGTAAAATTAGGCCGTTAACTAACGGCCTAAAATGTCACAGTATATAACACTGATCACGGTAAGGTAAAATAAGCCGTTAACTAACGGCCTAAAATGTCACAGTATATAACATTGATCACGGGTAAGGTAAAATTAGGCCGTTAACTAACGGCCTAAAATGTCACAGTATATAACACTGATCACCGAAAGAGAAATAAGCCGTTAACTAACGGCCTAAAATCTCACAGTATATAACATTGATCACGGTAAGGTAAAATTAGGCCGTTAACTAACGGCCTAAAATCTCACAGTATACACCTATTTCAAAAAAGGTTGTCAAAGACATCAGTCCATGGGCGATAGGTTATAGGTCGTTCCAAGACCGAACTGCATTATGGTAAGAGCTTGAATGTCGTGGATGCCAGAGAAAATTCGATTCAAAATTTGTCTTGTCCTGTTTGAATTCAATTAGTTACGATATCATACAGCTTTTCATACAGGAAGTGCTATCTTTGGCTATTCAAGCTGTTACCATAATGCAGTTCGGTCTTGGAACGACTTATAACCTGTCGCCTATGGACTGATGTCCTCGACAACCTTTTTTGAAATAGGTGTATAACATTGATCCCGGGTAAGGTAAAATTAAGCCGTTAACTAACGGCCTAAAATCTCACAGTATATAACATTGATCACGGTAAGGTAAAATTAGGCCGTTAACTAACGGCCTAAAATCTCACAGTATATAACATTGATCCCGGTAAGGTAAAATTAGGCCGTTAACTAACGGCCTAAAATCTCACAGTATATAACATTGATCACGGTAAGGTAAAATAAGCCGTTAACTAACGGCCTAAAATCTCACAGTATATGTACAACAATCATCACCGAACGAGAAATAAGCCGTTATCAAAATTCCGATTCAGTTTTTGATTTCAAACCGTCGTGAAGACAGGAGCTCACGGAGGTACTTCAAGCTCAATTATAGTGACTATGAACACTCTCGAAGATCAAGAAGTTAACTCAGAATAAGTGGTATACCGTCTTGTGGTCATGAACTAATCACCACGAACTGTCTATGAATATTTGCTTTACGGTCTTGTGTTCAATTATCTTAATTTTAGTGATTTGATTCCGTGTCTGAATAAAGTTCGTTCGTTCGTTCGTTCGTTCGTTCGTTCGTTTCATTCATTCATTCATTCATTTATTCATTCATTCGTCAATAACTAATATATTGGGACAGGAAAGTGTCCGTTGTTCATATTATCCGTTGTCCGTATTAAACGGGTATATATTTTATAGACATTTGTATGAGTTTCGGCCGGGACAGAACAACATGTCCGTAATAATCGGGTATCGATATCCGTATTGACCGGGTGTCCGTTATGCCGAATTCCACTGAATGCTCGATGTATGTGAGTACGGTCAAAAATGTCACACTATATACAACGAACAATCATCACCAAACGAGAAATAAGCCGTTAACAAACGGCCTAAAATGTCACTTGCCGAACGGGAAATAAGCCACTGTTCATCCAGCCAGAAGTATTGCCAGAAAACGTTTTCCCTGGAGAGAGAATACAGTTGAACCTCCGTTTGCGACCACTCTCGTAAGCGACCACAAAGTTTGAGATTTTGGGTGGTCGCTTAATTACGCGAGGTTCTACTGTATTTCCAAACCAAAAAAAGTTACTGAATGTTTTTGATTTATTATTTTATAAAATAAAACAATTCCCAGGAACAAAATTATTTTCTATTCACGTAACCTAATATATATTCTGTATATTTTTATGGGATAATAGTTCAATTAATTAACTTTTTATTTTTCCCAGGAACCTCAGTTATTGTTCCATATAATACGCGAACCTCATCTGAGTACTGGTAGAAAAGTTATATCATATATTAGAACGCTATATAGGTATGTATTTTGCTTTTCCACCATAAAATATCATTTTTATTTTGATAAAAACATCCGCTTTGCCGTAACAGCCAGCGTATGCACTTATGATATTAGCGATTTCAAAAGGAATAGTATTCACTTATTCCTTAAATTGGGTCTATTTCAGTTACAAATCCATGGAAAGGGAATAAATTTTCCATTCTTAAATATATAGGGTCAGGGTTTCGATATCTCGGCGGCAACGCTTTCCGTGACGGAACTAAAAGCGGATGCGAGGGAGATTAGAGACGTCGCGGCGCATGTAGAAACATCGTATTGAAAAGTTTGACAAAGCCTCTGGAACCAGGGTAACCAAATTAATTCAAAATCAATAATCAATAATATTTAATTAAATTTAACATGGTCCATCGTTGCATTGAAATAAAAATTGTTCACGGTTGTTGTTGCGACTGGTGGTGACGGTGGTGGTGGTGGTGGTGCCGACAATTGTGTTAGGCTGGGTTGTTCCGGACATTGGGCCCTGTAATGGCCCCTTTTCCCACACCTATGGCAATGGACTAAAAGAAAAATAAAGTTAATTGGTATCCACCAAGAGACCCTTTGTTTCCTCTATGTATTATAAAAATTAAGCCGGTTAAAGTAAAGCTTTCAGAATTATGTCCAAAGAAGATGTGATTTAATACTTGACCCAACCTCAGAATTCGACTTCCGTTAAATGTCTCTATTCTATTTGAATGACCCCACCATAGGTGTCAGTATAGGAAAACAATTGATTACTTACAACGTCGTGGCAGCAACTGGCGCAGGTCCCGCAGTCTGGGTAGCCTTCGTCTCTGTTGAGTCTGTTCGGTTGTCCTAATTTGTCGACGTCTGGTTGACCCTATTGAAGATGAAAATTGAAATTAATTTCCACATGTTTCCAAGGATTTTAACTTACCTTCGAACGATCCTCTCCCATAAAAAACACAATATCTGCACATGATTCCATGCTGAACGTATCGAATTCAATTTTAACTATTTTTATTTTAACAATTTTCGCTAACTTCACGAATTTATCACTATTTATATATATTCAAATCTGTAAGAAAAAGTGGAAAATAAAAAGTTGAGTTGCAATTGAGTTGAGTTTTTGGACTCGAGATAATGACTTCCTCACACTACGAAGTAGATGTTCAGAAGAGACTGTAACACAGTAGGGATTGTGTTTTGTATTCAGTTGATGCAACATGATTCCTCTTTCTGTGATTGGTCAGAACGAAGGTGCGAAAAGTAGCAATGAAACTTACGAGTCTACGTGTACTCGTAATTTAAGACTGTTGCAAAGAATGAGTTAATTGCTCACTTACGATTATCGTAAGTGACCACTTAAGTGCTGCCGGTTTATATACGGGTGTTGCACAAACGCTTTGCGCCCATTTCTTGTGTGTGAAGTGTAGAAGTGCAGAAGTCGTCCGTAAATTCACGGGAGCCCTAGAGGTCCAGTAAAACTAAGTGCGTCATGAAAAACTGATTTTACTTTCAGTTTGAAATTTCCTACAATATTTTTAATTTATAAACATATCATAGCCGGCCTTGTATTGTAAGTGCGTTTATTTGGGTGTTTCTTGGTGCTACAGTCTGCCGGCATTGTATTCTTGGTTAGGTTTCTTTGTATGCAGGGTATTGTTTTGGTTCAAGTTCATTCTTCTCGTTCTTTGTGTTCATTGCAACACCAAGAAACCTCCGTTTATTTGGACTAATTTGGATATATATTTTCAGAAAAAAGCATTGTGCTATCTAGCGCTATTTTGAGCATGCATGTATGCCTTAGGCCGACGAGTGAGCAGTTCATCTCAGAGCAATTAGATATTAGTTGGGAGGACAATGTGCCACAACAACCAAAGAAAACTAAATGCATGGAAGATAAAATTACACAAGTGAGAGCAGGCGACACCACAATCATAAGTAATCTGTACGAACAACAGTTAACGGCTTATTTTACCTTAACCGGGATCAATGTTACTGTACTGTGACATTTTAGGCCGTTAGTTAACGGCCTAATTTTACCTTACCTTATACTGTGAGATTTTAGGCCGTTAGTTAACGGCCTAATTTTACGTTACCGGGATCAATGTTATATACTGTGACATTTTAGGCCGTTAGTTAACGGCCTAATTTTACCTTACCTTATACTGTGAGATTTTAGGCCGTTAGTTAACGGCCTAATTTTACGTTACCGGGATCAAAGTTATATACTGTGACATTTTAGGCCGTTAGTTAACGGCCTAATTTTACCTTACCTTATACTGTGAGATTTTAGGCCGTTAGTTAACGGCCTAATTTTACGTTACCGGGATCAATGTTATGTACTGTGACATTTTAGGCCGTTAGTTAACGGCCTAATTTTACCTTACCTTATACTGTGACATTTTAGGCCGTTAGTTAACGGCCTAATTTTACGTTACCGGGATCAATGTTATATACTGTGACATTTTAGGCCGTTAGTTAACGGCTTATTTTACCTTACCTTATACTGTGAGATTTTAGGCCGTTAGTTAACGGCCTAATTTTACGTTACCTTATACTGTGACATTTTAGGCCGTTAGTTAACGGCCTAATTTTACGTTACCGGGATCAATGTTATATACTGTGAGATTTTAGGCCGTTAGTTAACGGCCTAATTTTACGTTACCGGGATCAATGTTATATACTGTGACATTTTAGGCCGTTAGTTAACGGCCTAATTTTACGTTACCGGGATCAATGTTATATACTGTGACATTTTAGGCCGTTAGTTAACGGCTTATTTCTCGTTCGGTGATCAGTGTTGTATATACTGTGACATTTTAGGCCGTTAGTTAACGGCTTATTTCTCTTTCGGTGATCAGTGTTGTATATACTGTGACATTTTAGGCCGTTAGTTAACGGCCTATTTCTCGTTCGGTGATCAGTGTTGTATCTACTGTGACATTTTAGGCCGTTAGTTAACGGCCTATTTCTCGTTCGGTGATCAGTGTTGTATCTACTGTGACATTTTAGGCCGTTAGTTAACGGCCTATTTCTCTTTCGGTGATCAGTGTTGTATCTACTGTGACATTTTAGGCCGTTAGTTAACGGCCTATTTCTCGTTCGGTGATCAGTGTTATATCTACTGTGACATTTTAGGCCGTTAGTTAACGGCCTATTTCTCGTTCGGTGATCAGTGCTCTATCTACTGTGACATTTTAGGCCGTTAGTTAACGGCCTATTTCTCGTTCGGTGAAAAATGTTATGTACTGTGACATTTTAGGCCGTTAGTTAACGGCCTAAAATGTTGCAGTAAGTAGTCTAGTGAGATAAATATATAAAATGCTTTTTTTTCCAAATCAATTTACTAACACATACTGATTTAACGGCTTAAAATCTCACAGTATATACACTGTAATATCAACATATTATGTCATTATATTAAGTCCCAAAAAAATTGAAGGGCAACTATCGTAAAGTCCTCAGTCTCCTCACAATGATGCCATTAAGGGAGATGCATAAAGGCTATGACTTCATATTAATATGCATTATGACCATAAAGTCTATGTCATATTAATTGGCAGTATCATTTAATGTTATGTACGTTTTGTGCATACTAATGACTTCACCATCTGATACCGTGGTAAACCAACTTTCACCATCCGTATCAGGTCGTGTGTATTGGACAACCCTCGCTCATTGAGCGTCTTGTTATTATTATTATTATTTTTTATGTTTTTGTTAGGCCACGGAATGCGAAGTATTTGATGAGGCGTCAGTTGTGCAATATCCGGTCACATGGACATTCTTTTTATTATTATTTTATTTTATTTTATGTTTTTGTTAGGCCACGGAATGCGAAGTATTTGATCAGGCGTCAGTTGTGCAATATCCGGTCACATGTCACATCGAGACCAAATATACCGAGGCTAGGCTAGGGCGACACGGCTCAAAAACCGCTGATTGGTTAATATTTTTTCGCTTTGAGAGTGCGCAGTAAAGGATACCGCTTAATTTAGCGCGGGCTCATTGTTCAAAATGGCGGTCGAAGAGACACGTTCTTGACAAGAAAATTTCCCCACAAAAAGTTGTTTCAATCACTGTTCTCTTACGAAAACTCTCTTCTAATCAAAGGATATTGTAGAACCTGAGTTGATATGTTGAAATATGGGCTTCAATTCCAATATAGTAGCTTAACTGCCAAAGAAAACTATCACCACATCTGGAGGAAGTGTCAGGAATATCATAAACAACTACATCGGTATATCGGCATTCTCCCTTGTGTTCTTCAATAATCAGGTGATCATTTTCCTTGAGGATATTTTTTTTGAATAGGTTGTCTCTTTATGAGGCAATAGACCTCTTTAGCTTGTATGCAAATTGCCCATTTCAGATCATGTGATGTAAACACTGATATTCTCTGGAGAATTGTTCCTTTATATTTCTGAAATTTATTAGTTCATATTGAAAGGACTAATTCTCCAGAGAATATCAATGTTTACATCACATGATCTGAAATGGGCAATTTGCATACAAGCTAAAGAGGTCTATTCTGCAGTAATCGTCAATGAGACATCGATGCCAGTCATTAAAATCAGGCATAGCAAGAGCTGGAATGCCATCCAATCCATTATTCAGGTGTTGGATATGTTTGTACAACAAGCCTTCCGCTACTTCTTGCAATGTTGGTAAGTTTTTAAAACTTTCTTTTATATAGATATCAACTTTCTTGATGGCCATTGTCAGGGAATGATTGAAAAATGCGAAATTGAGTGTTATAGGGGCGACTAAGCTTACTCACTCAAGAACATGCAAGAAAATCGAATGTTTTCTTGCATCTTCTTTCCTAAAATAATAATAGTATGAATATTAGAGCCATCTATTCGGCTTCCCTTCATCCTTTGCTTCATTACAAGTTACATTTCATGGTAAAATGTTGTATACTCACGAGGCATTATTCATGTCCATTTAGGAGTAACAACATGAATTAATAATTTTATTGATTAGACAATCATGACTCCCATTATGTACAGTACCCTCAGATTTATTCTTCAAATTGGTTTCTGTTGTTGATTTGATTTCCTTATAATAATAATGTTATAATAATTGCTTGTATAGCGTCTTATGGTATTTACCTATTCATTTCCCTTTTTCATGAAAGGATTTTCTTTTCTTATGGCATTGAGCTGTTATTAACTCATAGCATTTTGAGGTACATAGTAAATTGATCACAGTTTAATAATATAGTATGTAATAATAATAAAGATATATTAATTATGTCATTATTCTTGTAGGTTACAGCATGAGTATCTACTAATAACAGGAGTTCATTGTACATCAAGATTGATGACATACATTTTCTGCCTTTCTTTTGACTTTGTTGGTGCTTTTAAGAATATTAAAATATTGTTTGCCATCAAGATACATGTAGTTTTGAAAATGCACGGCTTGCAGGTTTACTTCAAACCAGGACCCAGTGACATACAAATCCTAGCTACTAATGTTGCCATAAGCCGATAAGGTTGAATTGATTCCCTTATTCTTTTGTGTGGCCAGTTGCCTTTTAAAATTGTTTGACCATGTCATTTTGTTCATTGTTTGGGGTATATTTACTGACCATATAATTAAAAAGTGAAAAATGAAGGCTACAGAGCAAGTCATTTTGAACATATGAGCCACAGTAGGGAATGGGCAAGATGTTGAACCAAATGCTATCAGCTACATGTAGTACAACACTACATACCAATAATTTATTACATATACATGTATAAATAATATCAACAGGTACAGTCATTGTTTTTTATTTACCTCAGTTACGAATTAGATGTTTTGTTTCACAATAAAAGTCAGTTTAATTCTTACTAATAAACATGTTCTTGCTTTAATTACCATAACTACCCGAGACCATACCAAATAAAATTCCAATATTTCCACTGACAAAATCAATACATTTTTTATCTCAAACCAATTTTCTTGTCTCTTGTGTATTCAAGATATCAATATAGTTATACCGTGTAGTTCATAAAACATTTTACAATGTAGATCAACCCTGATTTTTTGTGTACTGCATGACTTTTTGAAATAAAAATCTACATGTATTTCAAATGGACAAGGACTCACAAGTGGAATATTATAGAGTACGTGCATTTCACTCTGCATATTTAAAATATTTTTATCAAACAATTTCCTTGTGCTTCAGAGTAATTTTGTTGATAAAATTATTTGTAGATATAACACCATATCCTGTCATATTGTAAGGCAGTTTGGAATTTAAACTGTGTCTTGCATTATATAGAATGTCACTTAGCCTCTTGTAGAGTTCTATCTGATGATCGACTCTGTAAATTCCACAAACCAGTTGTATTCATTGTTTATTAAACCCGGCCATACAACCTGATTTAACGACTATGTCATACAACATATGTAATATATACACAAGAAAAATAGCAAACCCCTGTCCCCATAGCCACCTGAACAAACCTTTGTGCATTATCATTGACTCTTAGGGTATGCAAGAGAGGGACTGGCCGAACCAAACGCATGCTCTCCAGAATGAGGGGTGGCAAAATGGTCCTGAGAATTGAAGGGGTCCCTGCAAGAACAGAGTAAGTGACTTGTGATCAAAACCCAAATTCTCCTTTGAAATTCAAAGAACAAGGATAATTTAGGCTTTGATCCGAGGTCACTTACGTTATTCTTGCACAGACCCTTTCAATTGCATTATTTAACCAGATCTCAATTTTCTCCTGTCCATGTCTCAGCCTCACATTTTTAGAGTCTATGGTACAGGGTGAAGTCTTAAGGCTCTATTTTGTACTGTAGTATTCCAAAGTCTCGATTTTACACCCCTAGAATGTCATACTATTGTCAAAATGTGACTCGTTGAACATAAACCAATTACTGAAGGTGCTCTAATGGTGTTTGCATGCCTTTGGCTTCCAGGAATCATTGATGCTGATTTTATATATCGTCCTAATAACATTTGGCAGTACTGTATACACCCTCAAAGTTGTACCTTTTTGGGGAGTACAAACCTGTTTTGTGTGGTTTAATACCTACATTCTGAGTGTAATCAGGCCTAATCTTGTACAATTTAATAATATCCCTGGCATATTTCAGAATCGTGGTGGCAATGATCATAGATATTTTCCACAAATAAAATGATTTGTACGAACTTTGTAAGGCCAAACAAAGTTTATTATGTCTTAAAGACCATACACAATGATGTTGGGATCCCTGTGTGCGTCCAGTTTGAAGTAAACAATAGGTTTTTGAATCAATAATTTACAACTTTGGGCGCTGGGAATCACTTCTTTAAAACGAGTGTACCACAAACTACTCGATTTGTTTACGTTTTGTCGACTGCATGAATAACCAAACTTCAAATGCAAATTACAAAAATGGGTCATCGATGAAAAAAAGTGGGTTTTTGATATGTTATAAGTAGAGGCCTTAAAAGTATTTTGAGCACATCAACACCCTTATGTCTGCAAACCTGACCTTAAGTCTGGGTAAAATGCAAGGCGATGTCGAATTTCCAAGAACCGATATGTCCGTGAAGATGGCTACGTTTACCGTCTTTGATTTTAAAAACTGCAAATCTCTTGGAACCTGGAGTACTTCAGACAGGTAGATAAGTTAATAACCTTTCCCTGGTTTGACTCTCTTCGTGAAAAGAGCTTAAATTATTGGGTTTATATCTCCATGAAGTTGAAGTTTAGAGACGCCGTCTTCGTCCGCCATTTTGTTTTCGAATTTTCATGATCCTAATGCGCATGCGTGCGGTTTTTGAGCCGTGTCGGCTAGGGCTAGTATGTCCATTAGATATAAGTGTATTGGAACCATTTATATTCAAACATTTATCTTTCTCGCAATCGATGTGGGACTTTGTCAAATCCAAAACACTACGCATGACCACTAATTCGATAGACAATCGTCACTAAAAATAAAGTCAAAATCAAATCAAATCAGATGATATTGTCAAAGCTGGTGTGTGTCTAGCGGCTTCTAGCCAAAGCATGGGGTCTTGTACTATTGAATTGTCTCGCACATGCGCAATGTGTTATATAGGGGTCGTGATTCTCGAGCGGGCTTCGCCAGATCATAGTATGCATGGATGTTATATTATGGGAGTCATGAATGATCGAGTTTGAATTGAGTTAGAGATTTTATCAAAGTAAATTTGAACGAATTCACGATATATACGTTATGTTGAAGAACGAATACGGACCATAACTCGAACCGTAATTCGAACTCGAATTCGATTCCAAACTCGACGTTTCGGCATTCCCTTATACGAAACACATTTCTCAGATATATATAATGATGGATGTTTATTTTATTCGACGTTCGAACCGTAACTCGAACCCGAACTCGAACTCGATTCCAAACTCGACGCGGTTTCGGGATCTGAAGCTAGAGAGCGAGGGTTTGATTTTCCACTGAGTAGATTTTGTTTTGATAGCTAATCTCGCTTTGCGTGACAAGAGAGATTATTTGTGTCGATGAGCATCGATAAAGATCTCCGACTGTTCGAGGTACGTATATGGTACATCTTTAAACGTACTTGAGGTCACTTGAGGTTGCATATTCATGGCGCCACAAACGGGTCGAATATTTTCCGAACGCCTATCGAACTAAATCCGAAAATATGATTCGCTCAATAAACGGATCAAATAGTTTCCGAGCGTATATCGAACTAAATCCGAAGTATTCTTCGCTCGACATATATATACATAGTCTCCCTCGTCACGCAACTGTCAGTCATTGTCAGGTCTCTCCTCACGCAACTGACATTGTCCTTGTCATAAGCCCGAGTATACGCTCATTGAGCGTCTTGTTAGATTTAAAAGTGAGAAAAAGAAAAGAAAAAAAAATGTCATGACTGGGAGTCGAACTCGCGATCCCTAGTTTGAAATGAGAAAAGCATGCCGGAAAATTATTCAAAAAGCGACCATACACCCAAACATTAATGCTGAGTCACCGTATGTTACGTATAGGATGAAGATTTCGGCCCCATCCGCGCTATCGAGCAGTACATCAATCAACTTAGCATTCAAAGAGGGAGGGCGCAGTCGGATCCTAAGCCATCAAGAACTGTCCCTACTAAGCTATTGAGCCCGCTTACTGATTTGGACAACAAGTTTAGCTAGTCTATCTGAACAATGGTCATTGTTGTGCAAATTCGATGCCTGAAGTCCTGAGGGAAAGCGCAACTAATGAGTATTTATTGTCATATAACAAAGATCCTAATGAACTTGTTGTGTCTACAGATCTTGTAAAAAGACGCATGCCTTTCATTGTGTTACTATCATTCCCTAAGGCTTAGTTACTTATGATAATTCTGATCAAACGAAATGTTCTTTACCGCAGGTGTTGATCTCGAGATTTGGGCTCACGAACATTCGTATGAAAGACTCTTGCCCGTCTATAATCACAACGTAAGACAAATTTTATCAGGTTTGTGCAATGAAATTGTCAGTTCTCTGTATCACTGACAACTTCAATGTCAACTGCAGTGATTTCCTCAACTTTGTACGAAGGATTTGGTTTCTCATTGCATTGCATTTCTGTTGCATTGTAAAGGTTGTAGTAAACCTTGTCATCCTTTTGAACCACGGGTAGTAAACCTTGTCATACTGTTGCATTGTTAAGGTTGTAGTAAACCTTGTCATACTGTTGCATTTTTAAGGTTGTAGTAAACATTGTCATACTGTTGCATTGTTAAGGTTGTAGTAAACCTTGTCATCCTGTTGCATTGTAAACCTTGTCATCCTTTTGAACCACGGGTAGTAAACCTTGTCATACTGTTTCAGCTTAAACTTGCTGGAAACTACTCACAGAATGCAGGAAAATGCTATCATTGGAGACCCTATACCCCAAATTTTTCTGCGAGCATGGTCCCGCATCCTCCTACGAGCTCGCGCCTTCGCCGCTCGTCAGATTGTGTCCCCAATAAATTTCCCCTTGCAGTCAGTCATTGTAGGCATGTATAATAATAATTGTAGTTAGTACAGCCGTCTCAAACAAAATAAATACCAAAAAACTGGCTTCGCCTCGGGTTATATCACTATTAGAGATATACACTTACTGAATTACGTTGTCGCGTTCAAAGCAGCAAGCGTCAAGCCAAGACCGAAGTGCATGCTGGTTATGTGCTGGCAAATTATTCAAATCAGACCTATTTTCTATGGAACGAAGTGTGATATGCAAACAAGCACGTGGAAATGTTCACATTTTGTAATTAGTCCTCATAGAAACAATTGTGATTTAAATAATTGTCAGCACATAACCAGCATTCACTGCGGTCTTGGCTTGACGCTTGTTGCTTTGAACTCGACAACGTTAGTTGAAATAGGTGTATATGTAACAGTAGCGATATATATTATAACCCGTTTACATAAATCCTTTACATAACCTTTACATAAATCATTTTCACATCCTTTACATAAACCATTTACACAACCTTTACAGAAATCCTTTATATAATTAAACTTTATACATCAATCCCCAAAAACAACTGAGTGATAAATGCATTTTACTATGTATTTATGTAGCGAGAAAGTCCGCTGGAAAACGAAGAATTTCCAAGGCTCTAGATTTCTAAATTTTCAGGGGGGGCATGCCCACTCACCCCCCTACAAGCTCACGCCTTCGGCGTTCGATTCGTTGCTATGTACGTGCATACATTGGGGAAAAAGCACGCTACGCCCCTGCCATGATGGTCGCTAAAGGGAGGTCGTCGTTAACAAAAAAAAGTGATATTTACAGTGATCTGCGAAATAACGACATAGCGAAGTGGTCGCCCGGAGAGTTTCCGACTGACATGAGTTCTTTAAGGCACCGATACGTTCCGTTACAACATAGTTTTGCTTTCATCATGCGCCTCTCCCCCCTTCATTTCCACACCATCGTTGGTCTTGGCCTCTGTATCGCCTTGGTTCGAGCGCGCTTTTCTACAACAGTTGATTTTATAATCTTCAGGCCAGTCTTCGACTTCTTGGACGGTTTGTGGCATTGGGGAATAGAGAGTCTCGGGAAGCCATAACGCCGTTAGGCCTGCAGCGATACCAAGGATCCCGAAGATCACCAATGGTAGAGTTCTGTCGACACTGGGGAGATCGGCCTGCAAGGAAGATCAATTTGTATACTCTTTTAGCTCCGAAATTATCATAGGGGGTCTATCTAATGTTGGAGAGATGGTTATACATGGCACAAGTTTTTTAAACTCGGCAAATGCATTGGAACTACTGGCTACGCGTTGTATGGCAATTGAGATAGCATGCAGTACTTAAATTTTGACAATATTAACTCCAACTTAACAACTGTATAACCTATCCAATGTGCTGGAGAAAGAATTAACGTACGTTGAATCCATTCATGATCAAGTGAATGCGCAGGTTCCTGATATGTTAAAAGCAAGTTCTAAGCGCTTGTAAAACAAACAGCTCGAAAAACTTGTAACTAATTCAACCAATCAAAACATTCGAACCCAGTCTTCCAATATTTGCCACAGACAGCTTATACTTTCGTTGGTAGTAAAAACCAACAAGGTTTAAACTTGAACATAATGGAAATCACGAAGTAACGAATCCACTTACGAGTAAGACAATATACGGGGCCAGAATTCCTCCTGCACGTGCCATCATGGACGCAACGCCAAGTCCTAGATTTCTGTACAAACAGTATAAAAATAAAAAATAAAAAAAACCTGTTTATTTAAGTTTCCAATGTGTTCTAGCGCTTGCGCACTAATTGGGAGACACTGTACTCTCACACACACTACCACTACATTCTAATATTCTATACATACAACGTTCAGCTCACTAGTTCGTTTTTATTGAGGGAGGAAAACCGGAGTACCCGGAGAAAAACCCTCGAAGCAAGGGAGAGAACGAACTGACAAACTCAAATAACATGTGATTCCAGGTCCGGGAATCGAACCCGGGACACAGAGGTGACAGACCGAGGCTCTCACCACTCGGCCACCCTTGCTTCCCTAATTAGAAAGATCTAGAAAATGTGTGCCAAAAAATCGAAGGCAGGGCTTCAGGATATGCTAGTTCTTTGATTTATTATCTATATACACCGATGCAGTTATACAGTCATTCTCAAAAAGGTTGTCCAGATGAAAAGACTACAATACTACAATAAAGTCACGTGATTCATTATGTATTCAATTTCTGCGCGCGGAACTGCGAGTTGATACCAGCGGCATTACATTCAGTTCTCACAATACAGTGTACTTTTGCATTTCAAATTGAAATTCCACGCGAGGAAATTGAATACATAATGAATCATGTGACTTTATTGTAGTATTGTAGTCTTTTCATCTGGACAACCTTTTTGAGAATGACTGTATTCATATTTACATACATTTGTTAGTGTGATTATTTACTGTTCAACTAGAAAGAGAAATAGCCTGGGATCCTATACGGCCAGTTATCATATATACTTCATTATGGCTGTGTTTCCAGCGTAGTTGTACCTTGTGGTGTAGTGGTAACACATTGGACTATCACATACATATATACTTCATTATGGCTGCGTTTCCAGCCTAGTTGTACCTCGTGGTGTAGTGGTAATACATTGGACTATCACATACATATATACTTCATTATGGCTGTGTTTCCAGCGTGGTTGTACCTTGTGGTGTAGTGGTAACACATTGGACTATCACATACATATATACTTCATTATGGCTGCGTTTCCAGCGTAGTTGTACCTTGTGGTGTAGTGGTAACACATTGGACTATCACATACATATACTTCATTATGGCTGCGTTTCCAGCGTAGTTGTACCTTGTGGTGTAGTGGTAACACATTGGACTATCACATACATATACTTCATTATGGCTGTGTTTCCAGCGTAGTTGTACCTTGTGGTGTAGTGGTAACACATTGGACTATCACATACATATATACTTCATTATGGCTGCGTTTCCAGCGTAGTTGTACCTTGTGGTGTAGTGGTAACACATTGGACTATCACATACATATACTTCATTATGGCTGCGTTTCCAGCGTAGTTGTACCTTGTGGTGTAGTGGTAACACATTGGACTATCACATACATATACTTCATTATGGCTGTGTTTCCAGCGTAGTTGTACCTTGTGGTGTAGTGGTAACACATTGGACTATCACATACATATATACTTCATTATGGCTGCGTTTCCAGCGTAGTTGTACCTTGTGGTGTAGTGGTAACACATTGGACTATCACATACATATATACTTCATTATGGCTTTGTTTCCAGCGTAGTTGTACCTTGTGGTGTAGTGGTAATACAACACATCGGACTAGCATCCTGAAGCCATGGGTTCGATTCCCGCCGAGTTTCGCTATGATTCGCAGTAAAGTTGCGCAATGCAATACAAGGGCTTAACATAGATACTTGCCTAATAACGGTTGGATAGAGTTCCACAGTGAAAACATAAACAGCTAAAAAGTTGTTTGACACACAAACTTTGCCAATCATGGCCAGCGTGGTTATTACTGGACCATATTCTGTGGGAAAACAAAAGTCAAATTTAATTAGCAATTATTTCTAAACGATACGTCTAGTCAGCATCGCGTATACAGCACTTTTCCTTCATAAACAGCATTGAAATTACATGCAGGTACTAAATGAAGTATATGTGAAAAATATATATAGCCAATCAGCATCGAGAATTGGAATCTCCAGCCAATCAGAGAACGAGAAAAAGCACTTGATTGGCTTTCCCGTTCCACCAGGAAAAGTGGCAAACGACTCGTATAAATGGGCTAAAATGATCTAAGTTAGACGAACTGAAACCCCTAGGCTTAGCTAAGACACGGCTTATATAAGTTAGACGAACTCGAACCACTAGGCTTAGCTACAGTTGACTTGCTGTTTTGAACCTTTTAGTCGAGAACATTCCTTCTAAATTAGCTTAATGAATACGAAAGCAACTTAACAAGAATGTAATTATGCAATCCGTACGTACCAGCAGTAGTAGGGAAAGCCAGCACGAGCATACACGCTACTCCACCGATGATCTCAAACGCGCAGTAAGGAAGACGACGACCAAATCTACGAAAATGAAAAAGTCAACCAGCAGTGAAATATAGTTTCAAAAGTAAGATACAAAATGTTGGGCCATGCCATCCAGAGATGAGAGATTTGCTAATTCTTGGAGTGTACGTTACGTCATGGCAGCCATATTGGTTCCCAAATACAAAACATTCCTCATTAGCTTCTCTTGTTGGTTCATCCAACATGGCGGCTGCGTTACGCCACGTTACGTCATGGCAGCCATATTGGTTCCCAAATACAAAGCATTCCTCATTAGCTTCTCTTGTTGGTTCATCCAACATGGCGGCTGCGTTACGCCACGTTACGTCATAGCCGCCATATTGGTTCCCGTTACGCCACGTTACGTCATAGCCGCCAAAATACAAAGCATTCCTCATTAGCTTCTCTTGTTGGTTCATCCAACATGGCGGCTGCGTTACGCCACGTTACGTCATGGCAGCCATATTGGTTCCCAAATACAAAGCATTCCTCATTAGCTTCTCTTGTTGGTTCATCCAACATGGCGGCTGCATCTTTGTTATTTATTTCTCAAGGGATTTTTGGTCACGTGGTTGCACCGCCACCAAGAATTGGGTTTAATTTTTGTATTCACTTTGGAGGCATAGCATACTACTATATAGCCTCCTTTGTCTGCAAAGTAGGCTAACTAACATACTAACTCCTCATGATCATGTAAGCTGCTCGGCTGCCGTGGGCACCTTTCACATACACCAAAGTCCTTCATCGGCTGTAAAACGCATTGCATTGGACAGTGTGAAAATGCGCTAAATAAGAACTTTCATTGTAAAATTTAATTGAATAAAACTGAAAAAAAAAAAAAATACCTTTCATTATTATTATTATTGTAATCCCAAGAACTAAACAACACTTACCGCCCAAGCAAGTACCAACATATCAACGCTCCTGGAATCTCAATGATGCACAGAATGAAAAAGTTCAGGTATAAATCCCCACCAAGATTCTTAACGTACAGATTGATCCCGAAGAACACAACAGCGTTAACAAACCTAGAAACATACACAAGCACATGATACAACCTCACATTAGCGACCGCTAGCTAGCGACCGCCCTTGGTGGTCGCTTGTAGGTGCAGTGGTAGTATACAGGTGGTCGTATACAAGATGTGGTCGCTTAAGGGTGGTCGCTTGCAGGTGGTCGTATACAGGTGGTCGTATACAGGTGGTCGTATACAGGTGGTCGTATACAGGTGGTCGTATACAGGAGGCGGTCGCATGCAAGAGGTGGTCGCTTAATGGTGGTCACTTACAGCAGGTGATCGTATACAAGATGTGGTCGTTTAAGGGTGGTCGCTTGCAGGAGGTGGTCGCATACATGTAGTCATAAGCCGGCTATAGTGTTCTGATTGGGTGAAATTAGGAGACACGGGATCTATACGCGCTTGCTCACCAGTTAAAAGTGCAAACAATGGTCCTTTTACGAAGCTTCGGTGTTCTCAACAGATCCACAATACTGAAATTACCATCGTTTTTCGTCTGCGTCTCTCGGCGTTCTTTACTTCTCGTATCACGTGACCAAGATGTTCGTAATCAACAGGGACGCCATTTTTAACAGCGAATTTTTGCAAAATCTCCCGAGCTTCGTCGAGACGATTATTAGCGATCAACCATCGAGGAGACTCTGGGATAACGCTGTGTTTATACAATGAAATGTTACATAAATAAATATACAGGTAGGTCGTAAACCTGTACTTTATATTATGGCCATGGATCGATCGAGTGATAGTATGTCAGAAACTTTGTTTGCCGATCGGTCATTTTACCACAATCCTTTGCGCGCATAAACTGATGGCCAATTGCTATATTTTACCACAATCCTTTGCGCGCATAAACCGATGGCCGATCGATCATTTTACCACAATCCTTTGCGCGCAAAAATCGATGACCGATCGGTACACAGAGAAAATATTTGTTTTTCTTACTTCCAAAAAAGAATTAGCGGAGCTACTGGTAGAGAAATAGTCGCCATCAAATATCGCCAGTCTCGTATAAGATAAGCTAATAATGCAAGTGTAGTGAATCCCAGGCTCACGAAGATATTACACAGGAATCCCGCAGCAGTCCTGTGCTTGGTGACTACCAGTTCCATACAGTACACATAGCGGACCAGCAGACAACCAGCATTGGCCATACCAGCAAAGAAACGAAGTATTGCAAACAAGGATAAACAGTCGGAAAAGCCTGACGCTGTGCCGCTCACGACCTGAAGGATTGAAGATAAGTAAATCAAAGAGAATATGTAGTTAGTAAGGATAAGGAGGGGGAGGATAGAAGGAGGGGAAGGGATCAGAGGGAGGATGATGAAATGGAAATTGATGGCACGAAGGAAAGGAGAATGAAAGGAAGAAAGAAAGAAAAGGGACAAAATAAGAACGGGGACGAAGGAAGGAAGGAACGAATGAAAGGATGAAAGAAAAGAGACGAACCAAGCGGAATAAAGAAGGGAAAATAATCGATGAAAACCGATGGCGAAGGAACGAAAGAAAGGAGATGAAAGAAGAAGAAATGGAGAGATGAAAGAAGGAAAAGGGACGAACTAAGAGGAATAATAAACCACAAATAATAATATTCTTACTAGCAGCAATATGCTAATAAACACAGAAATCTTCCTGCCAAACTTGTCCGAAAGGAAACTAAAGGCAAGCGACCCAACGAGTAAACCAGCCATGTAGACAGCCTGGGTCATCGCTTTTAGATGAGATCGATCGCACGTCAAGTTCCACTACGGAAAAATCATAAAAATCCCTCAATGTATTAATTCACAGGTAACTAGTGGGCATGGAACAGGCAGCTCCCGGGGGGGTTCTTGGTTAAAAAATGGTTAGGTATGTGCGGCGAGATGTTCAGAACTGGACCCTGTTTTTGGAATTTGTCACTCGAAAACCAGCCGGATTTACGAATTTTTATTCACAATCTGATACGATATGCAGTCGTCAGGATATTTCGGCCAGACTAACACGTCTGACTGACGCCATTATTATTGTTCATGCGGAGTTTTTCTGAAACGCCGATACCACGTTATACAAATTATTAAAAATTAATAAATGTTTTTAGGCTATAACCTGGATTAATGATTTTTATGCGTTCATTTTACCTGGATTAGAGAATAAAATGGCCCAAAACCTGGACCCTGTACCGCCGCACATATATATCATGTAATTATTGGGAGTACCACTCCCCCTAACCTCCCCCCCCCCCCCCCCCCCGTTTCACCCTACTACCCCCCCCCCCCCCCCCCCCCCCCCTACCCCCCCCCCCCCCTACCAGCCCATCCATTATCCATTGCTTCAAAAAAAAAGGCGGGCTAGCCTACAGAACCATATAGTTACCAGTGAATGTAATCCCTAGGAAACTAGGATGTGTAATCAGGGTCAATATTAGTCTAGATGAATTCGGTTTTAGTACATAATGTACAACTTTCGTTTCATTTTCTTTCTTTATAATTCGTCTGTTTCCTGACTTCCTGGTTTCACCTCTGCAACAGCCTCCAAGCAGAATAGCTCGAGCGAGTATAAACTGTCAGCCTGTGATCGGGTGTGTGTGTGTTTAGTGGTTCGTGTCTTTTACGCCCCTCCACAGTTTAATAACTGACGAGTCAGTGTAGTGTGGAGAGACGGCCGGACATTCAGGACGTCTTACATGGTCATCCGAGCCACGTGAAGGTCTAATCATTTGCTGATGGAAACTGAAAGGCAGCACCTTCTCCTCAATTATAAGCTAATTATAGACCGTGTGGCAGCTACAACAGACTTGGTTCATATATCCCTCTCGACTTCTTAGTGACAAGGTGCCCGCAAGGTGGAAGCAATCGTACTCACCTCAGTAACCGCACTTGTGAATGTGCTTTTGAACCGATAGCTTGAGCAGTTCATGCAACAAGCATTAGCAGCACAAGTGGTACTATTTCCTGCATAACTTGTTGGAGAATTCGTAGGTTTGACACAAAGAAAATCTGGCGTTGCACCGTAGAACACTTGGACGAGATTTTGAGCCCCCGTCGGTACAGAAAGGACACACATGAATGCATAAAGACAGATGTTGTAGCGACCAAAGCCACCGACTAGTGTCAAAAGATCATCAAACTGGACTCTCTTCTTGTCGGATCCTACAGTTTGTAGCCCATCTTTCTCTTCAATAGTAGCGGCCATAGTGACTTGATAAGACAACATATCAAGTTTTCACCACAGGAAGCCCAAGAGCCTAGTCAGGAGGAAGACAGGGAAATCCCATATAAAAGTAATGTTCGTCGAAAATGTTGAAAATAATTCCTTACTTAAGATCTGACTCAATCTAAACTTACTGAAGCATCTAAAAGTGTTCTACTTTGGTTTGAGCGAAGTTTTAAAATAGAGCGATCCCTGATGTCCGTGATCCCTGATCCTGATAAAGTTTTTAAAGTAAACCACTCGCAAAGCATTGTGGATCATCGAACGATTCAAAATGGCGGACAAACCTGAAGAGAAAGATCGCGGTAAATCCCGAGGAATTCTGTCAGAGTGTTTAGCAAAGTATAGCTATTTCTTGCGAACACGACCAGTGCTTACCAAGTCTATTACCAGGTAAAACATTACAACATGTGTTGTATGTTGGCTTTAATAGTTTTAGCTTTTTATTAGAGTTTAGAAGTTGTACATTTCAGTGCAATAACCGCTGGATTGGGGCAACTAACATCTCAGAAATTACGAGGCGTAAATGATGGCAAAGGATTGGATTACAGGGCTCTTGTCGCCTTCTCAACGTTTGGGTAAGTTGTGAAAATCAGCCTTGCACAATAAGCTTATTGCACATTAATAATAAATAATAATAAGCTTAATAAGCTTAATGAACTTTATAATCTAGTATAAAGCTTGCACTATATATACTAATGGGACATAATGGCGGTCCTGTCACAATAAGCTTATTGCATATTAATAATAAATAATAATAATAAGCTTAATGAACTTTATAATCTAGTATAAAGCTTGCACTATATACTAATGGGACATACATGTAATGGCGGGCCTGTCACACTGTCACAGGTCGATATCCACTGCTGCATATAATACTCAACAGTCATCACCATCCAGGGAGGCGTAACCAGGAGTTCCATTGGGGGGGGGGGGGGGGGGGGGGGGGGGGGGGATTGGTCACACTCCATATCGTTCACCACCAAATCCCCCCCCCCCCCCCTCCCCTCCTCAAACATACATATAAATTTAAAGAGTAGACCCAGGAAGGGGGGTCACAGGCACCCTGTGACCTCCCCCTGGCTACGCCCCTGCCATTATACATCACCATCAGTATCATCATTGCATGAGGTCAAGGGACAGCTTATGCATCAGTCAATAATTATTATAATACACCTACATGTATCAATGCCACATTTTTGTCTTGCCCCAACGGGGGAAGTGTGGGCATACCAGGGGCAATACTCCTTTTTACAGTTCCCGGCGCCATCTTGAAAGGTAGTCGTGCCTTTGCATCGAAGTGAGACCAACGGTGACCTTGCAATGATAGAGACATGTGAATAATTGTCCAAGGTGTTAAAAAAGGTCTCTATCATTGCAATTTTAAGTCTGACACCATAATTATTTGGTCTCACTTTGATGCAAAGGCACAGCTACCTTTCAAGATGGCACCGGTAACTGTAAAAAGGAGTATTGACATTTTCAAATTTTTTTGGTCAATAATCCACTTGCGAGGTGTATGTTGAACATGTAATTTTTTTGTCAAATACCCCCACAGAAACGGCTTAATGACATTGAGACCATTATATTGACAGCCATCTATTAAAAAGTCTAATAATAATGTTCATCATCTAATTTCTAGATTGGGGTTTGTTTGAAATTGGAGTGATTTTCAGGATTTCACTTCAAGGATAGAGCAGATTTCGTATGACTGTGAAAAATCACGGCGCACGGCACTGCACGGTCACGGCACGGATTCATTCGAAATCCTAAATCATCACGGCACGGCACGTCCGTGCCGTATCCGTGCCGTAAGTTTTTCACAGTCATTCGAAATCTGCTCTACGTACTGGTTGTAAAACTTCACTGTGTAATTCCTATCTGCATGTCCTAATATTATCTATTTATTGGTATTATAGATTTGCTATTACTGGTCCCTTTGTACACTACTTCTATCAGGCTCTTGAAGAGCTACTGCCGAAAGGAACAGCCTATGGTAGTGTAAAGAAACTAGCCCTTGATCGACTCATCTTTTCACCAATTTTTTACGGTCTGTTTTTCTACATCATCACATTGTTGGAGGTAAGGCGCATCATCCCCCCCCCCCCCCCCCCCCCCCCTGCTGATTCAATATGACAGTGATCATCGACTAGGTGGAATTGATAAAATCCTGTAACTTTACTTCCCCAGGGTCAATCGTGCAGAGCAGCAGTCAAGAAAGTACAGGACAATTTCTGGATAGCATTCAAAATGAGTTTGAAAGTTTGGACTATTTTCCAGTATGTGAACTTTACTTATGTACCAGTTGAGGTGAGAACTGTCAACTAAACTGTATGTGTATATAGAGTCATTTTCGGATGAGTCGGGAAGTACAATGTACTTTAGTTACGCACAGTACAGTTCATCCTGTGTGGAGACCGTGTGCCATGTGGTGACCATGCGCGCAGTGTCCAAGCATTCCGATTGGTTGGGTACTGTAAAGATTAATGATTTTGCCTAAAATGTTTTATTTTCAGTACCGTGTACTTTTTGCAAACATGGTCGCCCTTGGATGGAATGTCTACATGGCCTCGCAAAATGCAAGAAAATGATCCCATGGTCAGATAGTTTAGTATTAATTTACCATGTATAATCCTTTATGGATACATTAATCAGCCTTTGTTTTTGGAAACAGTCCGTGGTGGTCGGGGAAGTTCAGCTGTATTAACTTTCCAACTCTTACAGCTTTGTCCTTGGAGACATTCTTATAACTATTACGATTTCATGACAACACATTAATATTTTGATCAGGAGAGTTGTAAGAGAGTTGGAAAATCTCAACTTTTCTCAATTTCCAACAGACTGTTGCCAACACATGGCCTAATTGCCTAAAGGCCTAATTGTCAAAATTTGCAACCAAATTCTAGATAGTTTAATTTATGGGTTTTTGTAATAGTTTGAGTAATTCATTCAAAATGACAGCACAGTTACTACAGTGTATGTAATGCTTGCTAGGAAATACTGTCAGACTGAATTTACCAACAAATTTAAATGTACAATTAAACCTCTTTACAATGGCCACCTACAATGTAGCTAAGGAGGAAATTTTGTCCAGCTATAATTGTGTAGAGGTGGCCATTGCGGGAAGGTTCACAATAAATGTAGAGGCTGGCTGGTGGCCAGGAGTAAATGCTGGCCATTACAGAGAAGTGGTCATTGTATGGAGATGGTTGTTAGTAGAGGGTCGTACACATCACAGGGGCAGGGGGGCAGTACTCCAACTGTTGAATTTTGGGTTATGTACGGCGGCCCTGTAGTACAATAGAAGTTTTGACTGTACACAGTGCATTGTAAAGGTCCGTCCAGACGAGTAAAACATCGATAAAAGATTGCATAAAACATTGTTTTACAAAACATAGTGTGATGTTTTGTCAGCTGGCCAAATGAATACAACATGAAATGTATTCTGGGATAGAAAGCCCACAAGGGGAGGGGGAGGGGTGGCGGAGTTGTCTTGCAATGAGAGAGGGACATGGGGGGAACTGACTTGTGCGTAAACACAATGATGTTTTACAATGCTGTCCAAACGAATCAAACATGTTCAATAATGCAGTATACACAAATGTAGATGTTGCAACTAACAGTATTCACCTTCAGTATAGTCATTTTTGTAGACAATTTTAAGAAACACTAGAATATAACTGAATAATGAACTGGCAAAAAATAGCCAAGGTAAAAAAAAATAAAAAATTACATGTACGATATTATTATTTAGCCATATTTCATGTTTAAAAATATTTGCATTTGTAATATTAATTTGCCAACCATTATTATATAAGTCCTCGTCGAGTTGGTTTGATTCTCTGGATGGAATCACATCCGCCCTCCACTACATTGAACCGCAGGGATATAAAAGAACCCACACCACTGTTCAACTGAGAGTAGGGTGCAGACTTCCCGGTGTGTGTGGCCTAACCTACTGACTCGCAGCAATGTGTACACATACATGTAACTGTACTGAGTATCAAATAAATAAACATGAAATTTCTCTATATATGTACATGTACATATTCATTCATTCATTCATTCACATTTAATATCATAAATTATACATGTTATACAAGCTCTTACAAAAGTTCTCCATGCAACATATATTGTTTATATACTACTGTGACTTAAAACAAATCACAAGTTTGCTAATGAATTTCTTGTAATAAAATATAACTTTCGCAGTTTAATTGTTGGTAGGTGTATTTGTAGTCTCCCTCACATCCGTCTTTAGTTCTGTCATGCAACGCATAACACTTGAGCGTTGCATGACGGAACTAAAGATGAATGCGAGCAAGACTAGTGAATTTGGGAACGCAAATTCTATATATAATTTCCCAAATATGTAAAGAATGAAGCAGATGCTTTTGTTTATTATGTGATAGCAGTATGGGCAACCTTTTCAAGAATGACTGTACGATAGGACATCTTGTAATTAGCTCTTAGATACACATACATCTTTGGAACAAGCATCCCAGCTCAATGATGTCTTTTTTCTATGAATATGTCTGCCCAACAATATGTTTGATAAAAAAACTAATATGTACTAATGCCTGACTACTAATGATAGTGTAATGATGGTATTGTAGTGTCATCTCAGGCTTGGTTCTTCATCCTCATCCTCATCATCCACCTCTTCATCTGGAGCACACTGCAAAAAAAAAAAAAAGAAAAAATGATATAAACTGAAGACCTAGTGCCCTAGAGGGGGGGGGGGGGAGTTTCTGGTCAGTGGATTTGTTTTTATATGACCAGCCCAAAACTTTGATCAGTTTTGTAGACACAAATTAAGGCGAATTTCATTACAAACATATGCTCAAGTTGACTGACATACATGTTTGAGAAGCTATGTCGAACACAAGAAAGGGGTTTACACCTTTGTCCAAGTGCTAGGGACCATTCGACACCCCTACGTACTTTAATACCCACCAAGTATTCAACAAAACAGACTTGTCCATCATCATTGACTATCATGTACTGTAGTGACAGAAACCCTCTGTCGTCCATTCGTATCGAAATCTTGGAAGATAAATGAAGGGCTTTGGTTGATGGCTTTAGAAGGTTGATTTTATACCTACAGAAATGGAAAAATAATAATAATAATAATTTCTTAAAAACGCATTAACCGAAGTCTCAATGCTTTTTACAATACTGACAGTGTATAACTTCCAGCTTTCATTAGCCATTACCAAAACGAGCAGGGGACTGGGACCAAGTCCATAAAACTAATTCAATAAGAAACTAGCAAAATTGAGCATCATTTTCTGAGAGAGCAGATCAAACTTAGCTAGTCTGGAAAGTTTGGGTTAATATTGACGACGCTAGAGAGCATCAAAGATGTCTATTTCCCCATACAAACTCTGTAATTTTTGACGTTGTCCAGCCAAACCATACATTCACTGTAAAATTTTGGCTGGACAAAACAATTTCAAAAGTTTATAATTCCGACAGAATTCGCTCAAATCACATCAAACTTTGCACAGATGCTAATTTCAACATGCTGTTTTATGTCATGCACTTAATTTCATAATTACATTAATTCTAATAAACTCGTTCCCAGTCCCCTGCTCGTTTAGGTAATGGCTAATTGGGTCATGACTGCCCCAATTCAAGAATCTGATTACACAGGGCCCGGGGACTTGGATAATCACATGTACAATGTATGTAGAAATGTGATGGGATACAGGGATGCCAAAAGACTGCACAAGACCAAGAAATGGCCGTTTAAAATTCAAGCCCAAGACTTCACCTTGTACTGGACTTCACCTTGTACTGGGCTCTGGGAAACCCTGAAATTTTAGCGAATTTCATTGGCTGTTGAAATCAACATGTATTTACATACCTGTTTGTTTGTGTTTGCTCACATTCAAACGACTCAACCATGTCTGAATCCTTCGGGAAATCTGACTGCAACAACATAATAAACAGCGACTAAATTATTTCAAAATCTGACGCTTCAGTAGTCTCCCTCGCATCCGCCCACAAAAACGGATGCGAGGGAGACTAAGGCTACACTAAAGAGAACAAAATTGGATTTCACTGTAAGAAAAGTTGAGCCAAGTTTCTTATATTTTTAACACCAGGCAAAACTGATAATGTCAGATGTAATACATGCACTAATCAAACACGAGAAAGAGTGTTTCACCCGATATCCAAACACTAAGAAGTGTGTTGGAAAAACAAGGCACAGCTGAGGTGTTTGGATATCAGATGAAACACTGCAGCTTCTCAAACCATTAATAATTCTTGGAAAAATTCAAAGTTAAAGTTGAACCTCCTTCATGGCAGTTACAATTTCCTTTGTTTTGTCCTCATGAGATATAATGATTTTGAGAAAGTAAGACCTGACGTCTGGCATATTTGAGACTGATCATCACAATTAGAGAGACATTTCCAACATTTGAGATATATTGCCTTGTCAATAATTAGCTATGATATGGCAAGGGTCACACCATACCCCCCCCCCCCCCCCCCCCCCCCACACACACACTCCTCCACCACATCTACACAGCTCTATATAAGGGTCATCTTACGTGAGTACTGCCTGCATAACCAAATGTAGAAAGTCGGAAGTACGGGTTGTCTGGAGACATCAGTATTTGTAACACTTCACTTGTCATGTCCAACTCGTTGAAAGCTTCCCGTAGACATTCAGACTGCATTGAAAATAATACTGAAATAATTACTTACATGGATGTACAATTGAAGGGCTCCCTGCAAGAACACAGTAAGTGACTTGTAATCACAATCTAAATTCTCCTCGAGATTCTTTGAATTTCAAAGGAAAATTTGGGTTTTGATCACAAGTCACTTACTCCGTTCTTGCAGAGAACCCTTCAAAATTTTATAAGAGGGCAGAAAATAAAGGTCGATACACACAAGGGAATGTATATGTACTGTACATGTATCACAGGGGCATGTAGTAGTCTGGTTAAGATTATATCCATGCAGCAAATCCCCTTGAGTGCACTACTGGCAATATTGAGGAACAACATTGTCACGTGGGAATGGAATTTTGTTGCAGGACGTGACCCTGCCGTTATATCAAACTTGGGGGGTCATGTTGTGGGGACGAAAAAGTAGAATATTGCATTGTGCATAGGTGCACTGTAAATGTAGGTCCATGACATGACCTGGGAAGTCACCCCATTGTTGTAAGTCATAGAATGGATGGAATTGCTGTGATGTGGTGTTCTTTCTTTAGCACAATGTAAAACACTGTACCTTCATAATGATTTTATTGAGAACATTTGCACTGCTGAAATCAAAATCCAAAGTCTCGTCAGGCTCTTCAGTTTGTATGCTGCAATTTGTCAGGACACCTCCTTCCTCTAGCCTAGTGGAAAAGTTGAGATAACAGGCATCAACATCATTTTATCAGTGTCAGAACACACAACAAATGGTGTAAATTAATGCACAATACATGACTGTACAAGACTTCAATCAGTGTATGAATGCGATTTTTTTAAATCATTTTGTTTCTTTAAACCAGTCCATTGCTATCTCAAACAAGCTACATGTACCGAGAGTACACCAACAATAATATTAGCCACTGCGTCTACGTCTAACTACTGGTAGGCAACTAGGCAACATTGAAGGTTTTCCAACAACCTACTGAGACCACTATAACAACCTACATGTACATGTACTAACAGTCAGACAACTACATTGTACATGTAGTGGTCAACAACCTACTGAGACCACTATTAACAACCTACATGTACATGTACTAACAGTCAGACAACTACATTGTACATGTAGTGGTCAACAACCTACTGAGACCACTATTATAACAACCTACATGTACATGTACTAACAGTCAGACAACTACATTGTACATGTAGTGGTCAACAACCTACTGAGACCACTATAACAACCTACATGTACATGTACTAACAGTCAGACAACTACATTGTACATGTAGTGGTCAACAACCTACTGAGACCACTATAACAACCTACATGTACATGTACTAACAGTCAGACAACTACATTGTACATGTAGTGGTCAACAACCTACTGAGACCACAACAACCTACATGTACATGTACTAACAGTCAGACAACTACATTGTACATGTAGTGGTCAACAACCTACTGAGACCACTATCACAACCTACATGTACATGTACTAACAGTCAGACAACTACAATGTACATGTAGTGGTCAACAACCTACTGAGACCACTATAACAACCTACATGTACATGTACTAACAGTCAGACAACTACATTGTACATGTAGTGGTCAACAACCTACTGAGACCACTATATAAACAACCTACATGTACATGTACTTACAGTCAGACAACTACATTGTACATGTAGTGGTCAACAACCTACTGACTGTTGGTCGACTGTCAGCCAAGTTGGTACATACATGTGTACGTCATTCATGTACAGTGCAGTACACTGTCTACTATTAGTCAACATCACATTACAAGTCTGTTCAGAATTTTCTGATAAATTTCTTTGCATTTTCTCAAATATGCTGGATTCAAACTTAGCGATACAACACACCAGCAAAATACATTGCAGCTGAAACAAAACTTGCACATTATTAGTCTAGTGATTATGGGAGTTACAGTTCTTACATTAATACCAGTGGAAAGCCATAGCCTTTGTAGCACATCTTGAGTGTTGTGAAACTCCCTGAATCTTTGGATGAACCAAAAATGTTCAAGCATTCCTAAGTAAATGGGAATTTATTTTAATAACATGCACATGTACATGAAGGATTATGCAAATCCATCAGAAAATATTCTAATGCCTTGATTATTGCAGTGTTTTTAGTGGCAAGTTTTGACTTTTAATAATAGTAGTAATCTGACTGTTTATTATAATTGCAGATCTGATAAATTAAAACAACTTACGCACTAACTGTTACGCACTCGTTAGTCCTGCCGTTTACATGCTCATAACTTGCTCGGAGGCAGGGGCGGATTTAAGGTGGTACAAAGGAGGCACACGTGACCATTTTTGCCAAAAAAATTATTTGCATAACATTTGGCTGAAACCAATGTCCAACTTGAATGCGCCCCCCCCCCCCCCCCCCTCTGCAAAGGGTGTTTACCAATTACATGGAAATTCCGGGCAGACCAACCGGTCGCAACATGAGTAAGATTATTCACATTGGGCTGTCTGTGTTATAGGATGAATCCAAAATGGCAGGAGATTTAAGAAGTTTGTTGTTGTGTTTTGAAGAAGTTCTTGACGAAAATTTAGATGATTCTTTATACGACGACAACGAAATTTTTCGAAGTAATAGTACCCACGTATGCTCCTGACACATTTAGCTCTCATTTTCGAATGTCCAGAGGTACGTTTACAGTTTGCTGAAGTAGTTGTTCTGCTGTTCTTAAACAGCAAAAAGAGCATTCATAAGCTGAAGTACCTTGAAACACTGCCATTTTGGTTTTCATGTGGCGTGATTTTGCACCGTCGGAGCCTGGACCTAGTTATCCCAAGCAACAACAGGTAAATGGAACATGAAATTCTGGACGAGACTTCCCAAACGGTAAAAAAGGACAAGCTTTCAAAAATCCCAATTTTTCTGGGAAGTTCCATTTGGAAATTCCCAAAAATTGGTTTTCCATTTACCTACCAAACGGAATTACCGGAATTTCCATGTAAATGGTAAACACCCAAAATCTCTGGATCCGCCCCTGGGAGGGAGGAAGTTACAGTACATTTGCTTGAGCAGTACTATGTACTTATTGAATGAGTGGGAGGGCCGGACGGGAAAATATTTGGCTCGAGGTCATGGAAGTACGGACCGAGCGCAGCAAGGTCCGTACAGAATAACCGAGAGCCAAATATTTTCCCGTTCGGCCCGACCTAACTCAGCCAATAAGCATTTTATCATATGACCCTTTGAATTCATATGGACCATTTTGGTACTTAAATCGTTCACAGCCAAGGAAAAGTGAACACAAATGTGCGATTACTCCTGATAAGAACCAATTTTTTTTTTTCACTTTTTTTTTCACTTTTCAAGTCGTCCACATTTAAAAAAATTATTTTGCAAAAAAAGTATAAAAAAATTCCTGACAACAATCGGGGCCGGGGCTGGATACGGCTTTGTACGGACCAGCTCCAAAAATCCATATCTGCCCAATCACGTGACTTTCTCCGAAGGTTTTATTAAGAGCGTGCGCACGGGGAAATACGGGTCATATGATAAAATTATGTACAATATGTACATATACCTATCATTTCAAGTGGACATTACTGTAGCAGAAAATGGAATATAGAGGTATTACGTACCATTAGGATATTGAGATTTATTCTGAATGTAGAACTTTCTTCTTTGAAAATATATTCTTGAAAAATGTTTGACTGAATGAAAGCATTGGCTTGCACACACTTGGCATTTTCTACTGTGACTTTGATACCATTAGAACTCACAAAACAGGTTGCAGTCTGAAAGAACAACAATAACCATTACCCTTATTAGACGTACATTAAAGCAAAATATGGCCGGGTTGTGTCAAGCAAAGACTGGGACTAACGTCATCACATTTTGCATTGGTACATTTCTTGTACATTAGCTCATTTTCCCTCGGAGGGGGAGGTAATATCTGTCTGGAAGGGGGTGATCGTTGTATTTTTTTAGGGTTTGAAATCAGTGATCCAGTATTTGTTAAGGGGTTGGTGAAGCGAAATACAATTTTTAATAGACCTGGTATTTTTTAGAGTATGAAGCTTGGAGCAAGCGTGTTCCATCTTGAATAGTGGTATCCCAGGGACCAGACCGATGGCATTTTTTAGGGTGACCATGAGGTATTTTTTAGGGTAGGAAATTTTTGACATTTGGTATTTTTCGAGGTTTTCCAACGTTCACCCCTACCGTTTTTACATTGAAGAACCAACCCCCTCCCCTCCCCCTGTGTGCGTCATTTTCAATATATTCCACATGTCTCTCCCTTATGTTGTTGTTCACTGAGATTTAAGTTTATATACCAAGACTGGCACTGCCCTTTGGTCTACAAACTATGGGGTCCAGGGATTTGGAAGATTTTATTTCCCATGTGGGGCTATAGCTAATTTTAATGTTTCAAATATCATAATACATTGTATAATAGTATGGGGTAATGTCAAAAATAGACAGTTCACACAATGTACAGTAGCAAAGTAGTAAAGGCCTCATTTGACATTTCCCCATACTATCATAATGTCCCTTTTCTATTGGCCCAAATAAAGAATAAAGTCAAACTCTCTGGACAAACATCCCCCAACAACTACATGTAGCTAAGACAAACATCTCTCTGATACATGTACTTCTGGCTCAGAGATGATTGACTTTACACAATGAAGAAACATTTCATTTGTTACACTAACGTCATTAAAATGCACAGCCTTCAAGATGTTTGACATATTGCGAGCATTATCCAACTTGGCAATGAAAATGTACGAGCTGTCATCGCTGCTCTGCGATGTCTGGGACAAACGAGACATCCTTGTAAAATATCGGTGAAAACCAGCTACAAATGTCACCAAGGAAGGCTACATCGGGAGCTGAGTCAAGAATCCTTGCCTTAAAGAGCCGGTAAATAAATACAAATGTGAAACAAGACGAAAAACGGCGCGAATTTGCCAGATTCAAGCAAAAATTGCCAGGCGTTCCTCGAATGTCTGTCCCAGTCCTAACACGCGTAGACAACGCGGCGGCGAGGAAAAAGGGTGACCAAGGGAGTACCCCAAAGGGAGTTTTTTGCCCCCCTCCATCTTCCGCCCCCAAACAAATACAAATATAAAAATACTTAGATTTATAAAATGGAACAAATAAAATATGCAAAGCTGCTTTCGAGTTATCTAATAGGTGCAGTAATTTGGTCGCATAAAATTGGTTGATTTTTTTATAGTCAAAACTTAAAGTTAAAATATTACTGAATACCTTAATACAATATTCAATCAAGCAAATGTTCTTAGCATTGTCACTGTGGAAACTTCCCACTGGGCGTAGATTGCCCTAATTGATAAAGATTGATACCGGTACGCCTTGCTGCTACCCCGGATTGACCACCATCTGCTGATATAATGTTAATAATGTTACCATACCCTCTTGAAGAAATGATTATCAAATCAAATCTCTGCCATTCTACTTGATGATTTGAATTTAGCAATTTACTAATGCAAGATAATGATTTATATTAATTTCACTGCATGGACGAGCCGCAAATAACCCCCAGGGGACCCCCAATGGTCGGTGACGCCTACCCAGAATTCTTCATTCGTCCAATTTTATGCAGAGTCTTTCAGTCAAGCAAGAAAATAATAACAATGGCGTCTTTCGCGTGATAAGAACTGCTTGATCCTTTCTATTTGAACGATTGCCACTTGTGCTATCTCTAGGACATAGCAACGACTTGAGATCCTTTCTTCATGGTGCTTTATAGCTAGTTATTTACGCTAGGATTGTATGTTCTACATATAGGTGGTTTGGAGTGTGGTTCGACTCTCGAAGAAATATACAAATCCGACTCTAAGCTGCTGTTCTTGTGCTTAAACTCGTTATGGAAGAGCCGATCGAGCATCCTTGGTGAGTTAACTGTATAAATAAACCCGATCGTGCTTTCTACAGGTCGCTTACTACTGCTTAAAGGTAGCACAAAGCTTGCACGTGTGTGTTGACTGTTGTCCATTGCCTTTGTGTACGTTTGTCGAATGAAAACGTTATCTTTCATTTGTGTTTCACAGGTTCTACATGTTACTTGACACGTCGAGAATGCTGACAATTGTCATCTCGATTCTGCTGATAGTGTACGGCAGTTTTAGGTAAACATCTTGCCTTTGTATTTGATATGGCTCTGGCAAATTTATACATATTATGAGTTCTGCTTTGAATTGCTTTCACCTCGATGAAAACACATGTTTGTGGTGTACAAATGTATGTTTTTCAATTTGGTGTCTCGCCAAAGTGGCATTTCTTGAAAGATTGGAAGGATTCTCAAACTAAGGCCTTATATACCTACATGTATATGAATCTTCTATTTTCAACTTGTAAGCTATTTATAATTCCCTAGAACAGACCTTAAAATTCTGGTCAGTTCTGTCACAACTGGTCAGTTATTTAGACTACAGATTTTTGAATGTGTCATGTGCATACTGTAGCAATTTGTAAATTCTACTTGGAGGCATTGTAAATAATAATAATTGTCTCTGGATGTTACATACAATATGTATATTTAATAATACATGTACATGGGAGTTAAAATGGTCATAATGTATATGTTGTAGTTTAAAATGATTCCTTGGTTCAATTTAAATAAAACTGGTTTAATTTAAATTGAACTGGTTTAATTTTGAACTACAACATATACTGTACACCTATTCCAATTAACGTTGATAACGGTTGATCTGAATTGGATGATCTGAAACTTTTAAATTCACGTTAACCTCCGCCATATCTCGTTCAAACACCAAGCGTGATTCCAAGCTTCAGATCAAATGAATGGATTTCGCATGTTACTAACGAAAGACCCTCAGTTTCCCATAATTCGTCTTGGTCTTAGATCATCCATTTCAGATCGTCCATGATCAACGTTTATTGAAATACATAATTTAATACACAATGAAACCTTCTCTTTCTTTAGATGTTATATAGAAGGGGTGTCGAATGGTCCCAGCAAAAAGTCAAGAGTCTCGCAAAATTCCTGTCAAATTTCGTGGGTCTCGAAGTCTAGTTTTTCGCAAAAAGCTGTCTCAGAGTTTCGATTTTTGAAAACAAAGGAAATCGGTGAAAAAGCGTCTCAGGCTCGCAAAAATATGCCTCGCTTTGACCATTCGACACCCCTAAAGGGCTATAGAATGGTCAAGGTCTGAGACTCTCTGAGATGCCAAGACACTTGTTTCCCGAGACTTTACCATTCATTTGAAAGTTTAAAATTAGAGATTTCGAGCCGCTGCATATAGATTTAATTTATGGAATCCAATTGACTCTGTCCTGGTACGCTGAGATTTCGAGACTCACTCAGATTTTGCAGAGTCACCCGGTATTTTTCAGAGACCATTCTTTAGCCCTGATCAGTGTAGCCTCCTATTAAAGCAGACGCGTGTCCAAACAGAAGCCTGGACACACGTCTGGTTTAGGATGCTATGATCAGTGATGTTCCACTGCATTTGTAACATATCTTTGTCAATACCTTATTTCAGAGCGCTTGGTCTTGATACAGCATGTAAAGCTGATGGTGAATCAGAAAACCAAGACCAAAACAGTTCATTACTGAGTGGAGTCATGGATGGTGAGAACTATAATTTTTTTTCTCATTGAAGGTAGATTTTAGAATTCTTGGTACATGTATATGTAACCACGTGACTGAAAATCCCTTGAGAAATAAATAACAACAAATTACCATATTCACCGGCGTTTAAGCCGCACTTTTTTCCGAAAATCGCGATCCAAAGTTGGAGGTGCGGCTTATCTGCGAGAACATTGGGAATTGGTACCAGAAATTTACATAAATTAACATAAAAGTGTAAAAGAGTATGCACATCATTCTTGTGTTTATTACTATTAGTTAAGTAAAATGAGCGGGTTGATTCACGTGCTAACATGTGTCAATCAAGTGTCTCAAACATAACATTCTCACGTGCATGCTAATGAACCTTAGATTTTAGAACTGATAACTTGCTAATCTTCTCTGTATCGTTCCAATTTACATGTACCGGTAATACGAACATATCACGATAAGTAACCGTAAGGAGTTCGGTTGTGCTCGTTGTATGATGTGAACTGCACGAGACTGAGCAGCTCGGGGCCCTTCAGCCCGAGCAATAATAATTTAATTCGATACGCGCTCGGAAACTATTTGACCCGCTTGTGGCCAACGGGGAAAAAAACGAATGCCCATTTTATAACTTGTAAAGCGCTAATGGACTTTATGGAATTAGCGCTATAAAAATAACACTTATTATTATTATTATTATTATAACTCGGGCTTCCTCCAGAAGTGCCCGAGTAAAAAACATTTTTTCCAAAATTTGCATTGCCAAACTCGGGGTGCGGCTTATCTGCGAGTGCGGCTTATACGCCGGTGAATACGGTATATCTAATTACAAAATAATATATCTTTTTCCAACACAGGTTTTCAGACCATTACAACAGCACAAGCCATTTTCCTTCCAATTGGAGCATCTTGTTCTCTTCTTATCATGTTTTTCTTCTTTGACACACTCCAGTTCTTCTTTGCTCTTTGTACTGCAGGTACGGTGTATCTTAGTTGCTAATTCAACAACTACATGTAATAAAACGTTTAATCTGGTTGTATATAGTCATGAATCCTTTTTACAGTGAATTCCCAGCGCCATCTTGAAAGGTAGCGAGACCAACAGTGACCTTGCAATGATAGAGACACGTGAATTAATAAATAATATTATTGTCCAAGGTCTTAACAAAGGTCTCTATCGTTGCAAGGTAGCGAGACCAACAGTGACCTTGCAATGATAGAGACACGTGAATTAATAAATAATATTATTGTCTAAGGTCTTAAGAAAGGTCTCTATCGTTGCAAGGTAGCGAGACCAACAGTGACCTTGCAATGATAGAGACACGTGAATTAATAAATAATATTATTGTCTAAGGTCTTAAGAAAGGTCTCTATCGTTGCAAGGTAGCGAGACCAACAGTGACCTTGCAATGATAGAGACACGTGAATTAATAAATAATATTATTGTCTAAGGTCTTAAGAAAGGTCTCTATCGTTGCAAGGTAGTGAGACCAACAGTGACCTTGCAATGATAGAGACACGTGAATTAATAAATAATATTATTGTCTAAGGTCTTAACAAAGGTCTCTATCGTTGCAAGGTAGCGAGACCAACAGTGACCTTGCAATGATAGAGACACGTGAATTAATAAATAATATTATTGTCTAAGGTCTTAAGAAAGGTCTCTATCGTTGAAAGGTAGCGAGACCAACAGTGACCTTGCAATGATAGAGACACGTGAATTAATAAATAATATTATTGTCTAAGGTCTTAACAAAGGTCTCTATCGTTGCAAGGTAGCGAGACCAACAGTGACCTTGCAATGATAGAGACACGTGAATTAATAAATAATATTATTGTCTAAGGTCTTAAGAAAGGTCTATCGTTGCAAGGTAGCGAGACCAACAGTGACCTTGCAATGATAGAGACACGTGAACTAATAAATAATATTATTGTCTAAGGTCTTAAGAAAGATCTCTATCGTTGAAAGGTAGCGAGACCAACAGTGACCTTGCAATGATAGAGACACGTGAATTAATAAATAATATTATTGTCTAAGGTCTTAAGAAAGGTCTCTATCGTTGCAAGGTAGCGAGACCAACAGTGACCTTGCAATGATAGAGACACGTGAATTAATAAATAATATTATTGTCTAAGGTCTTAACAAAGGTCTCTATCGTTGCAAGGTAGCGAGACCAACAGTGACCTTGCAATGATAGAGACACGTGAATTAATAAATAATATTATTGTCTAAGGTCTTAAGAAAGGTCTCTATCGTTGCAAGGTAGCGAGACCAACAGTGACCTTGCAATGATAGAGACACGTGAATTAATAAATAATATTATTGTCTAAGGTCTTAAGAGAAAGGTCTCTATCGTTGCAAGGTAGCGAGACCAACAGTGACCTTGCAATGATAGAGACACGTGAATTAATAAATAATATTATTGTCTAAGGTCTTAAGAAAGGTCTCTATCGTTGCAAGGTAGCGAGACCAACAGTGACCTTGCAATGATAGAGACAGGTGAATTAATAGATAATATTATTGTCTAAGGTCTTAAGAAAGGTCTCTATCGTTGCAAGGTAGCGAGACCAACAGTGACCTTGCAATGATAGAGACAGGTGAATTAATAAATAATATTATTGTCTAAGGTCTTAAGAAAGGTCTCTATCGTTGAAAGGTAGCGAGACCAACAGTGACCTTGCAATGATAGAGACACGTGAATTAATAAATAATATTATTGTCTAAGGTCTTAAGAAAGGTCTCTATCGTTGCAAGGTAGCGAGACCAACAGTGACCTTGCAATGATAGAGACACGTGAATTAATAAATAATATTATTGTCTAAGGTCTTAAGAAAGATCTCTATCCATTATTAAAGGATTGGTGTTTAATAAATAATATTAAATAATATTAAAGATCTCTATCGTTGCAAGGTAGCGAGACCAACAGTGACCTTGCAATGATAGAGACACGTGAATTAATAAATAATATTATTGTCTAAGGTCTTAAGAAAGGTCTCTATCGTTGCAAGGTAGCGAGACCAACAGTGACCTTGCAATGATAGAGACACGTGAATTAATAAATAATATTATTGTCTAAGGTCTTAAGAAAGGTCTCTATCGTTGCAAGGTAGTGAGACCAACAGTGACCTTGCAATGATAGAGACACGTGAATTAATAAATAATATTATTGTCTAAGGTCTTAAGAAAGATCTCTATCGTTGCAAGGTAGCGAGACCAACAGTGACCTTGCAATGATAGAGACACGTGAATTAATAAATAATATTATTGTCCAAGGTCTTAACAAAGGTCTCTATCGTTGCAAGGTAGCGAGACCAACAGTGACCTTGCAATGATAGAGACACGTGAATTAATAAATAATATTATTGTCTAAGGTCTTAACAAAGGTCTCTATCGTTGCAAGGTAGCGAGACCAACAGTGACCTTGCAATGATAGAGACACGTGAATTAATAAATAATATTATTGTCTAAGGTCTTAAGAAAGGTCTCTATCGTTGCAAGGTAGCGAGACCAACAGTGACCTTGCAATGATAGAGACACGTGAATTAATAAATAATATTATTGTCTAAGGTCTTAAGAAAGGTCTCTATCGTTGCAAGGTAGTGAGACCAACAGTGACCTTGCAATGATAGAGACACGTGAATTAATAAATAATATTATTGTCTAAGGTCTTAACAAAGGTCTCTATCGTTGAAAGGTAGCGAGACCAACAGTGACCTTGCAATGATAGAGACACGTGAATTAATAAATAATATTATTGTCTAAGGTCTTAACAAAGATCTCTATCGTTGAAAGGTAGCGAGACCAACAGTGACCTTGCAATGATAGAGACACGTGAATTAATAAATAATATTATTGTCTAAGGTCTTAAGAAAGGTCTCTCTCGTTGCAAGGTAGCGAGACCAACAGTGACCTTGCAATGATAGAGACACGTGAATTAATAAATAATATTATTGTCTAAGGTCTTAAGAAAGGTCTCTATCGTTGCAAGGTAGCGAGACCAACAGTGACCTTGCAATGATAGAGACACGTGAATTAATAAATAATATTATTGTCTAAGGTCTTAAGAAAGGTCTCTATCGTTGCAAGGTGGCCCTGCGCACGGAGTTGGTGTACAACGTGAAATCACGAATTTTAAAGCTTAAATTTGTTTAGAAAATGCTCTAGTTTTTGTGTTATAAATAAGTTTGTACTTATATTTACATGTTTTGAAAGCGAATTTATCAGTCTATCTCTAGTTGAAAAATAAATTTTGCCAGAGAGAAAAAACTATAAGAAACTTAGCAAAAGAACGTAGGTCTCTCGCGCGAAAATCTAATAAAAAAACCCCGTAACATCGAAAAGTCTCTATCGTTGCAAGGTCCGTTTTCACCTAATTGTTCTTGAGCAAAATGACGCGTTAGGCGTAAACTTTCATCACGCACTTTTTGCCTTGGGCGTCCTTGGGCGTGATTTCGCACTTTTCGCCTATCACGCACTTTTCGCATTTTACGCCTATCACGCACTTTTCGCATTTTACGCCTATCACGCACTTTTCGCATTTTACGCCTATCACGCACTTTTCGCCTTTGTAGATTTTTAAATTTTCGCTTTATAAAATTAAATACATGTATATAGTTGATTTGTTTTATTAAGGTAAATAAAATATATAATTTACTATAACTACAGTGTAGGTTATTTTTGTAGAACATGACAAGAAAGACATTTTGTAGCAATATTAAAATCAGTAACAGAAATGTGAAGTTTCAAGCTGTTTAGCGTTAGGTAGTACCGTGAAGATTACGATTTAATAGTCGTAAGATCCATAAAAGTTTTCAAGACCCTGAACTGACCAAAAGGAAAAATAGGTAAGTACCGTTTTCGCATTGTTTTTTTCAATTGCAGAGCTTGATTATCAACCAAGGCCGCCTATAATTAATGTAGAAACAGAACAAAATAACATGGCTATTCGAGATTTCCTGACTATGTTTTAAATAGTTTATCTAAAAAAGGGTGTTTACCTCGATGTATCTTATAAACTTCGGGCCTTAATCAACGACAAATACGTACATCTCAAATCTCTTGACGATTTCGATTAAATTTTGTTTACCGCTACAAACGCTGCGCTGATCGATGCTTTGACAGCGCTGACAAGAAGTTTGTGAAATTATCAGATCGAGTTCATCCATATTAAAAGTCTTTTGTTTTCATCTAATTCAATGTTGTTAGTTGCATTACTACGGTCAAAGTACTCGAGAGCTACTCAAGGTCAATTCATCATTCAGTTTGGAGCCCAAATGTTTTTAAATTTAAAAAACAATTGATTGGCGGCCGTATCATCGTCTGCCGTCGCTTTGTCTCGCCGTACGCATCCTCTCGCCAAATTTTGCATGTCACAAAATAAATTGTTGACCGTTGTTGAGCACTAGCTGCTTTTAAATTAATATTTAAATGTGAAGGTTTTACGGGAATTTCCACCAATGTTGATGGACAAAACCAAACATGTTGATGGACAAAACCAAGCGATTCTTCACCTAATTCGGGTTGGATCAAGAGAGGCTTCATGAGCTACATTGTAGCTGATCTTATCAGTTCACGACATTGAAAATTTGTTATTCTATCTTATTTAGAATCTAACCCCAAAGTCGATCTTTATTCTTTTTTGATTTTTTAAAATGACAAACTAACTTTCAATGAAAATCATTTTTTTTAGAATCAGAATCCTGACAATGAGTAAACGGCAAGAACTCAAAGTTTTCGACTACGCGCTCTCATATTTCATTGAAACCGATGAAATCGGAATTATCAAAAGATCGCAAGTTTTAGAGGGATATCAAAATAATATAAAGAAAGACGCGCTATAAGCGAAAAATGCGCGATAGGCGTAAAAATGCGCGATAGGCGTAAAATGCGCGATAGGCGTAAAATGCGCGATAGGCGTAAAATGCGCAATAGGCGTAAAATGCGCGATAGGCGTAAAATGCGCGATAGGCGTAAAATGCGCGATAGGCGTAAAATGCGCGATAGGCGTAAAATGCGCGATAGGCGTAAAATGCGCGATAGGCGTAAAATGCGCCTAAGGCGAAAAATGCGATCACGCATTTTTCGCCTTAGGCGTGATAATGACAGAGAATCACACAACTTTGGACAACAAAAATATTTCCTCACGCTGTTTATTGGCGGATATTTTGTGGATATCAGATGTACAGACATAAACAACAGCTTGAAATGATAGAGAATTTCAAGTGCATTTGTACCATCAACTTAGTTTTCATGGTAAGCAAATAGGGATTTTTATAACTACAAAAAAACTACGATTTGTCGAATGAAAAAGTACGCAAAAATTGAACATTTTTTCGGTACAGTTCGAAAAAATCGGCATATTATTTTTATTATTGCATCAACAAAAAAAACGCTTTTTGTGTATGAATGCACCTTGTTTTTACTATTAAACTACAAATTTATGTTGTGAAAGGATCAGTAGATTTCGATAAAATAAGTAAAAAGTAGCGTGAGAATTTATGTTACGCTCTTGTACACCAACTCCGTGCGCAGGGCCAGGTAGTGAGACCAACAGTGACCTTGCAATGATAGAGACACGTGAATTAATAAATAATATTATTGTCTAAGGTCTTAAGAAAGGTCTCTATCGTTGCAAGGTAGCGAGACCAACAGTGACCTTGCAATGATAGAGACACGTGAATTAATAAATAATATTATTGTCTAAGGTCTTAAGAAAGGTCTCTATCGTTGCAAGGTAGTGAGACCAACAGTGACCTTGCAATTATAGAGACAGGTGAATTAATAAATAATATTATTGTCTAAGGTCTTAAGAAAGGTCTCTATCGTTGCAAGGTAGCGAGACCAACAGTGACCTTGCAATGATAGAGACACGTGAATTAATAAATAATATTATTGTCTAAGGTCTTAAGAAAGGTCTCTATCGTTGCAAGGTGACCGTTGGTCTTGCTTTAATGCAAAGAACGGCTACATGTACCTTTCAAGGTGGTGCCGGGAACTTTAAAAAGGAGTATTTATTGTACCTCACAGGGGGCTTTTATTCAAGAGTGACCACAGGTATCCCAAGTTCAATTGTAAATGTATGGCGTCTTTTGAACGCCATAATCATTTGGTAAAAATTCCGTTTGAATAAAATATCGAAAACACTAACTTGTTTGGAGTCATCTCTTCTGTGTCCGAGCCGATTTTAAGCCGTATCCGTTCAGTTTTTGGTGAGTTATAGTCGATTTGGTTTGTCACGTATCACACATTAGCCCGATAAACAAACTATTATCCAAAGCACTCTTCCGTACTTCAAACCTCGATATCTGCACCGTAAAACGGATTTTAGGACCAAACTGGCGATACGAATACTCTCTTGTCACTCTACCTGGACCAAAGGCATGACAAGAATGCAACGGCCGTTGAAATGTCACAACGGTGCCCTCCCCGGAGAGTCGGACGAAATTCAAGCCAACCAATAGGAAGCGAGCTTCACGGGACATTTCGACATCAGTTGCATTCTTGTCATGCCTTTGGTCCAGGTAGAGTGACAAGAGAGTATTCGTATCGCCAGTTTGGTCCTAAAATCCGTTTTACGGTGCAGATATCGAGGTTTGAAGTACGGAAGAGTGCTTTGGATAATAGTTTGTTTATCGGGCTAATGTGTTTTGGAGGAATTTTGGCGATAGTTCGAATTGTAAAAGAATTCTAGTCGATTTGGTTCGAGGAACCGAGACACGACTCTCCTACCTTCTCAATTATACTAGTGTGTGATACGTGACAAACCAAATCGACTATAACTCACCAAAAACTGAACGGATACGGCTTAAAATCGGCTCGGACACAGAAGAGATGACTCCAAACAAGTTAGTGTTTTCGATATTTTATTCAAACGGAATTTTTACCAAATGATTATGGCGTTCAAAAGACGCCATACATTTACACTAATATTGAACTTGGGATACCTGTGGAGTGACGTGTGTAATTGTGACGGGGCGTTTACTGTATGTCTTGGGTGTTCATTTTGGTTTTCTTGAATTGTCATCTTCAAAATTGCTTGATGGATTGAATGTCAATAATAATAATAATTTATCAAACAACATGGGTGTGTCCAGACAACTACAATGTAGTTTGACAGCTGTCTAGACTGGAGTTTGTCTGGAATAGTTGTGATTTTTCAGGGTTGTACTTCAACGATAACGGTAGTAAAAAGGGCCCATGCAAAGTCATATAAAGAGAAATGCTATAATAAATTAGAAATAGAAAATTCAGAGCTCTGGCTGTGAATTACTAAGATTTTTAAATCTGAATTGTCGGAATTCATTCACATTTTCAGACCGTTCTGCCTGGAACCTTTTCCTTGAACCCAAATCCAGAATGTTTGATTAAATGTACCCTCCCTTCATTAAACCCCTAGGGTGTTTAGTTATTTTTGTGTGGACACTTAGCTCGAACCGTGAACACTTCGAGTTTTTTTCGAAAAGTTTGTTTTTGAACTTTCTATTGCCTCACAGCCTCTCAAATGCAGCATTGAGTTTCAATACACTTAGTGATCAAAATAAATCATTTTTCTGATCAATTTGCTCAATCGATAATTTATATATAGCTAATTGCATATAATCGTTGTCGGGTTGAAAATCATAAATCGAAGCTGAGACCGCAAGGATGGATGGGAAATCAGTTCATGAGCCACATTACATGCAGATACATGTATATTCAATGTTCTCGTAGTTTTGAAGGTATATGAGCTATTTAACTACATTTGTAAGATCCTACAAGTCTGGATAAAAAGGTCGATGATTTGACGGTGTTATTTGGGAGTTTTAATTTCCCAGAATTCCTTTTGGTCATAGCTTTCATGATTTTCAACCCGACAACGATTATGCAATTAGCTATATATATGTGTGTTAGAAAAAACCTAAGTGTTCACGGTTCGAGTGTACTTTTCCATACTGTAAAAAATAAAATATTAATTTTACTGTCTTTTTTTTTTATTTTTATTTTTTTATTTTTTTTTTTATTTTTTTTATTCAAACTAATTTTAACAATTAATTACATTTTCCAATAAACAAACAAAAGATCATTAATTGACATAAACATTAAACATTGACATAGAACTCACATAGGGTCACAAAGAAACAAATATATCTTCTGATATTACAGTTAATTTTTCATTTAAAATAATATAATTATTTATTTGGGCTCAAGTCCGTGGTCTCTAATATTGTTCTTATTTTTTCATACTTCTTTAAATGTGAGGTCAACAGTCTGGATTTCTTAACAGCAATAACATACTCAAGTTTTTCATAGTTTTTAACAGTTGACTGAAAATCACTTAGAATAGGGCATTTACCTTTAATTCTTGAATTATACAGATTAAACTTAAACAACAAAAACAAAAAATTTTCAAAGTTGTTGCCATCGTATCCTAATAATACATTTTTAAAGTTTAAATCTGGCAGGTTAATAACGTGAAGCGATTTTAACCAAATTCTACATTTTATATAAAAGCTTTTCTCGTTTCAAGACACTCAGAAAAAAATGTTCAATTGATTCAATGTGATGAAAACAAAATGTACAATTTGGCGATTCAATTAACTTGTAAACAAAAAAAGTTTCTGATTTAAATAAAGACAGTTGTTTAAGATTTTGTACTGAAAGGCACGTAGTTTCGTATCTATTGTACTTTGATAAATTCTTGAATACACTGATGACCACTCAATGTCCGTTTCACCTAATTTCTCTGCTATAGATCTTTGGGAAGTGGCTTTTTTGAATTTTCTTTTAGTTAATTTCCAATATATCATCTTAGCGTTTACTTTATTAACCGGAGTAAGCTTGTTTGATATTTCCATATATTTAACGCTGAACAAGTAAGTACATGTACAGTACTGCTATCTAGGTTTGAACTTTGATCAATTCCCAGTTTTAATTGTACCCTCCATTCCGCCGGAATCGCGTCGATGATGCTCCTCCATATTAAATACTCACTGTCCATCCACCCCTTTATCTTTATAGAGTTCCAATTTGGCAGATTTCCTTGTTCCCACACATGGTGGATAAGTTTGATTCCCTTTTCAATAAGTTTCCTGATCATGGCAACGTCTGTATTTAACTTTATATATTTATTAAACCATATCGGTTGTCTTAAAATATCATCGACACTTAGTACTTATAAATTCATGAAAAGTAGGTGGTTTGGTAAATAAATGTATTAAAAGTAGCTGGATGCTGGTACTTACGCTGACAGTGTGCCTAATAATAATTAATATTAATAATTATTATTAATTAATTAATGTATTAATTGATTTGATTGATACGATATAATGTTGATATTAATAATAACTTTATTTAAGTGTCAAAGTCTTCTAGCAGAGCACAAGTGCTCCACTAATCGGGGACACTTACAAAATGTAGTAACTAGTATACAATTGTAGGTCAGGCCACGCACGCAGGGAACTACAAACAAATAAATTCAGCTACAGTGTACATGTACTGTGCTTCACCCTGTTCTGGTGTACATTTGTTCTTCTGCTTACAACATGATCTGTTTTTTTGTGTTTTTTTTGTAGTTCTTGCAACTGTTGCATTTTCATTTCTACTTCTTCCTGTTTGCCAATGGCTTTTGAAGCCTTGTGGCAAGAATACCACAAACAAGTAAGTACATGTACAGTACTTATAGTCAGGCTTATTACCTTGTGGCAAGAATACCACAAACAAGTAAGTACATGTACAGTACTTATAGTCAGGCTTATTACCTTGTGGCAAGAATACCACAAACAAGTAAGTACATGTACAGTACTTATAGTCAGGCTTATTACCTTGTGGCAAGAATACCACAAACAAGTAAGTACATGTACAGTACTTATAGTCAGGCTTATTACCTTGTGGCAAGAATACCACAAACAAGTAAGTACATGTACAGTACTTATAGTCAGGCTTATTACCTTGTGGCAAGAATACCACAAACAAGTAAGTACATGTACAGTACTTATAGTCAGGCTTATTACCTTGTGGCAAGAATACCACAAACAAGTAAGTACATGTACAGTACTTATAGTCAGGCTTATTACCTTGTGGCAAGAATACCACAAACAAGTAAGTACATGTACAGTACTTATAGTCAGGCTTATTACCTTGTGGCAAGAATACCACAAACAAGTAAGTACATGTATAGTACTTATAGTCAGGCTTATTACCTTGTGGCAAGAATACCACAAACAAGTAAGTACATGTACAGTACTTATAGTCAGGCTTATTACCTTGTGGCAAGAATACCACAAACAAGTAAGTACATGTATTGTACTTATAGTCAGGCTTATTACCTTGTGGCAAGAATACCACAAACAAGTAAGTACATGTACAGTACTTATAGTCAGGCTTATCAGGCTTATTACCTTGTGGCAAGAATACCACAAACAAGTAAGTACATGTACAGTACTTATAGTCAGGCTTATTACCTTGTGGCAAGAATACCACAAACAAGTAAGTACATGTACAGTACTTATAGTCAGGCTTATTACCTTGTGGCAAGAATACCACAAACAAGTAAGTACATGTATAGTACTTATAGTCAGGCTTATTACCTTGTGGCAAGAATACCACAAACAAGTAAGTACATGTACAGTACTTATAGTCAGGCTTATTACCTTTTTTTTTGAAAATCGATTAAACATATGAAGTGAATAGTGGGATGGTTCAGTATTTTGTGATTTCGCATTGGCGAGTTATAAAGGTTTGAAATCGTGATATGGTAATTCAGTGACGTCAACGCAGCCCGGCGTACGCAATCGATGAAATCGATATCAATCAATATCAAAACCAATCGATGAAGAAAAAAATTATATGTGACCTTTGATTGATTGTTATCGATTGCCCTAAAATAGTTTGATTTTCATCGATTGCTTGCAAGCACATTCGGCCATTACGGCACGGACCACCTTTTGTAATGTATGAATTCACATACTTTGTCTCGCCATCCTCCAATTAGTGGTTAGATCAGATATAAGATAAGACAATCCTGCAAAACTGATTGGATGATGGACGACACGAAAAAATGTAAATACATTATATTAGGTGGTTATACATTTGCGCTTGAAATGTCTCCACACGTGCCTCTCTTTTTATGAGCTAGAAATATTTCTCCTTGTTGGACTTGGAAAGGACAACTCACACTTTTCGACTGACTTCATGGCTTTCCCAGTGCTTTCCAATGATAGGACTACATGACTTTGTACGTCACGAAACCTTGTAACCCGATAACAATCGATCGATGGTCGATGATCGATGTGACTCGATTGGTAATCGATTGCCCAAAACCAATCGATATCAATCGATTATTATTGTCGATTAATTGTCATCGATTAATTGTCATCGATTGATATCGATATTGTTCGATTGGTTTTCCGATGATCGATTTTCATCAATTGCGTACGCCGGGCAACATTAAATGAATTGAATATACAAAAGTGCCCTTGTGTAAATCACTGACATTTTTTTAATGTGGCAAAAAGTTTCTCTACAACTTATATACATGATGTTAAACTTTTTTTCTATTTTAGAAAAGAGTGCTACTTGAAAAAATATAAATAAGTTTATATTATGGCAAATGCTTGTGTTGACGTCACCTAATTAGCATATAAATTATCACAATTTATAACTCGCAAATACTATAATAAAAGCTGTACATGTAAAAATGTAAAATGTGTAAAATTTGTATTCTGATTGCAAATTTTCTATCCAGAATTTCTCTAGGATTTTGTGGTCGATTTACTTGTGCAGAACTTTTATCACTCTTCTTTTCTGCCGTGTTGGTCATGGTGTGGATAATAACAGGCCACTGGGTGCTCATGGATGGTAAGCATCCCAGTAGGCATGCACGTGTACATGATTCATGTATACAGCAATTTCAAAAAATGTTGAAAACTGAATACTGCATACTGAATAGTGTATTCCTAGTGCGGGCCTCGTTATTTTGAAATAAAAAGTAAATATACAGCGATTTGTTCGCCATATGGAGCTAGTATATATGCTTTCTGATGGAATAAACACAGAGAAAAAAAGGCTTACCAATAAATTATTATTATTTATATTACTTTAGACAACGACAAAACACAAGTCCCATAATGCATTTCGGTCTTGGAATACACTATATTCAGTATCAACGTTTTTTGAAATTGCTGTACATATTAGAGTGGGAATCCTACTGTGCCAGCACGGAGTTATGGTTATGGTACGGAATCAATTACATCTATCCAATCAATCACAGAGTGCAAAGTCATTGCTCAACCAATCAGAATGCTTAGAAAGGACATGTTCGCGACATGGTACTGTCATCACATGGCTGAACCATACTGTAACTACTTCCCATTCATATGAAAATGACTAGATACAATGTTCATGTATGTACATTGTATACCCTCTAATCCCAATAAGTGTACAGTATAGTCTAGCTCCCCACCTACATTGTACATTTGTACGCATAACCAAAACCTTTAAATATATTATATAAACTCTTGACAACTACTAGCATCATATGCATTGTATACATGTACCACCGATAACTCTGGTTTATACATTGTTAAATATTGTTTCAGCTTTAGCAATGGGTTTGTGTGTATCCATGATAGCCTACATTCGACTCCCAAGTCTAAAGATATCAACTCTTTTACTGTCAGGACTACTAATTTATGATGTATTTTGGGTAAGTTCTAGTTTATGTAAATGAGATACAATATTCACAGCCGCACTGTCCACATGTACATGTGCATAATTATGTAGGTGAGTCCGCATGTTAATTCCCATACAGTATGGTTGTGAATATTGTACAGTGTATACGCCGAATTCATAATGGCATATTTTAAGTTTGGCGATACGATACATTTCTAGTACAAATGATCACTACATCATCTAAAACAGCACCTACATGTAGAAATAAACATTCTTGGAAAGCTTCTTTGCTGTAGACAAAATGCATGTATCATAGGAGTTATGACAGATCATGAATAGAGAGTTTTGTATGTATTTTTCAAGAGAGTCCTTAAAAGCCTCGTTTTCACAATTTCAAATGTTCTTATCTTCTCAAGGATTTATTATTTGGTTCCAAAACACACACACACAGTAATAGATAATCACAATTCTATCATATCAAATATTTCCTTTTGCAAAATGATGTTTTTTTGGCTTTTATGCAAATGAGAAGCAGCCATGATGAATTTGGTCTATATTAATTACTTACATGTAGATCATATCCATAGCTCTGTATGAAATCATGTCCTACTATAATTTTCAAGATGAAAATAAGTTTGGCCAAGAAAATCAAAGTCTGTGCAAATGAAGACGATTTTGTATGTTAAGCTCTTCCACGACTGATTTTGATTGTGATTTACTCATGAATTATTAATGAATATGATTAGATTTTCTTTATTTTCTCCAGGTATTTTTCTCTGCTTACATATTCAAAGCAAATGTGATGGTAAAAGTGGCTACTCAACAAGCCAATAATCCAGTAAGTCAGAAAACTATCTCATCATTCCTTTTTCATGTTATATGAGGACTCTGTCTCTATTGAAGACAATGTACACTGTACATTTGCTCTGTATTGCTGTGCAAATGTAAGGACAGCTAACACTTTGCTTACAACCATTACCATCAGATGGTAGTATCATCATGTACGGGTTAACCAACTGTACATAATATGTTTTCCGAACACACAAGTGGGACTTAGACATTTTGAGGATTTTGGTTCTCCTCACTTAGAAAAAAAATTAGTTGACTCGAACCCGGCAAAGTGATCATTGCAATACTTAAACGTACCGTTCGGGACCCTATTTAAACCTACATGTGCATGTGTAACTGAACCACAAACTAAGGCAATTCACTTGGTTGCAAGCATTTTTTTGTTATATATTTAAACAATGTGTCACCTCCAAAACTATTACACATGTAATATACCGTATTCATTTGATGTTACAGTGTACTGAAGAAATAGAAAACAAGTGCACGTGCTATGTGCAGATTTATAGCACGCGGGGACTGATCAGAACACTCGAGAAGTGTTAAGAGAAGCACTTCGCGTAGCGGAGTGCTTCTCGAAACTTCTCGAGTGTTCTGATCAGTCCCCAAGTGCTATAAATCTGCACATAGCACAGCGGACAAGTTTTCTATTTCTTTTATAAAATACAATTATGATTTTAAGGCAAGTTTTCAATTTTGTTCGTTACAAAAATGTTTGAACATCTGCGCGCGCGTGCTGTGTGCTCTCATAAAGCACGCGGAATACGCATCCTTTAGCCAATCAGAGCACGCGTTATGTCATAGTTATTTTATAAATGAGAACAGAGTCTACTATCTTGGTACAACCTACATAATAATCCTATAATTTGTTTTATTTTCAGTTGGCGTATGTAGCAAATAAATTAAAGCTGAATTCCTTTATCAATTCCTCGCCTCAAATCTCTCTTCCTGGAAAGCTTGTGTTCCCAAGGTATTGCGTGAGGATGTTTGATTTCTTTTTTCACTATCAACATTGACTGACTGATATGTCTTCTTGTTGTCCTTAAAGTCAAGAACGAGGAAGATTCTCAATGCTTGGATTAGGTGATATAGTAAGTAACAGCTGAGTGATTTAACAAATTGCAGATGGTTTTGAGTTTGTCTGTACTCTTATTGACACACACTTGACGTCATAAAATGTTCAAAACTCTGTGCTCGTGATTCCACTGCCAAGTTTTGGACATTTTACGACGTCAAGTGTGTGTCAATAAGAGTACAGACAACAAAAAAAACATCTGCAGTTATGTTTTTTTAAATAACAAAATCAAAAAACAACCAAAAACAAGGAAAAAGTTTGAAAGTTTGTTTCAAGTGCGCCCTTACTCCGTGTGCAAGCGATTCGTCATCCTTATAGTGTCTGTACTCTTATTGACAATGGCTGAGAGCCAATCAGATTGTGAGATTACGCTCTGTTATTGTAAAAATGATTGCACATACGACATGTACATGTAGACATCCATGTGTCTGAAAGGGGCTGGAAAGATTGTCAGAAAATGTGAATTGAAACCCTTAAGGCGACCAATCTGGTTGTGGCTATTAAGCTTTATTTGACCCCAATGTTGCAATGTGATTATTTCAGGTCATGCCAGGTCTTCTGTTATGTTTTGTGATGCGTTACGACAAGTACAAGCGGCTGCAGGCTGTGGCACCTGAGACAGAAAGTAGAATCACTTATTTCCATTGTTCACTTATAGGATATATCGTAGGTAAGTACACTTTGAAACTTTGTTGATTATAGATTCAAATAGTCTCCTTTGCAGCCGTTGTTAGTCTTGTTCCATTCCCCCTGCGGTCCTTTCCCCTCCCCACACAAAAAACTAAGAATCAAGTGGCTTGGTCAAAAAGTTTTTAAATTACCGTATTCACCGGCGTATAAGCCGCACTCGCAGATAAGCCGCACCCCGAGTTTGGCATTGCAAATTTTGGAAAAAAGTTTTTTTTAAAATAAAATTAATAGAAATCACACATTAAGTGGAATCTTGAAAAAGCTACATGTACATTACATGCTTTGCGTTATCGGACGTAAACTCCCAGAGAATACTTCAAAGGCTTACCAATAATCTTAGCTTTGTAATAGACTATTTAAGACTACTAATTAAGACTACTATTTAAGTAGTAAATAAATGTACTGTAGTTCGTAAGGTTTCATCAAGCATAAAATGACTCCTGTCTGGGCTCAGTATTTTTCTGAGTCTTTTTTTACGCTTGATGAAACCTTACTAACTATTACCAAGTGACCATATAGTTTTTAAATTGTTTCTTGTTCAAAAGCATGTACAATACACATTCATGCATATAATCTGCACCCGTAGATAAGCTGCATGTTGGGAATTCAAGGCTCGGAACAAAAGTCCAAAAGTACAATCTTGAGAATTGCGAATGTTGTTTACCTTATCAAATACATCTAAGGAGGAGGGAGGATGGAGGCTGGAGGAACGGGAACTGTTCTCCCTCTCTCCTCCTCTTCACTCCCTTTAGCCTCACCCTCTTTCTCTCTCTCTCTCTTCCCTTTCTCCCTGCATCAGCTACCAGACTAGTTTGGAAATGAACTAACTGACAGTAAATGTGTCTGTTTGCTAGGTTTAGTAACAGCCACTGTTGCATCAGAGGTCTATAAGGCTGCTCAACCTGCTCTCCTGTACTTAGTACCATTTACTTTATTACCTATTTTACTCATGGCATATCTCAAGGTAAGAAAATATACTTACTTACAGTACTTAGTACCATTTACTTTATTACCTATTTTACTCATGGCATATCTCAAGGTATGAAAATACACTTACTTACAGTACTTAGTACCGTTTACTTTATTACCTATTTTACTCATGGCATATCTCAAGGTAGAAAATACACTTACTTACAGTACTTAGTACCGTTTACTTTATTACCTATTTTACTCATGGCATATCTCAAGGTATGAAAATACACTTACTTACAGTACTTAGTACCGTTTACTTTATTACCTATTTTACTCATGGCATATCTCAAGGTAGAAAATACACTTACTTACAGTACTTAGTACCGTTTACTTTATTACCTATTTTACTCATGGCATATCTCAAGGTAAGAAAATACACTTACTTACAGTACTTAGTACCGTTTACTTTATTACCTATTTTACTCATGGCATATCTCAAGGTAAGAAAATACACTTACTTACAGTACTTAGTACCGTTTACTTTATTACCTATTTTACTCATGGCATATCTCAAGGTATGAAAATGGCATATCTCTTACTTACTTACTTAGTACTTAGTACCGTTTACTTTATTACCTATTTTACTCATGGCATATCTCAAGGTATGAAAATACACTTACTTACAGTACTTAGTACCGTTTACTTTATTACCTATTTTACTCATGGCATATCTCAAGGTAAGAAAATACACTTACTTACAGTACTTAGTACCGTTTACTTTATTACCTATTTTACTCATGGCATATCTCAAGGAAAGAAAATACACTTACTTACAGTACTTAGTACCGTTTACTTTATTACCTATTTTACTCATGGCATATCTCAAGGTAAGAAAATACACTTACTTACAGTACTTAGTACCGTTTACTTTATTACCTATTTTACTCATGGCATATCTCAAGGTAGAAAATACACTTACTTACAGTACTTAGTACCGTTTACTTTATTACCTATTTTACTCATGGCATATCTCAAGGTATGAAAATACACTTACTTACAGTACTTAGTACCGTTTACTTTATTACCTATTTTACTCATGGCATATCTCAAGGTTAGAAAATACACTTACTTACAGTACTTAGTACCGTTTACTTTATTACCTATTTTACTCATGGCATATCTCAAGGTATGAAAATACACTTACTTACAGTACTTAGTACCGTTTACTTTATTACCTATTTTACTCATGGCATATCTCAAGGTTAGAAAATACACTTACTTACAGTACTTAGTACCGTTTACTTTATTACCTATTTTACTCATGGCATATCTCAAGGTAAGAAAATACACTTACTTACAGTACTTAGTACCGTTTACTTTATTACCTATTTTACTCATGGCATATCTCAAGGAAAGAAAATACACTTACTTACAGTACTTAGTACCGTTTACTTTATTACCTATTTTACTCATGGCATATCTCAAGGTATGAAAATACACTTACTTACAGTACTTAGTACCGTTTACTTTATTACCTATTTTACTCATGGCATATCTCAAGGTATGAAAATGTAAGAGATAAATACCGAGAACGGAGGCAATAAGCCATATATATCCCGAGGGCCGTAGGCCCGAGGGATTTATAGGCTTATTGCCGACGTTCGAGGTATTTATCTGACTTAGTTTAAATTTGACAAGGTTTTCAGACTTTTCACACGAAGCAATCTGAGTGCTCATTATGAATTCACCGGGATGTATCCATATACAGCCCTGGGTTGTATATGGATACATCCCGGTGAATTCATAATGAGCAATTCAATTCTATTCTATTGTTCAACCGGTCAATACCGGAGATAAAGCCCTATGAATAACAAAGAAAACCGTGTCAAATTTAAACTAAACACTTATAGTCACTTAATATCTTTGACAGGGTGATCTACGGAAAATGTGGCAGGATCCTTTTATAGCGAATGGCGGCATATTGAAGACCAAATTTCTGGATGTGTAAGCTCAATGATCTAACATGAAACTTCAAAAAATCAAGGCCAAGTTGGTGCCTGTAACACTTTCCTTCAAACCACTTAACAACCACCAACATTCGAAGGGTTTATGAGTTGAGATTTTTATGCAAATTGTTTCTGTTTGGTACATTCACACTGGAATTTCGAAGATTCCAGGCTTCGGAAAGTGTGTACCTACTGGTCATATGAAGCTGATGCAGTTCTATAGTGAATTTTAATTGGATTTTATTAACGGATATTTTAGAAAATATGGGTTGGAATTTATAAGTGTTCGAATACACGTGCAAGTTGCGATAACACAGCCTGGGTTACCTGTGCTGAGGCTATAGTTCTAATAGTATGCGCTCTTCGGTTTGTTGGGCTTCCTGTGGTAGATCGCATGGAATACGTAGTATATTGGGCTTCCTGTGGTAGATCGCGTGGAATACGTAGTATATTGGGTTGCCTGTGGTAGATCGCGTGGAATACGAAGTATATTGGGCTTCCTGTGGTAGATCGCGTGGAATACGTAGTATATTGGGCTTCCTGTGGTAGATCGCATGGAATACGTAGTATATTGGGCTTCCTGTGGTAGATCGCATGGAATACGTAGTATATTGGGCTTCCTGTGTTTGTTCCCTGCGTTTACGTTCAACAGTATTTGACAACATACCACAATAATCTGTTGAGCGTAGACGCACGCGATTCCGTACGTAAGAACGCAGGGAGCCGCAAGCTCTACCACAGGGAGCCCGTAAAAAAAGACGCACATAATATATAATTTCATCATTTGTAACTATAGTCAGAGAAGATATATCTGGACTGCTTGTGTTGGCATAGATATATGCATGGTCTATCACAGTGCCAATCAGAGATATACAGAGTAACCTATTCTAGAATGGTTGGTAACTATAGTCAGAGAAGATATAGCTGGGCTGCTTGTGTTGGCATAGATATATGCATGGTCTATCACAGTGCCAATCAGAGATATACAGAGTAACCTATTCTAGAATGAATCTAATGTTGGTTTGTAGGTTGGAAATTCATGACAACAACTTTGTATCTTCAACCTTAGTTTTAATTAAAAAAACTTCAGGGCTAAATGCTTGAAATCTAATTACAACGGCTATAAGTATACGAACACAAAAACAAACAAACGCGTTTGTTTGTGTTCGTATACTTATGGCCGTTGTAATTAGATTTTAAGCATTTAGCCCTGAAGATGGGCGCTTAGCCCGAAAGCTTGGCAGTTTTTTTTATTAAAACTAAGGTTGAAGATACAAAATTGTTGTCATATTCTAGAATGGTTACTAATATGTTAATTGTATTAATTTTTATTTGATTTACACTCGTCTGTAGACCATCTGTGTTACTCGTCACCAAACGGGAATTGACTCATCATGCGTGCTGCTTTCTTTCTGGTACAAACAGCCTATATGATCTGAAAGAGTTTGTCTGAAAGAACATTTCTGGAAAGTTTCAATGGATAAAATCTCAAAAAGTTATCGGGGATGATAACGCGTCATGCGTTACAAGCCTCGTTTAAAATTTTTTTCCAGAATTTAAATCGTTCATAACTTCGCAGAGATATATAATTTCGTCATGAAACTTCTACATTATACTTAAATAACTCATTTCTGACGAAATTATATATCTCTGCGAAGTTATGAACGATTTAAATTCTGAAAAAACATCAAAACGAGGCTTGTAGCGCATGACGGCAAAATCCCATACTAAAGTCTATAAATGTCATCCTCGATAACTTTTTGAGATTTTATCCTATACCATCAAAACTTTCCAGAAAGTGTTCTTTCAGACAAACTCTTTCAGATCATATAGGCAGTTTGCACCAGAAAGAAACCAGTTTGCTGATCTTAAAAATCAGTACGCATGATAAGAGTCAATTGTTTGGAAGGGAGGGGAGGGAGGGACTATGTGTTTTGCTGCTCTGGTTAGGATTTTGAATATACAGGCATTTCAAAAAATGGTGGAATTTTGAATGACGATTGTACGACCGAAAGGAACTATGGGTCTACAAAATTATTTATAAATTCTTAGTAAAGAATGTAAACCTTTGCACCTTTCCTTTGCATGTGTACTAAACGTAACCAGAGTTCCTTTATTTATAAATTCTTAGTAAAGAATGTAAACCTTTGCACCTTTCCTTTGCATGTGTACTAAACGTAACCAGAGTTCCTTTAGGTCGCGAAAACAAAGAATTTAAAACATTTTTATCAATAATTTTGTATCCCCATAATTCCTTTCGGTCGTGCAATCGCCATTGACTATCCGTTCGTCCCGTGAACCTTTTTGAAATAGCTGTATACAAAGACAATTCACCTATAATCGTTACAGTTGAGTTCGTGTCATTGCTCAGATATTTGTATATACGGAATATTACCAAAACTATTCATATCAATCTCCAGAATTTATTAATTAAGAAATGATGAATTACAAGTTTGAAACAATAATTGTTGATTTTTCTGAATAAACACGTGACACCGAACTCTTTGTGACTGAAGAAGCAAAGAAACTCTTAGCAGGGTGGGGTGGGGGCAATATCGTAATTAGGAGAAGAGTTTTCATTTTCGGTGTTTAACTGTTTATTTGTATTTCTTTTTGTGCTATCAAATTAGAAATACTGAAAGTCAAATCTCGTGTGTTTAATTACCAACAGAAACTCTTAAAATCGTCTGCCTAAGGCGTCCATTTGGGTTGAAAGAGAATTTGTAGTAACAAGCGAGAGATGTCCGCCGTGTTTACACTTCGTGGTTTACTGAAGTAAACGAGTTACCGAACTTTGGTAGAAATTAGAAAACTATTGTTTCTCAGTTGAGCGGTTGACCTCGGAAAACATGCAAAAGTACGCCGGGGAAAGTGACCAGTTTGAAACCGAAAAGGTTCTCTATAATAATCGGTAACCTCTCGATGGTTGTGGTGCAATTAGTTGTTGCCTTTAATATATGTGTGTACCTTCCGTTCTGAAAACTTTTCCAGGCAGAGAGAAATAAACAGACACAGAATGATAGAAAGCTGACTCGGCTAACCAAGTTTGTTTGTTCGTTCGTTTGTTTGTTTGTTGTCAGCGTTTTTTTTGCAAAATGTTTACCCGCTTCCCTTGTTCCTATATATTCTCCAATCAAGCTGTCAACAGTTTACAAGAATCAAGAATCGGATCCAACAGATCTCAAGTATTTGTTTAAAGTGTTTATTGCATACAATCAAATAGAATACAGGTAGATAAACATTGCTAGTATCATGCAATAAATACATACGTAAAGTCAAAGCTTATTGGTCTGCCTATAAATACAGGTAGATAAGCATTGCTAGTATCATGCAATAAATACATTCGTAAAGTCAAAGCTTATTAGTCTGCCCATAAATACAGGTAGATAAGCATTGCTAGTATCATGCAAGAAATACATTCGTAAAGTCAAAGCTTTTTGGTCTGCCCATAAATAAAGGTAGATAAGGGCATTGCTAGTCATCATGCAAGAAATACATTTTTTTAGTAAGCCAATAAATACAGGTAGATAAGCATTGCTAGTATCGTGCAAGAAATACATCCATAAAGTCAAAGCTTTTTGATCTGCCCATAAATACAGGTAGATAAGCATTGATAGTATCGTGCAAGAAATACATCCATAAAGTCAAAGCTTTTTGGTCTGCCCATAAATACAGGTAGATCAGCATTGCTAGTATCGTGCAAGAAATACATTCGTAAAGTCAAATCTTTTTGGTCTGCCCATGATAAATACAGGTAGATAAGCATTGCTAGTATCATGCAAGAAATACATTCGTAAAGGCAAAGCTTTTTGGTCTGCCCATAAATACAGGTAGATAAGCATTGCTAGTATCGTGCAAGAAATACATTAGTAAAGTCAAATCTTTTTGGTCTGCCCATGATAAATACAGGTAGATAAGCATTGCTAGTATCATGCAAGAAATACATTCGTAAAGGCAAAGCTTTTTGGTCTGCCCATAAATACAGATAGATAAGCATTGCACCAATAAGCATTGTTGATGAAGTACCTTTTGTCACAACGATGGTGACGTGTGATGTCTCTCAAGTATGTTAAGGCCTGGTTCATGAAGCCATCACTCAAAATCACGTTTATTTTTAGTATTACCCACGATTCATTTCTATGGCATCGATATTTAGGCATAATATTATATTCAAGATGTTTGATGATTTAGTCCTAAAAATACTGACGTCCAGTGGTCACGTGACCTGGGCATGTGAAATTTCGTTTTTTAAATATGCGGTCGCGAGTTTAAGATATGCTGAAATAGTTTTTATGCTACAACATTAAGGACAACTAATGAAAAAAGATAGCGTTTGGAAAACCTGTCCCATAATTTTAGTTATCGAGAAAATTGACGTATTCTGGCTAAATGGTCACGTGACCTATTTTCGTAAATATCTCTCTTAAGAGAAATCAGAGACAAGTTATCCAAACGCAGTTGTGTAGATCCCTAGCATTGACAACATATGCAATTGCTTGTTTTTACACTGTTCTTAAAACCGCGACCGCATTTTAAAGTAAATTTTCAAAGACTGTTGTCACGTGGTTAATCACGTGTTCAGCTTTTTTGGTATCTGCTAACACTACTGAAGTTCGTTGGTGATGAAGTAGTTGGTGACTTGTGATGTCTCTGCATGCTAACACTACTAATGTTCGTTGGTGATGAAGTACCTATTGTCACAACGATGGTGACTTGTGATGTCTCTGCTAACACTACTAATGTTCGTTGATAATGAAGTACCTTTTGTATAAATGAAGTACCTTATGCATAAAGCCCGTTACTCAGAGGTGTGGTTTTAAGATTAACCGAACGACACCAATCAACCTCAGTGCACTCTAACACACAATCTATCTTGCCTTCAACTTGAACTGAGTGTTGCATAACACCTTCCATGTCTAGTGGCAGCACTAGTTTATGTGCACGATAGAAATCAAAAATGAGTCCTTTATCACGGTCAAAGTGCATATTAGTACTCGTGCTGTGGTGTACTACCAACAGCAGAACAAGTACAAACATTGCAGCGGACCAACTCATCTTTGCTACAAACAGTGGTTTTCGGGTTGTATGTGCGATGCCAAACTCAATCTATCAATCTTATTTACCCGCGTGCTAGAGTGCAATTTAGAAAAGCTTGAAAACTAAATAACTAATTAGTACTAAATAGCACTAATGAAACAATAGAAAACAATAGAAATGGCACTATTTAGTACTATTTAAAGTTTACTGTTAGTACTATTTCACGCTTTTCTAATTTGCACTCTAAATACCAAATCTCTATAATTAAAATCTACTGTGTAATATATATGGTAATGGGAATTAGAAGAAACAAAATAGCATACTATCACGAATCCTGCAATCTGATTGGCTAATGTACTCATTGAGTGATAGATAGTGAGTAGCGACATAGCCGGCGTTTTGAGCAAAAACAAAGCGAAGAAGCAATAAATATTGGTATAAAATCGAAGGTAGTATGCTAGTTAGTTGACAATTAGATTGTTAAAATAAAAACCTAGGCGTTACTATGGTACTAAAGAACTGGCGATATATTTATAGGTTAAATGACATATTTGACATAATCATAACTATTTCAATTTCCTCGAATCTGATTGGTTGAGAGACTGTCCTATTTTAGCATTATTTGGACAGTTGTAATCGGACAGTTGCAAGAGCCAATCACATTACACCTTTTCAGTAAAATGCGCACGCAATCGCTACGCTATCGAGCGCGCGCTCAAGAAATTTTTCACTAACTTTTCTCGCTTTTTCACCAAAAATATGTCATTGTTTTGGGGCATTTTAGCATTGTTTATCATGAAGATCTTTTTTCTCGGAAATTGTAATAGTTATGATTAATTGGTAACAGGACTTCGTGTCGTCCAATTCTGTCTGTAATCATACTCGTGATATATAAACAAATTGGACTCCCGCTACGCGGTAGTCCAATTTTGTTTATCACTCGTATGATTAATAATAGTAATAGGACTGAGTGGAGTCCAATAGGCCATATCCACTAACGGGTCACGTGACCCAACTTTCTCAAATCAAGCAGCAGTGTCAAAATGAACTCCAGAAATGAAAAGAGCAGCTCGATATTAGTAAGAAGGCGAAATTTCAGGTCATAACGTCTGACACAGGAGAAATGACATGAAATATAAAATCGAGTGTTTTCTAATAATTTGTTTGGAAAATGCATTGGATGGCATTTTTTGCCATCCAGCACATTTTTCCATACGAATCTTAATAAAATTTGCAATTTTATATTTCATGCCATTTCTGCTGTGTTAAACATTATAAGCTGAAATTTCGCCTTTTTACTAATATCGAGCTGCTCTTTTCATTTCTGGAGTTCATTTTGACACTGCTGCTTGATTTGAGAAAGTTGGGTCACGTGACCCGTTAGTGCATATGGCCTATTCGGTCTGCAATCATACGAGTGATAAACAAATTGGACGACCGCGTAGCGGGAGTCCAATTTTGTTTATCACTCGTATGATTGCAGACCGAATTGGACTCCACTCTCAGTCCTATTGCCATTATTAATTAATATAAAATAGCTGACAGTAAACCCAGCCGGTCTCTTGCAAGCTTCAAACTTCAAGTAGATCATTTCTTCTATATGAACACAATATATAACTGTTATGAAATACTCAAAGAAATATTCATGCAAATTATAAAATCATCAGTCAAATTCGTAGAGTCGTAAGACAAGAAATAAAACGATTCAAAGTTGTAAACATATCGCGTTATTAGAAAAGTTGTTGGTAGCAGATAGGATATATTATTACTATCTTGTTTTGAACAGTATTATATTAGCAACTGCAGCTGAGCTTTAATTTGTTTAATAGATTTGTAAAATTGCCAAAAAGATTGTTTTTGAGTAATGAAGAGTAGAAAACCAAGACAAAATATGGCGGTTGCCGAATTAGTTTCTGGTGGAATGTTATTATGTCGTCTTGTTTTCAAAACAAAAACAATAATTCACAGAGATATAGATTTATCAATCCAGTATTTGTACTACAAAGGGTTTAGAGATCTTTAGAACTTAGAACGAAGTGAGTTGATACACGCAGTGAAGAGAAAAATGCCCGGAGGAGACTCCCATATATAAAGTGGTTAGGATGCTCGTCGTACCTTTTAGGGGTCCAGATTCGCGATTTGGTACCTCTTAGGGTGTCACAAATCTAAAAGGACCACAAGAGACTAAGCCGGTACCATTTAGGGTGTTTGACTGCAGTAAAAAAGATACCCGAGATAAGACAATGACAGCCGGAATGACAGTTGTAGCAGCTTTTGTCGCTTTAGAGTTGGTACCTTTTAGAGGTAAAAATTATTTGTTCCGATGCCCACCTGGGCACTCATTTTCATTTTTAGTGCTCATTTTCAAAATTTCCGACGAGCATTTTGCCATGGCTATAATCAACCAAAAATGGCCATTTGGGACGATGTTTGACTATTTTTGCATTTTGCACTGGCTGTAACACACCAAAAATGACCATTAGAACTTTGCTTACCAGGCCACAAAGTGACATTTCTTATATTAGTTTAGGTGTTTATTTATGTTATTGGTGTGAAATATATTTGAATCCCAGTATTCGAAATATTCGGCACTGATTTGGTACTAGCTGCCATTTAAAAGAATAATAATGATATTTAATGAAAATAAGAAGTGAGAAAAAAAAGAAAAAAAAAGTGTGCTCCGGCTGTGGCTCGAACTCACGGACCCAAGTTAAAAGTGTCATGAAAGCCGGGAAATTGCATAAAAAAGACCATACTCCTAGACATTATGCTGAGTCACCGTATGTTACGTATAGGACGAAGGCTTCGGCTTCATCCGCGCTATCGGGCATTACACCAATCAGCCAGCGGTCAAAGAGGGAGGGAACAGTCGGATCCTAGTCCCACTAAATAACTGCCCCGCACCACTCGGCTATCGTGCACGCTTATTGATTTGGAGGAAAAATAACGTAGTGTCCTGTGAATTGAGTGTCTATTGTTGTGCAAATTACGTCCTTATTTTGTACACAACAACTTTGGAGGGATTGATACGAAGATTCAGAGCATGTACATCCACTATATTCAACACAGTCCATGATTATTACCTTCTAAGTAGAACCTCCATTTTTGAAGTAACCATTACTTAATTTAGCTTCTCTAGAAAGCCGAGACCTTTACCCGGTCGAAAGTTTTCGGCCGGTCTCCATTTTGATAACCGTCAAGACTAAAACTCCGATAAAAACACTTAATCCTTGCATTACTTTTATCTCGGTGGATATATATATTCTTACACATTAATACTGCTCTATAAACTAAAACAAATATACAGTAAATGTATATATATATATATATGAACAGAATTTTGAGCGTTTTATGTCGGTGTGAAAGAAGACCAGATTAATTGGCCACCATATTGAAATTCGTTCGAGCGAGCCGTGACGTCACACCGGTAGGTATGATTGAATGGAAATGCTAATCCGAGAACCACCAAATATGATAACTTTGGACGATTTCTCTGACCATTTTGCATTGGCTATAACCAACCAAAAATGACCATGGACGATTTTTGACCATTTTGCCATGGACATAAGCCACCAAAAATGATCATTGCGAACGATTTCTGACCATTTTGGTGAATGTCAGTTTATTGAGCAATATTTTTCAATTTGAGACATTTTTTAAAAATTCTCAAAAATAACCCACAAGTATACTGCTTGGGCTGCCTGTGGTAGAAGTACTGCAAGGCATATATCACTAGATAACCCACAAGTATACTGCTTGGGCTGCGTGTGGTAGAAGTACTGCAAGGCATATCACTAGATAACGAGAATAGCGAAATGTAAATTCATTTAGCCATTTCAAAAACGAGTGGAGGACTGGGAACTAGTTTTTAGAATTAATCTAATTAAAACATGAACTCCATCACAAGAAATAGCATGTCAAAATTAGTAAGTTTACATAGTTTCGATAGATTTTGTTAGATATTGAACGAGTAACAGCTTTCCAAACATCGCAAAATTAACTATGAACTGAATGTATGTAACCATACATTTCTTTGTAATTTTTGCAGTTTTTAAATGTCTACAGTTCATTTGCTACTTGTCCAAATCCTATCATATTCCTGAAACTTACTAATTCTGATATGCTCTTTCTTGTGATGGGGTTCATTTCTTAATTAGATTAATTCAAAAAACTCGTCCCCAGTCCTCCACTTTTTGAAATGGCTAATTAGAGCTGAAAAGCCCCTGGGGGGATACCCTTGGTCAAACATGAAGTGCTTAACGCCATGAGCACCCATGGGTGGTGGAGGTTGTTTATTAAGCAGTTTTGGCGCTCTTTTCCGCATCAGTCGCTTTCGTCTAAGTTATCGAACTATCGTTTTTTTATTTGGTGCCTAAATAATACCAACACCACAATAACAGAGCGAAATCTCGCAATCTGATTGGCTCTCAGCCGTAGTCAATAAGAGGACAGACACACTATATGACGAATCGCTCTCGCACGGAGCCAGCGCGCGCTTGAAACAGTTTTTCTTTCAAACTTTTTCCTTGTTTTTGGATGCTTTTTTGACTTTGTTATTGTAAAAAACAGATTGAAGATGGTTTTATCGTTGTCTGTACTCTTATTGACACACACTTGACGTCATAAAATGTCCAAAACTTGGCAGTGAAATCACTCGCGTAGAGTTTTGAACATTTTATGACGTCAAGTGTGTTGTGTTACAACAAGAGTACAGACAAACTCAAAACCATCTTCAATTTGTTAATTTTACCACATTTGTCAAATTTCTCGCGCGCTGATTGGATAAGAGCCATTGTCGATAAGAGGACTGACGCATAGAATGACGTTTCGCTCGCGCATGGAACGTGGTTTTACTGCAAAGTTTTGATCATTTTCTGACGTCATTTCTATGGTCGATAAGAGTACAGACCATAGAAAAGCGATTTGTTTTTTACAACAATGTTTACTCAGGAAAGCGGAAAAGGCTCCCAAAACGACAAATAAATTTGAAAGAAAACCTGATTCAAGCGCGCGCTGGTTCCGTGCGCGAGTGAAACGTCATTCTATGCGTCTGTCCTCTTATCGACATTGGCTCTTGTCCAATCAGCGCGCGAGAAATGTGGTAAAATTGTTAACCTTCCTTTAATTCGTTCACTCATTTTTATTTCTTCATTTCTTACTTCCTTTCTTTCGTTGTCTCTTTCTTTCTCACTCCCTTTCTCCCTGTCCAATTTTAGATTCTGTCTTCTTTCTTTAGTACTTTCTTTCTATATATCTACTCGTTTTATTTACTAACTCTCAGCGAGCCAAACATATACATACTCGCTGCCTATGGTGTCACGTGTGCGCTGCCTATGATATCACGTGTGCGCTGCCTATGATATCACGTGTGCGCTGCCTATGGTGTCACGTGTGCGTTGCCTATGTAGTCGCGTGTGCGCTGCCTATGATTTCACGTGTGCGCTGCCTATGGTGTCACGTGTGCGCTGCCTATGGTGTCACGTGTGCGCTGCCTATGTAGTCGCGTGTGCGCTGCCTATGATATCACGTGTGCGCTGCCTATGGTGTCACGTGTGCGCTGCCTATGATATCACGTGTGCGCTGCCTATGATATCACGTGTGCGCTGCCTATGGTGTCACGTGTTCGCTGCCTATGATATAACGTGTGCGCTGCCTATGGTGTCACGTGTGCGCTGCCTATGGTGTCGCGTGTGCGCTGCCTATGGTGTCACGTGTGCGTTGCCTATGGTGTCACGTGTGCGCTGCCTATGTAGTCGCGTGTGCGCTGCCTATGTAGTCGCGCGTGCGCTGCCTATGGTGTCACGTGTGCGCTGCCTATGATATAACGTGTGCGCTGCCTATGTAGTCACGTGTGCGCTGCCTATGGTGTCACGTGTGCGCTGCCTATGTAGTCGCGTGTGCTCTGCCTATGTAGTCACGTGTGCGCTGCCTATGGTGTCACGTGTGCGCTGCCTATGGTGTCACGTGTGCGCTGCCTATGGTGTCACGTGTGCGCTGCCTATGATATCACGTGTGCGCTGCCTATGGTGTCACGTGTGCGCTGCCTATGTAGTCACGTGTGCGCTGCCTATGTAGTCACATGTGCGCTGCCTACGGAGTCACGTGTATATGTTAATTAGATGGATGTTGACTATGTTGCCTGTTTGGCTATCAGAATGCACGGAGTTAAGGTAACGCTGCCTATGGTTTCACGTGTGCGCTACCTATGTAGTCACGTGTGCGCTGCCAATGGAGTCACGTGTATATGTTAATTAGATGCATGTTGACTATGTTGCCTGAATGAATGCACGGAGTTACGGTAACGGTATGGAATGGAAGACATTGTATTCAACCAATCACAGCGCGCAAAATCATTGCTCAACCAATCAGAATGCTTGGATACGGCACGGTACCGTAACTACTTCCCACTCATACCAAAACGACTCTAAAGGCATGAGATACAGTGTTGCAGTATTTAAAAAACAATGCTCGTAAACACATTTTTGCAAAGGTTTATCTTTCCTTGCTCCTATTCTCCAACCAAGCTGTCAACAATCAACAAACTACAAGAATGATCCAACAGATCTCAAGTAAATGAAAGTGTTTATTGCATACAATCAAATAGAATACAGATAGATAAGCATTGCTAGTATCATGCAAGAAATACATTCGTAAAGTCAAAGCTTTTTGGTCTGCCCATAAATACAGGTAGATAAGCATTCAGCTAGTATCATGCAAGAAATACATTCGTAAAGTCAAAGCTTTTTGGTCTGCCCATAAATACAGGTAGATAAGCATTGCTAGTATCATGCAAGAAATACATTCGTAAAGTCAAAGCTTTTTGGTCTGCCCATAAATACAGGTAGATAAGCATTCAGCTAGTATCATGCAAGAAATACATTCGTAAAGTCAAAGCTTTTTGGTCTGCCCATAAATACAGGTAGATAAGCATTGCTAGTATCATGCAAGAAATACATTCGTAAAGTCAAAGCTTTTTGGTCTGCCCATAAATACAGGTAGATAAGCATTGCTAGTATCATGCAAGAAAGTACCTTTTGTCACAACGATGGTGACTTGTGATGTCTCTGCTAACACTACTAATGTTCGTTGGTGATGAAGTACCTTTTGTCACAACGATGGTGACGTGTGATGTCTCTCAGTGCTAACCGACTACTAATGTTCGTTGGTGATGAAGTACCTTTTGTCACAACGATGGTGACGTGTGATGTTACTGCTAACACTACTAATGTTCGTTGGTGATGAAGTACCTTTTGTCACAACGATGGTGAAGTGTGATGTCTCTCAGTGCTAACACTACTAATGTTCGTTGGTGATGAAGTACCTTTTGTCACAACGATGGTGACTTGTGATGTCTCTGCTAACACTACTAATGTTCGTTGGTGATGAAGTACCTTTTGTTACAACGATGGTGACTTGTGATGTCACTGCTAACACTACTAATGTTCGTTGGTGATGAAGTACCTTTTGTCACAACGATGGTGACGTGTGATGTCTCTCAGTGCTAACCGACTACTAATGTTCGTTGGTGATGAAGTACCTTTTGTCACAACGATGGTGACGTGTGATGTCACTGCTAACACTAGTAATGTTCGTTGGTGATGAAGTACCTTTTGTCACAACGATGGTGACTTGTGATGTCACTGCTAACACTACTAATGTTCGTTGGTGATGAAGTACCTTTTGTCACAACGATGGTGATTTGTGATGTCGGCACTGCTAACACTACTAATGTTCGTTGGTGATGAAGTACCTTTTATCACAACGAAGGTGACGTGTGATGTCTCTCAGTGCTAACACTACTAATGTTCGTTGGTGATGAAGTACCTTTTGTCACAACGATGGTGACACTACTAATGTTCGTTAGTGATGAAGTACCTTTTGTCACAACGATGGTGACTTGTGATGTCACTGCTAACACTAGTAATGTTCGTTGGTGATGAAGTACCTTTTGTCACAACGATGGTGACTGGTGATGTCACTGCTAACACTAGTAATGTTCGTTGGTGATGAAGTACCTTTTGTCACAACGATGGTGACTTGTGATGTCTGCACTGCTAACACTACTAATGTTAGTTGGTGATGAAGTACCTTTTGTCACAACGATGGTGACTTGTGATGTCACTGCTAACACTAGTAATGTTCGTTGGTGATGAAGTACCTTTTGTCACAACGATGGTGACTTGTGATGTCGGCACTGCTAACACTACTAATGTTCGTTGGTGATGAAGTACCTTTTGTCACAACGATGGTGACACTACTAATGTTCGTTAGTGATGAAGTACCTTTTGTCACAACGATGGTGACTTGTGATGTCACTGCTAACACTAGTAATGTTCGTTGGTGATGAAGTACCTTTTGTCACAACGATGGTGACTGGTGATGTCACTGCTAACACTAGTAATGTTCGTTGGTGATGAAGTACCTTTTGTCACAACGATGGTGACTTGTGATGTCTGCACTGCTAACACTACTAATGTTAGTTGGTGATGAAGTACCTTTTGTCACAACGATGGTGACTTGTGATGTCACTGCTAACACTAGTAATGTTCGTTGGTGATGAAGTACCTTTTGTCACAACGATGGTGACTTGTGATGTCGGCACTGCTAACACTACTAATGTTCGTTGGTGATGAAGTACCTTTTGTCACAACGATGTTGACGTGTGATGTCTCTCAGTGCTAACACTACTAATGTTCGTTGGTGATGAAGTACCTTTTGTCACAACGATGGTGACACTACTAATGTTCGTTGGTGATGAAGTACCTTTTGTCAAAACGATGGTGACTTGTGATGTCTCTGCTAACACTACTAATGTTCGTTGGTGATGAAGTAACTTTTGTCACAACGATGATGACTTGTGATGTCTCTGCTAACACTACTAATATTCGTTGGTGATGAAGTCAGCATAAATATACCTTCTTACAGAAAACAAACAAACAATCAAAATTACCCATGCTACCTTTCGGTCTTGTAGCGTAGGATTGAGTGCAATTAGCGTCAACGTTACTCGTTAAATTGAAACGGCTGTATGATGTGGTTTAGTTCGTTCGTTTTGTTCGTTCGTTCACTTTTTGCCACTGGTTTATATTTTAAGGAGTGATATTTTATGATTAGATGTTATAGCGTGCAAACTGATGACAAAGCTGAAGAAATGAGATTTTGAAAGGAACATGACATCTTAAAAAGTTCAAACACAGGGCTCCATTTAAACCAGCTTTGCTGAATTGGACACTCCCTGTTTAATGATGGTTAATAAATAAATAAATATATATCGAGCACAAGTGATTTCAATGATGCAGTTCATTTGCTATGCACAGCAGACCAGACCTTGTTTTCTGGTTAGATTATCTCATAGAAGACTTCAACATCATTAGGAGTAAAGGCCCGACTACCAGCGAAGAAGGTGCAGGTTTCTAAAGCATGACTACAGCCTGTGGGAGGCTGGTATGAATAAGGATCTGTGTATGAACCCTGATTACTAGATGCATGGTTAGAGATGTATAGGTCATGTCCACCACCAAATGTTGGACCATAGTTGGCACCCCCATATATAGCATACTGGTTGAATTGTCCTGTCAGGGTCAGCTTGACTGGTTGATATCCTTTGATGTTGTACAAAGAATATAGAAACGAGCGGGAGGACTGGGAATATTGTCTGCGGGCTGTGAAAAAATGTGAGGAAAAACATCACAAAATACCCGAACCGTATGAAATCCTTAAACTATGTATTCAGCCTAACAGATATGATAGAGTCAGTTTCGTATGAGTGGAAAGTATAGTTACGGTACGGTTCGTGCCATACGATGACAGTATTGCGCCATGATCGTGCGGTATCCAAGCATTCTGATTGGTTGAGCAATGATTTTACGCGCTGTGATTGGTTGAATAGATGTCTTCGATTCCGTACCATGCATGCCGACCGTAACTCCGTAAGTTTCATACGAAAACGACTCTATAGCTATCGTATAAAGTAATGTACAATAAATATAGATTACTTACTATGCATGGATACATCTGTGTATCCACCACTAACAGATATAGCTATCGTATAAACTAATGTACAATAAATATAGATTACTTACTATGCCAGGATACATCTGTGTATCTACCACTAACAGATATAGCTATCGTATCAAGTAATGTACAATAAATATAGATTACTTACTATGCATGGATACATCTGTGTATCCACCACTAACAGATATAGCTATCGTATAAACTAATGTACAATAAATATAGATTACTTACTATGCCAGGATACATCTGTGTATCCACCACTAACAGATATAGCTATCGTATAAACTAATGTACAATAAATATAGATTACTTACAATGCCAGGATACATCTGTGTATTCACCACTAACAGATATAGCTATCGTATAAACTAATGTACAATAAATATAGATTACTTACAATGCCAGGATACATCTGTGTATTCACCGCTAACAGATATAGCTATCGTATAAACTAATGTACAATAAATATAGATTACTTACTATGCCAGGATACATCTGTGTATCCACCACTAACAGATATAGCTATCGTATAAAGTAATGTACAATAAATATAGATTACTTACTATGCATGGATACATCTGTGTATCCACCACTAACAGATATAGCTATCGTATAAACTAATGTACAATAAATATAGATTACTTACAATGCCAGGATACATCTGTGTATTCACCACTAACAGATATAGCTATCGTATAAACTAATGTACAATAAATATAGATTACTTACAATGCCAGGATACATCTGTGTATCCACCACTAACAGATATAGCTATCGTATAAACTAATGTACAATAAATATAGATTACTTACTATGCATGGATACATCTGTGTATTCACCACTAACAGATATAGATATCGTATAAACTAATGTACAATAAATATAGATTACTTACAATGCCAGGATAC
>JAUJYZ010000309.1:372500-387226 GCA_033675265.1 Actinostola sp. cb2023
ATGGATCAATTCCAGCTGTTACCATCCCCCCCCCCCCCCCCCCGGGCATACCCTAGGGGTTTGTAAGGACCTGTATTCCAGGGGCGGGGATTTTGTACAACAACGTGTTGCCCCGGGGGCGGGGATAACTTGACCGAGCGTATAATCAATGGAGGAATTCAAAATAATGGATTTCGCCAATAAAGAGACTACTTTTGTCGCCGATTGGCTTGAAAAACAAGGTCTTGCAAAGTTAAAGGCTTTCTTTGAAAAGAAAGGCAGATATGACTTCTTATCTCTACTGTACATGTTATGGTCAATAATTATTTCCAAATGATGTCTAGCTTGATTATTAAACATGCCTTTAATATATTCAATTGTTGGTTGCTTTTCCGTTGCCCTGGGGCGGGGAATTTGTTATTTCTGGCGGTCCAGGGGCAGGGAATTTGTAGTCCCAAGAATTTTTTTTGTTGCAAATCCCTGGGGGTCAGCCCGGGGGGGGGGGGGGGGGGGGGGATGGTAACAGCTGGAATTGATCCATGCATTACACTCACAAATTAATTTTTGGCTTCACCCGCTTTAGTTGAACCCCAAACTTTATGACGACTTCAGTTTCAATCCAACAAAATGGAACTCACCTTTCTCACACTGCTCTCCTTTGAATCCTTGTTTGCATTTGCATCGATAGTCTTGTCTGTTGTCTTGGAAGATACACTCACCGTCATTACGACATGGCTTCTCTTGACACGGGTTCTGAGGAAAAACACAACAGCAAAGAAAAATGACTTCATGACTAAAGTTGTCAATCGTTTTTCAATTCAAATGACCATCGTTTGTCCACCTACCTTCACACTATAGTGATTGTACGCTTCGTCCTGTGTCATATTACGACTGTTCGTGAACTGGTCAGAAGATAGAAGCTCACATGCACAAAGACCGGTACTCAGAGGTGTGGTTTTAAGATTAATCGAACGACACCAATCAACCTCAGTGCACTCTAACACACAATCTATCTTGCCTTCAACTTGAACTGAGTGTTGCATAATACCTTCCATGTCTAGTGGCAGCACTAGTTTCTGTGCAGGATAAAAATCAAAAATGAGTCCTTTATCACGGTTATAGTGCATATTAGTACTCGTGCTGTGGTGTACTACCAACAGCAGAACAAGTACAAGCATTGCAGCGGACCAACGCATCTTTGCTACAAACGGCGGTTGTTTTCGGGTTTATATGTGCGATGCCAAACTCAATCTATCAATATTTTATTTGCCCGCTAAATAGCAAATCTCTATAATTAAAATCTACTGTGTAATATATATGATACTAATTAACTAATGGAAACTTAGTTGAAACAAAATAGCATACTATCACGAATCCTGCAATCTGATTGGCTAATGTACTCATTGAGTGATAGATAGTGAGTAGCGAAAAAGCCGGCGTTTTGAACAAAAACACAGCGAAAAATCAATAAATATTGGTATAATCGAAGGTAGTATGCTAGTTGGTTTCTACTAAAACAATTAGATTGTTAAAATAAAAACCTGGCGATATATTTATAGGTTAAATGGCATATTTGACATAATGGGTAAATAGTTTTTAAGTCTGTTATATGATACCTACTGCATATTAAAGTCTATTGACTTATTTTTTTATTTAATAGAATATCTTGAAGTTATAAATTTGTAAGTTTTTACCATAGCTTATCTTAAATCAGTATTTGTAGACTATAGACATTTTGTTATACCTCTTGAAATCCTAAAGCCTATAGCTGTCGGTGTAATGAGCGCACGTTCGAGAGGTCTGCATGGGGCAAGTATCAAAAACTGGCTGTTAACTTTGGCTTTTAAAACGTTGGTAAATACCATGCGTGGTGAATAAACAAGAGATAGAAGAGCTGAAATGTCCATGTTATCGTAATTAATTCCTAGGTTGTTGTATTATGGTGCTTTCGAAGACTTAAAGTGTTTAGAATTTGACCACGATAGTTCACTGATTTAAAGCCTTTTGGCGTATTGCTAGACTATGTAGTCTATCAGTGTTCAGTGGTCCAAAGAATACTATCACCTTCATTAAACACGTTAATTATAATCTCTCCATTTATAAATACATTCAAATAACATGCAGCTTTTTTCATTGTGTTCATAACTACAAGATTTCCAGAAGTTAGCAAACTCCAACGTCAGATTTATAATACTCATTTGGTAGGCAAAGGAGCAGGTGGACGTGTTTTCAGATCGTTCATTTTATTATTATTGACATTATGTCTTTACTGGTGAAGTATCAAATGAAACAGGAACTTGAACTGAGATCCGTAAATAGCTGACAGAAAACCCAGCCGGTCTCTCAGCAAGCTTCAAACTTCAAATCCTTCTATGAATACAATAACTGTTGTATTATTATGAAATATGAACATTCTCGTATATTTCATTAATTAACAGTTACCGGCACCCTGACCACTTGAAATAATCATCCTTAGGATGGAGTCAAGTAACGGTATGAGATACTGAGATAGAAATATTAAAAGAAATATAATGAACAACTTATAAAATCATCATTCAAATTCGTAGAGTCGTAAGACAAGAAATAAAATGATTCAAAGTTGTAAACATATCGCGTTATTAGAAAAGTCTTCATTAATGTATTAATAAGTCATTGTTGGTAGCAGTTAGGATATATTATTACTATCTTGTTTTGAACATTATTATATTAGCAACTGCAGCTGAGCTTTAATTTGTTTATTGATTTGTAAAATTGCCAAAAAGATTGTTTTTGAGTAATGAAGAGTAGAAAACCAAGACAAAAAATGGCGTTGCCGAATCAGGGGATGCTGCTATATTAGTTTCAAAAATAAGGCTTTTGTCCATTTCTTCGAACAAAACTGAAATACACGGCATGTCTGAAAAACAGTTTACTGAGCCACCCATTTACCGTGTCAAAATAAAGTTAATTGAAGTTCAAAGCAAATTAACTGACAAGCGGATAGCTAATAGAGTCGTTTACGTATGAGTGGAAAACCTACGGTACGGAGTTACGGTCATGGTACGGAATCGAAGACTTTCTATTCAACCAATCACAGCGCGCAAAATCATCGCTCAACCAATCAGAATGCTTGGATATACGGCACGAACCGTACCGTAACTACTTCCCACTCATACGAAAACGACTCTAACATGCATGTCCGTGCATGGGGCTACACAAATATTTCCGAATACTTTCCGAATGCTTTCCGAATACCTTCCGAATGATTTCCAAATACCTTCCGAATACTTTCCGAAAGTGCTACTGTAGGTGTGTCGCTAAAGCGCATTGGTCATAGCTTTCATGATTTTCAACCCGACGTTTACTATAAATAGGGACTTTAAGCATCGAGGACGGGGACGTGAGGACGGCGAACTGTTCGAATAAAGTGTCGGTTTTGTTGTCTATTGTTTTCATATTTGTTTCTTTTTTCGTGTTTTTCACTAAATTTGCGCCAACTTTGATGAATAACATCGTATTTTTGTCGTCCGGTTGACTAAAAACAACTATCTGCACAAATATCGAACTGACGTTCTCGTTCTCTTTACAACGTCAAACATAGGCATTTCACGTTGTAGTTTAGCACAGAACGCCTGAAGTAAGACCAAATCGAGCTGATTAATTTCATACATTCCAACAAGAAGTTATTGAATTTTGTAATTAGCGCTATTGTTTCTCTGCCGTCGTCCTCACGTCCCCGTCCTCGATGCTTAAAGTGTATATATCACGGTTATTTGTTTCTTTTGAAAATCGATTACATATGAAGTGAATAGTGGGATGGTTTCTAACATAGAAAACAAAGTTTAACATCATTTATATAAGTTGTAAAATAACTTTTTGCCAGTTCAAAAATGTCAGTAATTTGCAAAGAGGCGCTTTTGTATAATAAATATGCCTGCGTTGACGTCACTGAATTACCATATCACGATTTCAAACCTTTATAACTCGCAAATGCGAAGTTCAAATCACAAAATACTGAACCATCCCACTATTCACTTCATATATAATCGATTTTCAAAATAAATAAATAACCCTGATATGCACTTTAAAGTCCCTACTAACTCTCCCGAGGCTGACGGGGCATTAATCACTAATACCCCTCTGTGCCATGGTATTATTACTTATAATAACACTGATCATATGCAGCCGATTTTTTCATTGTGTCTATAACTACAATTTAGAAAGATTTCCAAAAGTTAGCAAACTCCAGATTTCTAATACTCATTTGGTAGGCAAAGGAGCAGGTGGACGTGTTTTCAGGTCGTTCATTTTATTATTATTGACATTATGTCTTTACTGGTGAAGTATCAAATGAAACAGGAACTTGAACTGAGATCCGTAAATAGCTGACAGAAAACCCAGCCGTTCTCTTGCAAGCTTCAAACTTCAAATAAATCATTTCTTATATACACCTAATTTCAAAAACGTTGTCCAAATAGCCAAATACGAATTCATTCATAAAGACAAAAGAAACAGTTCAGCTTGAGTGCACTTCTTTTGTCTTTTAATGAAATCCTATTGGCTTTTTTGATTATTATTGGACAACGTTTTTGAAATTAGGTGTATATGAACACAATAACTGTTACAGTATATTACTCAAAGAAATAATAGTCATGCAAATTATAAAATCATCAGTCAAATTCGTAGAGTCGTAAGACAAGAAATAAAATGATTCAAAGTTTGTAAACATATCGCGTTATTAGAAAAGTTTTCATTAATGTATTAATAAGTCATTGTTGGTAGCAGTTAGGATATATTATTACTATCTTGTTTTGAACAGTATTATATTAGCAACTGCAGCTGAGCTTTAATTTGTTTATTGATTTGTAAAATTGCCAAAAAGATTGTTTTGGAGTAATGAAGGCTAGAGTGGAAAACCAAGACAAAATATGGCGGTTGCCGAATTAGTTTCAATGATAAGGTTTTTCCATTTTTTCGAACAAAACCGGCTGAAATACACTCAGTTCCGATATTGCCGTAAGTTTCTAACAGTTCAAAGCAAATTAACTGACAAGCGGAACGCTTTCAGTAGAAGAAGTATACTGCCATAAGAATGCCGCGGCCTTATACAGAAGATTTCGCTTGTAAAAGTGTAAATGTGCAAATGTGTAAATGTGCTTCAAAAATGATCATTTTGGACGGTTTTGACCATTTTGCATGGGCTATAGAGTGCAAACCATATGTCCGTGAAATAGTGCTATTACTATATAGTACTAAATAGTGTTATCTCTATTGTTTTCTATTGTTTCATCAGTGCCATTTAGTACTAATTAGTTAGTACTGTTTCACGGACATATGGTTTGCACTCTAACCCAGCTAAAATGATCATATTGGACGGTTTTTGACCATTTTTGCATATCATATACTGATGACTGAGCTATAACCCACCAAAAATGTTTGAGTGACCGCACTGAGCCACTGAATAAAGGACTGCAGGGAAGGGTGGGAGAAAATTAGAACTTTGCTTACCAGGCTACAAAGTGACATTTCTTATATTAGTTTAGGTGTTTATTTATGTTATTGGTGTGAAATATATTTGAATCCAAGTATTCGAAATATTCTGCAGTAATTTGGTAATAGCTGCCATTTAAAATAATAATAATAATAATTAATTAAAATTAGAAGTGAAAATTTTTTTTTGAAAAAAGTATGCTCCGGCTGTGGTTCGAACTCACGGACCCAAGTTCAAAGTGTCACGAAAGCCGGGAAATGCCCGGTATTATAAGATCTGTTGTGATTGGATAATACAAACAATAGAATTCATTATCTACTCGTTCTATGGATTGGGTTCTATTGTTTTACTCTAATAGTATTCAACCAATTGGACGAGATCTTCTAAGAGCTGCGAACTTACCCTGGCCGGTGTCACGGGGATTTGCCCCCCCCCCCCCCCCCCCCCCCCCCAAAAAAAAAATGTCCTCCCCGGGGCGAATTCCCCGGTCAATTTGTCCTCCCGGGGCGAATTCCACGGAGATTTCGCCCTCCTCCTTCGCCCCCCTTCGTAGATTTCGCCCCCCTCCCTTTGGTACCTATATAGGTATATATTTTCATCAAAAGTATTCCTTTAGCCTTCCTTAGCTTGGAAAATGGTCACAGGAATCGATAATTTGGTAGCAATTGTTTCCTATAGATAATGGTATTTAGAGTAATGAAAATTATTGCATTCCTAATGTAGCTATTAGAAAAGGTTGATGTGAATAAAGACAACAAACCATCCTCTACTCACTTGATTTCAACATTATCCACAACACAGCTATAGCTTAATATTACAACCAGAATGGTTCAGCTGCCTCAACTAAAGTGACGTACTTTATATCTTCTTTGTAACTGCCCTTTTGAGCGACAATGTCCAAATATTTTGTCACCGGTTTTATATGTTCGTTCAAAATTCTGGCAGCGTGTGTCTAGACTGATTCACGATGATAAGTCGCTGTCGGGGTCGCTGTTTTCGCTCCTTTGCTGCATTGTGAGCGAAAATCAGAATCAACGATAGCGAACAGTGCCTTCACTGAAATGTAGCCAGAAAATTTGACCTCGAATAGACCTTTCATCATGCAAGCTAACAGAAAATACTTTTGAGTCGGCTCAAGTCAGAATTTCAGTTGTTTAAATTTAATTTAATATTAATTCTGAGCCAGTTTGTTTTAATAAATAGCTGACTTGATATGTTGTAGAACATGAAATGCAGGTAAAAATAATATAAAGTCTTGCATGAGCTTAAAACAAAACCAGTTGAATTTTTCTACCGTAGAAAAAATTATTGTACACATTAACCTCAAACTGACTTTAGTATTATTTTACCTGCCATTCCACAACATATCAAAGTTATCCAAAATATGAATCAACACAGGAACACTCACTTCGAATAGGGTTTTTGAAAACCACTCTACTTTTTGATATAACTTAGTTCAGGATGTTATTATAATTTTGAATTCCTTAGCTTTCTTGGCTTTTCAACACGGCTATTTCATGTACATTTTTTGTTTCATCATATATAAAATAAAATACATAATTTCAGTTTTTAAAACGTTATATTTTTCATTTTTTCATTATTAATCAAAGTAATAAACTTGTCGTGAAAAGTAGAGAAAATATAATATTTTTTTCTGAAGGAGGGGGGGGGGGGGGGGGGGGGGGGGGGGGGGCGAATTCACCAGAAGGTAAAATCACCAGAAGGGGGGAGGCGAAATCACCAGAGGGGGGTGAAATCTCCGGTGAATTCGCCCGGGGGGGGGGGGGGGGGGGGGGGGGGGGGGGTGGTCGAATCCCACGGGGGAGCGAATTCCCCCCGACACCGGCATTAAAAAAGTTCATATACTCCCAGACATTATGCTGAGTCACCGTATGTTACGTATAGGACGAAGGTTTCGGCTTCATCCGCGCTATCGGGCATTACACCAATCAGCCAAGTGGTCAAAGAGGGAGGGAACAGTCGGATCCTAGTCCCACTAAATAACTGCCCCGCACCACTCGGCTATCGTGCACGCTTATTGATTTGGAGGACAAAATAACCTAGTGTATCCTGTGAATGGACTGTCTATTGTTGTTCAAATTACGATGGTCCCGTGGCTCGCGTCGATAATGCGCTGCGCTCGAATCTGATGACCGGGGTTCGATTCCTCGACTCGATCTTTTCTCCTTTTTTTTTCTTTCAACTTTTTCTTTCTTTTTTCAAATATATTTCTCTTAAAAACGATGTTCGAGTTGCTTTAAATCAAAATTTTTGAAAAAAACATTTTTTTAAGGAAAAGTACAATTATAATCGAACTTTGAAGGAAGCACTGATATCAAAGAACAATAGTTGCTGGTTTAGTCGATTTTCATGATATTTTTCAACCCAATTTTCATTGGCTAAATCTCACCACTAAAATTGACGATTTTGATATGATCGATTTTTCACCATTTTGCGGAGACTATGAACCACCAAATATGATAACTTTGGACGATTTCTCTGACTACTTTGCATTGGCTATAACTCACCCAAAATGACCATATTTGACGATTTTTGACCATTTTGCATTTGGCAATAACCCACCAAAAATGACCATTTTGGACGATTTTTGACCATTTTGCAATGGACATAATGATCATTGCGAACGATTTCTGACCATTTTGGTGAATGTCAGTTTATTGAATTGACCAATATTTTTCAAATTGAGACATTTTTTAAAAAATTCTCAAAAAATAACCCACAAGTATACTGCTTGGGCTGCCTGTGGTAGAAGTACTGCAAGGCATATCACTAGATAACCCACAAGTATACTGCTTGGGCTGCCTGTGGTAGAAGTACTGCAAGGCATATATCACTAGATAACCCACAAGTATACTGCTTGGGCTGCCTGTGGTAGAAGTACTGCAAGGCATATCACTAGATAAGCCACAAGTATACTGCTTGGGCTGCCTGTGGTAAAAGTACTACAAGGCATATCACTAGATAACCCACAAGTATACTGCTTGGGCTGCCTGTGGTAGAAGTACTACAAGGCATATCACTAGATAACGAGGATAGCGAATTGTAAATTAGCCATTTCAAAAACGAGTGAAGGACTGGGGAACGAGTTTTTAGATTTAATCTATAATTAAAACATGAACTCCATCACAAGAAATGGCATGTCAAAATTAGTAAGTTTACAAAGTTTCGATAGGTTTTGTTAGATATTGAACGAGTAACAGCTTTTCAAACATCGCAAAATTAACTATGAACTGAATGTATGACAGTTCATTTGCTACTTGTCCAAACCCTATCAAACTCCTGAAAACTTACTAATTCTGATGTGCTCTTTCTGTTGATGGGGTTCATTTCTTAATTAGATTAATTCTAAAAACTCGTTCCCAGTCCTCCACTCCTTTTTGAAATGGCTAATTAGAGCTGAAAAGCCCCTGGGGGGATACCCTTGGTCAAACATGAAGTGTTTAACGCCATGAGCACCCATGAGTGGATGGAGGTTGTTTATTAAGTCAGGATCGAACTACTCGTTTCTTTATTTGATGCGTAAATAATACCAAAACCACATTCTCTATATACTTTATACCCAAAAGATTTTCGCTCACATTTAGGGAACCAAATAAAAGAACGAGTTCGATAATTTACACGAAAATTAGTAAGTTGGTACAGCAAAACACAAACCGAACGTTTTCGTGACCGTAATATGAAGTAGTAACCCACGTGCGCACTAGTGTTGGAACCAATCATCTATAAGCGCGCAAAATTACTCTGATCAGTGATTATCATGATTCATATGCATAATATTGATTGATTTGAATTGATATATATATCGGCGTGTGAGACGATTTGGCCCGATTTTTGATTTGTCATTTATGTTGCACTTCATTTCTTTATTAAGTATTTGTAATTTTTATTTTTCTCATTTAGCAAATCTTCAAATATTATTATTTATCTTTTGTAATATACTTGAAACTTGTATGTATGAAAAGTACATTTACACGAGCAAGGCTGTTTTTGATGTTTTTGTTGAATCTGATAAATAACGTATATACGTAATCGCATGGTTCCTCGCACAAGCTTATAATTCACTCGTGTTAACCAGTGATTGTAATTTTGCAGTCGCTTCGCTTCAATTCTCAAAATTAATACGTTTTTATGAAGTCACTTACGGTCTAGAGAGTGCATTAGAGAATGCACCGATGCGGAAAAGAGCGCCACATTAAAGTTACTATCAGTTAATGTTGTTCGCTTGACGTTTATCCCGCCGGCTTACTTGGATGTTAATGGGAACAGTACTTTGCTTCAACATAGAAAAAACGTTACAACCAACACAAATGAAGCACAATTTTAAGCACTCTCCATGGGAGAAGATAAGGAACAAATCGGTTTTGAAACGGTAGCACTGATTTCAGGCTGTAATCTGTTCTTAGGAATTCACAATATTCAGTTAGCAACCAATAAAACGAATCATAAAAACTTATCACAGACGGTCAAAAATAGAGTGTTTTTACTATTAAAAACATTGTGTTTCTTTTGATTATTTTAAGTGATTAGAATAACGTGCTATATTATAGAGTTTTATTTCACGGGTTAAGTTATAAACCCTCTAGATTAGATAGGCATTGATAGCTAGAAAATATTGGGTATGAAAAAGCACAGAGACGTAAGTTTTATTATTATTATTAGAAAATTGATGTAGTATCTAGAAAGGGCACGGAACGGCTGAGCTGAAAGAAATCCACACTGACACACAACACGTGGTGTGCCAATCAGTACGGCTTACATAAGAGCCTTCGTTGACCGAAACTCTGGGGGAAAAGTTGCAAGTCTTGAATAACACATCCCCAGTTCAATCAGCAATATTTTTATCAATACATGCCGCATTTGCTGAACGTACAGTTCTTCAGTTTTGAAAACCTTCAGAAAAATTCAGTTTCAATGCATGTGCCTTGGCGGAAATATCTTAATCGGTAGAGGTCAAATCAACAGTACGCTGAGGCAACAAACCATGAAACCATTCAGAGGGCCGATATAAGAATAATGAAATCAATAGTTATAAGAACTCCACTGAACCAGACAAAGCATCGCGTAAAATTGCCCAAGAAATCAGGTCATGACCACGTTTTTGGTTGAATGACAAAAGATAAAACATTTCAATAACTTTAAAACATTAAGAAAAACAACCCTGTATTTTCTCCCAAAAAAACGTGTTTAAATATTTTTCCGAGGCAGAATTCGCAAGTTCCCGCGAGTGTAATTTTTTAAATTAGCGCCAATCTCCACTCTGGCCGGCCAATCCTCCTGGATTCTCAGTCTTTTTTCAGTCAAAATTGTAATCGAATCATCTACCGGGGGTCTAAGACCTAATTACTTGGTTTTCCCTGTGGAATGGAGGCTTGGCTACCAACTTTTCAAAATGGCCGAAGAAAATTAGCTCTACAACATCGAGGAAAACGTGGACAGTTTGGCGTGTTTCGCTACCTTCCAATTCTCGTACCCCAAGAGCCCGCTCGTCATTGGTTTGTCGCTGGCTCTGGGAATCCCTGAAATTTTAGCGAAATTCATTGGCTGATGAAATCAACAATGCTGATCGTATTTGATTGGTTCATGAGATCAAGGATCAAAGATTCAATAACTTGCAATGCGAACGAAAGGAATGACAGCGACGGTTGTATTTTTACCACTATTCCGTTATTGAATTATAAAAGCTATGGAAATGAGGTGACTGTGTAGACTTAAATTGATCTGAATTCGTAAGGGGAGATCTAAACAATACATAAATTATAAAAAGTAAAAGTATCCGGCTACAGACACAATCGATCGTACTCGCTTTGAGTATTCAAAGGAATATTTTTTAATTCAAGAGAAAACAATAACAAAGCGGAATTACAGTAAGGTTCACATGCAAGATTATATTATAGAACATCGTATTTATCGTCCAGCCTTACCGCAACAGATGCAAGAGAAGAACCGGTGATGAACGTCGAAGGGATTTTAAACGGCTACACGAAGATAAATGTACAAAACTTGTGTACTTGTTAGTTTGGAATATTCAAACCAACGTAAATACTACGTAGCCAGGAGACTCTTCCACAGTAACCCGCTCTCAGCGGTCGCTTTAGTATGAGCATGCGCTCTGACGACTTGGTCGTCAAAATTTGACGACCGAGCAACACGGTTTCCAAAGCCAGCGACAAACCAAATGACGAGCGGGCTCTTGGTACAGAGAATTGGCTACATTCTTGCCTTGGCGACTGTTTGAAACTAAACCTTTGGAAAATCGCTTGTTATATTTATCCTGCCAAAACATCAAATAGGGGATTAAACAAAGCTATACAAGGTTAAGAGAAACCCATGACTCGAGACTTTTTCCTTCTGGTCACTTCGCGAAGCACAATGACAGATATTTTCATCGTACTGTTGGGACGTTTTCATACTGAAATGGGCCATTCTTCCTTCGATCTACTGTAAAAAAAATCGCCATGATCGACCGGCATCAGGAGATAAAAATGGTAAGCGGTTTTTCAGTAGTTGTTTGCCTTTAATTTCCCGTGATAGACTTTTTCTCTTGAAGCTTGTTTTTACATTTATTTTAGTTTTTATCAAAAATGAAGACGCGTTCCAAAGTTCTTGTGTATTTTTATTGGCCGTGAGCTCTTACGGTGAAAGGGAGGAGACTGGTGACTTATGCTAATGTACGAAAAATCCCGATGTGACATCCAATTTTACGCGATGGGGCATCATTCGCGTTCAGTGTCCTCGAAGGTCCAGCACTGTACTCACAGCCAAATCTTTCCATTACGTGTACTCGCCCGCCTCGATATACACCGTAGCCAAGCCAGACCAGCTCAAACTTGCATCTCTATCAACTGCAAAAAAAAAGTACCGAAAAGAAGATTTTTTAAAGATGCATTCTTCTAGCTATCGTTATGTTTCTATTTGTGCTGAGTGTAACAGCTTTTGAAGAAGAGCGCATAGCTGACACCTTGGAAGATAGCAAAGAACTAGAGCCATTGTGTGTTTTGTACACTGAATATCTCATGCAATCTGCATTTATCGTGTGCCAGTTTCCCATGTTATTCGTTTCTGTTTTCGCGATACAGTTCTGACAGTGTTCGTTGTATGGATTAACCGTTTTGGCGGGAAAAAACGGTGTAAAACAAATTATTTAAGGAAAATTTAACTGAGACAGGAAACAACAAAGTCAACTGTAACATATTTGTTGTATGTACTTCCAACTAGAAACACCCACGTTTTATGACTCTGATAAGTGTACCTGAAATGTTTATGTTAATGCGCCTAATTTAAAATTAGCATAAATGGGCGCGCGCCATTCAATTTTTGCTAAAATTAGCATACCAAAAAACATTATAATTTTGAAATGGCTGCGCGCGCGCGCGGCCAGTCAGTTCCGTTGGATTTGTGTTATCACTCTATACTCCTAGACCAATAACAAATTGGATTTTTATTTACATCGACACATAATTATTTACTATTATCTATTATGTATTATTATTATTATTATTATTATGTATTATTATTATTTTATTTATATTATTTATTTATTTTATTATATTATTATTAATTATTATATTATTATTATGGATTATTATTATTATTATTATTTATTTTATTTTATTTTATTTTATTTTTATTATTTATTTTTTATTATTATTATTATTTTATCATTATATTATTTTTATCATTATTATTATTATTATTATTATTTGGATGAGTTTCGACTTAGAAACTATATTTATAAGAAAGACAAACGCCGGAAAAAAACAAGGAAATTACGACGTTTCGACATCGTCCAATGTCCATTATCAAGTGAGGTTAATTTGAATAGCAAAAATAAAATATAAGGCAGTTTCCATGGTTTATTATATGATTAGTTATTATTCAGTTCAAATACTGTTAGTTATATTAGTAGTGTGGTTTGCTAATAGTTCGTTAAAGTAAAGTTTAGCGTTTCGTCGGGGACTCGGATTTTCCGAATCTTTCTTGATTTACTTTTAGTATTTTACTTTATAATGTTCTTGTCTCGTAGAAGTTAGAGAGCAAATGCAGAAAAGATGGTTCTGGTCGTGTGGGGTTCTACAATCCCGTGAAGAAGGGCTGCTGTAAAGGCAAGAATACGTACGTAAAGAACGCACGAGTGTGCTGTAGCAAGAAAGTGATTAGCAAGGACAAGTAATGGCTGCTGCAATGGCAAAGGTCCTTTTGGAAGCTGATCAGAAAATGTTGCAAAGAGAAAATTCGATGGAAAGCTATCTAGTAAAAAATGCGAGTAAACCGGTGACCTGCGTCGCGTAGCGAAACCTAAACCGGGCTGCGGAGACTTTTATTCTTAGTTATATAAAACCACAGATACAGGAGGGGGTTAATGGTATCTGTTCTGTGAAAATAACTTTTCTTCCAGTACTTTCCTGGGAAATCTAAAATTATTTTCGCATTTGACTATATTTGTATATTACATGGAACAATGCGACTGACATTATCCCATAAAAATATGAAAATATACAGAATATAATTAGGTATATGGATCAGGAAATGTTTTTTGTTCTGGGAATTGTTTTTATTTTATAAATAGTACTTATTTAAGTACTTTTTTTTTTTGTGTGTGTGTTTTTTGGTTAGAAAATATCTCTCTCCTGGGAAAAATTTTTTCTGATATTTTCCATCTCCTGGGAAAAAAAATTATCTGGGAAGACTTCGGGCTGGGTGAAATAGAACATATGTTATTGTCCAAGGGGACTCACTAACCCCTCCTGCAGATAGCCCAAGCTCAGTATCAGTGGCGTAAATACAGTAAATGTATGGGCCTTTCTCGTTTATGGTGTACTTTAATAAATAAAATAAATAATCGTTTGCCTGTATACGCCTCGTAACTGTTCCTTGTGTTGTCCATTTACCTCCGTAGTGAATTTATAGGCCTTTTCCGCTCGAAATTGAGAGAGTTACAGCGTTTTTTAATTTTTCTGCCCCTTCCAGTAAGAAAGTTGGTCAATCACGGGCCGCCAGCGCCCGTGAATTCACATAGGTCCCCACTAAAATGCTCGTAATCTCTCGAAACCCGACCCATAATGGCCAAATTTCTTTCGGTAAAACTGCTAGTCCAATACAAGTCCGATAAGTACCACTACCCATTCCCTTCTCTTATCATCGCTATCTCACAGCCAGAGCAAGGTCTTTTGCGGCTTCACTCTGGCAACACTGAACCTCTGTACTACCACAAAGTCTGCGGATTCACCGTACAACAACGCACAACACCGGAGGGGAC